>CM038682.1:193736664-194098289 GCA_021605205.1 Aegilops longissima
TCGGTACCGAGATTGACCTCGCTGGGCGCTGGCGTGCGGGAATGCGGACTGTGGGAGTTGGACCCACCACCAACTCGCCGCCAGATGGCGGAACCAGCGGCGCTTCAGGCCGGCTGCCCTACGCGGAGGCACCTCCGCCTCCAAGACAACGGGGCCTCCCCGTCCCCTCTCTAGGGCCGGCTGGTCGACACCAGCCCCTCCAGTCGGCGCCTTGCCCTCTGGCATCAACGGCTCCGCGTGCTGCAGGCCGGTGGACTCTGGAACCCAGCTGCAGGGCGCCTCCTCCTCTTGCACCTTGGCGGTCGCATCCACCTGCTCTTTGGCCGCTGTGTCAGTTTGCGCCTTGTCCGCCGCTTCAGCTTCCGCTCGTGCTGCCTCGGCCGCCTCCGCCTTCTCCCGGGTTGCGGCTTCCCGCTCCTCTTGCACTTCCCGCGCATTCCTCTCTGGCGCCTCCCAAAGGGCGGCGACCGGGTCCATGCGGCGAGTGTCGGCGGAGCCGTCCGCCGCCCCAATCACCAAGGTAGATGGGGCCCACAAGAGAGAGAGCGGGGCCCTTCTCAGCGAAGCAAGAAAAACTAAGAAGGAGTTTGCGAGAAAAGAAGAAAAGCAAACGCAAGAAAAGACAAAGATACTTACACGGACACCATAGGGTGCGGCTTCGGGATCTTCCAGAAGGCAGCTGCCTTCAGGGCCTCTTGTCGCTTGGTCGTGGCGGCCGACTGCTTGGCCTTCTTGCTCGGCCGGGTGCCGGACGTCCCCGCAGCGCCCGTGGCACGGTGTGGCTCGTCGCCGCCTTCGTCGTTGTCCGGCCACCCCCAGACGTCCCCTGCCACGATGCCTCCCCCGATGGTGTTGTCCTCCTCCAACACGTCCGCCCCTAGCTCGTGGTCGCCTGTGTTGCTGACCTCCCGGTCCGGCATCCACCGGTGACCAGGGCTGACGGTGCGCTGCGCCCGGTCGATTAGACTTGAAGAAGGTCGTCGCAAAAATAAAAAGAACAAAGAAGAAAGAAGAAAGCTGAGTGCTAACCCCAGGCGGCGGGTTGGCCCGGCTGTAGGGCTCCTTGCCGAACCTCCAGCTCCCAACTTCGAGCTGGCTGCCGAAGATGAAGTTGACCCAGTAGGCGACCTCGTCCGCTGACATCTCCTTGGTCGACGTCTGGCTCGAATCCCGGCGGCCGCCCATGTCGTAGATCAGGTGGGGCCGAAATTGGAGCGGCAACACCCGGCGTTGGATGAAGGCGGCCACCAGGTCTGCTGGCCGAAGACCCTCCACCTCCGTCATCACCTCCAGGCAGTTGAGGACGCAGGTAACACCAGCTGGCAGCGGCTTCGCTGGCTGCTGGCCCCAGTTGCTCCGTGGCTCAACAGGCGGGCCGGGGACGAAACCCGGCAGATTGATGAAGTTGCGAGTCGGGTCCAAGTTGTGGACGTAGAAATATGATTTCTGCCACAACTTGGCCGACTCCAGCACCACCACCACCGGAAACCGGGGTCCACCCCCGGTGCGTCGCACGGCGACGCAAGCGCTGCATTGAGCCGCCTTGCCCTTGGCCGCGGTGCCAAGGTTGAGGTAGAAGAAGCGCCCCACAGCTCGAGCGTGGGCAAAACTCCAAGATAGCCCTTGCAAAACGTTACGAAGGCGGAGAGAAGCACCATAGTGTTGGACGTGAGGTGATGCGGCCGCAAACCGTAGTTGTTGAGGAAGGCGCGGAATAAACCGCTCGCCGGCAAGCCGAAGCCGCGGAAAAAGTGACTATGGAAGACCACGTACTCGTCAGCCTCCGGCACCGGCAAGATCTCCCGCTCCAGCAGAATCCGCACCCCCACGCACTCCTTGCTGGGCAGCCTCCGCGTCACGCGGAGAAAGTCAATGTCCTCGACTGGGACGTCGGAGCCGTCCAAGTCGCCGTAACACCCGTTGTGCGCCATGGTCGCAATGGTTTTGTGGCACGGCGGCGCGGCGGCGCGGCGTGGGTGAACGGAGACGTCCCGTCACGCGAGTGGGCTGGTAGGCCGGCCTGGTCTGCTAGCGCCGCGTGGCGGACGAGCAACGGGCGGCAAGCCCATCACCCGGCTGGCGCGCCACCCGGCCTCCACCACGACTATTCAAATTCACCAGGCGGCCGTCCTTGACATGGCCGGCTCCAAACAGTCGGCATCTCCAGAAGATGGATGAAGCAAAATTACCAGATCACTCGGAGTAGGAAGCTGCTGAGACTCCTCGATTTTCAGCCACGGTGCCCCACCAACTTCGGGGACTACTGTCGGAGTAAATGACCATGGGTAGCCTCATCAGCCCCCCATGATATTTCAAGACATCGGGTCTAGTTGCGCCTGAGGGAGTCCTGGACTAGGGGGTGTCCGGATAGCCGAACTATCATCTTTGGCCGGACTCCAAGACTATGAAGATACAAGATTGAAGACTTCGTCCCGTGTCCGGATGGGACTTTCCTTGGCATGGAAGGCAAGCTTGGCGATACGGATATGTAGATCTCCTACCATTGTAACCGACTCTGTGTAACCCTAACCCTATCCGGTGTCTATATAAACCGGAGGGTTTTAGTCCGTAGGACGAACAACAATCATACCATAGGCTAGCTTCTAGGATTTAGCCTCCTTGATCTCGTGGTAGATCTACTCTTGTACTACCCATATCATCAATATTAATCAAGCGGAGTAGGGTATTACCTCAATCGAGAGGGCCGAACCTGGGTAAAAACATCGTGTCCCTTGTCTCCTGTTACCATCCGCCTAGACGCACAGTTCGGGACCCCCTACCGAGATCCGCGGTTTGACACCGACATTGGTGCTTTCATTGAGAGTTCCTCGTGTCGTCATCTATAGGCCCGATGGCTCCTTCGATCATCAACAACGACGCGGTCCAGGTGAGACTTTTCTCCCGGACAGATCTTCAGATTCGGCGGCTTTGCTGCGGGCCAATTTGCTAGGCCATCCGGAGCAGATCGAAGCTTCGCCCGCCATCGGTCAGATTTGGAAGTTTGAACTATACGGCCGATGTCCGCGGAGACTTGATCTTCGACGGATTCGAGCCACAGCCAAGCGTGCCACACTATCTCGATGGGCATGATCTAGCTCTGCCGCCGAACAGTGCCCTGGAGGCCGCATCAACATCCACTCCGACCCTTAATCCAGAGCCGGATAAACCGATCGAGGATGATTGGTTGGACACCGCCTCGGGGGCTAGAATCTCAACGGCGATTGAGCCGAACTCCATCCCTGTCCTTTGCGAAGACCGTGTCTCCAAGGTGCCGGACTCCGAACCTCCGCGCCCTGCCCGGTCGAATCCGATCGACGCCGTTATGGATTTCACCGCCGCGGACATCTTTCAGCACTCGCCCTTTGGCGATATCCTGAACTCACTAAAGTCTCTCTCTTTATCCTGAGAGCCCTGGCCGGACTACGGACAGGAAGGTTGGGATGCGGACGGCAAAGAAATTCAACACCCACCCACCACCCACTTTGTAGCCACTGTCGACGATTTAACCGACATGCTCGACTTCGACTCCGAAGACATCGACGGTATGGACGACGATGCCGGAGACGACCAAGACCCAGCGCCTACAGGGCACTGGAAGGCCACCTCGTCATACGACATATACATGGTGGACATCCCAAAAGATGGGAACGGCGATGGAACAACGGAGGATGACCCCTCCAAGAGGCAACCGAAGCGCCGACGTCAGCGGTGCCGCTCTAAATCCCGCCACAGCAAAAACGGTGATTCCAGCACGGGAGATAATAACACCCCGGATAGTGCCGAAGACAACCCCCTCCAGCAGGATTCAGCACAGGAGGAGGGAGAAGCAAGTCTGCACGACAGTGCGGCAGAAAGAGAGGTAGAGGACGATAATTATGCGCCTCCCTCCGAAGATGAGGTAAGACTCGACGAAGACGAATTTGTCTTGCCTGAGGATCCCGCCGAACAGGAGCGTTTCAAACGCAGGCTTATGGCCACGGCAAGCAGCCTCAAGAAAAAGCAGCAACAGCTTAGAGTTGACCAAGACCTGCTAGCTGACAGATGGACTGAAGTCCTTGCAGCCGAAGAGTATGAACTCGAACGGCCCTCCAAAAAATACCCCAAACGCAGGCTGCTACCCCAATTAGAGGAAGCAGCACCCAAACCTACATCACCAGCGCATGAAGCAGCCGACCGGCCACCCCGTGGCCGCGACAGAGAGGCCTCTAGACCCTCCATTCAAGCCGCACCCCGACGCCGCTCAAAAAGTAGCAAGGCACGGGAAAACATGCTGGACTTGCGAGATATATTGGAGGATAAGGCAAAACATACAAGATCGATCTACGGATCGCGTGGGCGCCCCACGAAACGTGACGATAACCGTCACGCCGGATACTGCAACTCCAGCCGGGCCGAACACAGTAGACAAAGCTCATTTGAGCTGCGTCGTGATATAGCCCAATACAGAGGCGCCGCACACCCACTATGCTTCACAGATGAAGTAATGGATCATCAAATCCTCGAGGGTTTCAAACCCGTAAACATCGAATCATACGATGGTACCACAGATCCTGCGGTCTGGATCGAGGACTATCTCCTCCATATCCACATGGCCCGCGGTGATGATCTACATGCCATGAAATACCTCCCACTCAAGCTTAAAGGACCAGCTCGGCATTGGCTCAACAGCTTGCCAGCAGAATCAATTGGTTGTTGGGAGGACCTGGAAGCCGCATTCCTTGATAACTTCCAGGGCACATACGTGCGACCACCAGACGCCGATGACCTCAGCCACATAATTCACCAGCCAGAAGAATCGGCCAGACAATTCTGGACACAGTTCCTAACCAAGAAAAATTAAATCGTCGACTGTCCGGATGCAGAGGCGCTAGCAGCCTTCAAACATAACATCCGCGACGAGTGGCTAGCCCGGCACCTAGGACAGGAAAAGCCGAAATCCATGGCAGCTCTCACCACACTCATGACCCGCTTTTGCGCGGGAGAGGACAGCTGGCTAGCTCGAAGCAACAACTTGGCCAAAAACCCTGGTACTTCAGATACTAAGGACAGCAATGGCAGGTCGCGTCGCAACAAGAACAAGGGCCGCATTAACGGCGACAATGATGAAGATACGGCAGTCAATGCCGGATTCAGAGGCTCTAAACCCGGTCAGTGGAAGAAGCCATTCAAAATAAATACCCAGGGCCCGTCCAACTTGGACCGAATACTCGATCACTTGTGCCAGATACATGGCACCCCCGGAAAACCAGCCAATCACACCAACAGGGAGTGTTGGGTGTTCAAGCAAGCGAGCAAGTTAAGTGCGAACTCAATGACAAGGGCTGCATAGCGATGACGAGGAAGAGCCCCAGCCGCCGAACAATAGAGGAGAAAAGGGCTTTCCCACACAAGTGCGGACGGTGAACATGATATACGCAACCCACATACCCAAAAGGGAGCAGAAGCATGCACTAAGGGACGTATATGCGATGGAGCCAGTCGCCCCAAAGTTCAACCCATGGTCTTCCTGCCCAATCACCTTCGATCGAAGGGACCACCCCACTAGCATTCGTCATGGCGGTTTCGCCGCATTGGTTCTTGACCCAATTATTGACGGATTTCACCTCACCAGTGTCCTGATGGACGGCGGTAGCAGCCTGAACCTGCTTTATCAGGATACAGTGCGCAAAATGGGCATAGACCCCTCAAGGATTAAACCTACAAAGACGACCTTTAAAGGCGTCATACCGGGTGTAGAGGCCAATTGTACAGGCTCAGTTACACTCGAAGTGGTCTTCGGATCCCCGGATAACTTCCGAAGCAAAGAGTTAATCTTCGACATAATTCCGTTCCGCAGCGGCTATCACGCACTGCTCGGACGAACCGCATTTGCAAAGTTCAATGCGGTGCCGCACTACGCATACCTCAAGCTCAAGATGCCAGGACCTCGAGGAGTAATCTCGGTCAATGGAAACACCGAACGCTCTCTCCGAACGGAGGAGCACACGGCGGCCCTCGTGGCGGAGGCGCAAAGCAGCCTCTCACAGACAATTCTCGAGTCCGGCCACTAAACATCCGGACACTATCAAGCGCGCCCGGAGTAACCTACAACAAGACCGCCTGGCACGATCCAAGCACGCGTAGCAATCCGGCCCCAACCCCAGCCCTCACGAAACCGCGAAGCCAGTACTACGCGTACATAACTACGCTCTGGAGATACCATGGGCATAAGGGAGGGCACGACCACGCACGCCTGCATGCAGCTCAACCGCACTGGGGCTCCCAATTGTGTCATTCTTTTCTTTCTTCTTTTTCTTACTTTCGGGACTCCGTTTCTGAAGTCCTGTCCGGCACTAGAATCGCCGAACTCACGATGCAACAGCCAGGAAGCGTAAAGCTACATCGAGTGTTGGTGGTCTCTATTACGAGCATTATACCTGTTTTACATACCATCCCGCAGCTTACCCCTGGAGGGGACATATTAAATAGTCCCATCCCTTGCTTATCGCACTATTTGTATCGTTCCGCTTTCATTGCAGTACCTTTTTGAATAAACAATACATAGCTTTTGCCTATTATTGCACTCCTTTCTTTATCTATATATATATGTTCATTTCATGACATGTTGCACCCGTACACTTTGGTACGGCCAATACACCAGGGGCTTAAGTACCCCAAAAGTATGGTGTGATAAGTCCGGACACTTTCACAAGTGCGGCACCCCGAACTTATAGCAGTATATGCATCGGATCCAAATCATGTCTTGGGTCAATAGTTGGGTTTGCCCGGCTCCTATGTTTTAGTACCTTACGTTCCGTTATATCGGCTAAGGTAGCACTAGGAGAACCATTGCGATTGTGCCCCGGTTGAGCTGAGTTGAGCACCTCAGTGGAGAAAGCTAAAACTGACCGTCATGATAGGGCGAGAGCCGGTCGCTGTTCAAGAGGTTTTTTCGGGTCCCTAAAGACTTATGCCGCTTAGAGCGAGGAACCGGCATTGTCCGGCCAAGGCGTGGATAGCGCCCCGAACTCGGTCTTCCGAATACTAGGGGCTTCGCCGAAATTTAAAATTGTAGAATTCTATGGCTAAGTGAGAGTGTTCAAGCACTATAAGTCCGGTTGCCTTGTTCGTTGCGTTGAGCGCCTCCCTAGATGGACCCAAGAATGGGAACAAGAGTGCTCAAGTTTATCCCGAACACCCCAGCACTCGTGGCATGGGAGCTGAAGCCAACGACTTGCCATCTCTCAAATTTGATAAACGGCCGCATAGAAGGTAATATTTTAAATTAAGAAGTGTTGCTTAGTGCATATGAACAAGTTTTCAGCGTACAGGAAAACAAACGCGAGTCTATTCAAAAATTATATCTTTGGAGCACTCGTCCGCTATACGGCGGACACCCTTCAGGAGGCCCTCATAGTACATTTCGGGCGTGCGATGCTCCTTGCCCTTCGGTGGCCCGTTCGTCACAAGCTTCTCCGCATCCAGCTTGCCCCAGTGCACTTTAGCACGGGCAAGGGCCCGACGGGCACCTTCAATGCAGATGGAGCGCTTGATGACTTCAAGCCATGGACAAAGGTCCACCGCCCGACTAGCCCAAAGTAGCTCCCAGGCATGGCTTCCAATGGCCACAGCCAAACTATGAGGCCCTTCATGGCATGTTTGGCGACCTTGTGGAGCTCGACCAGCTGCTTCAGCTGGTCGCTTAGGGGCACCGGATGTCCGGCCTCAGCATACTGAGACCAGAACACCTTCTCCGTCGAGCTCCCCTCCTTGGCGCGGTAGAATGCGGCAGCATCAGACACACTACGGGGCAGATCTGCGAACGCTCCTGGAGAACTCCGAATCCGGGTAAGTAATAGGTAATTCACTTTCACATGCTTGCTTTGCATAAAGAATGCCTTACCCGCCGCTATCTTCTTTAATGATTCAATTTCTTGGAGGGCTTTTTGGGCTTCGGCCTTAGCGGCTTTGGCACTCTCAAGAGCCGAGGCAAGCTCGGACTCTCGAGTCTTCGAGTCACGCTCCAAACTCTTGTGTTTTTCCACGAGAGCCTGGAGCTCTTGCCATACCTTCGCCAGTTGCGCCTCCCCCTTCTCTTGCTCGGTGCGCTCCGCAGCCGTTTTGTTTTCGGCTGCGGACACCGCCTCCTTCAGGGTCGCTACCTCGCTCGTGGCCCCTACAGTACCCATGTTATTCCTGTTATTTTTTGCAACCAAATCCTTTCTATAAGGTATTTCTTTAATAAGGTATTACTTACCTTCCTTGTCCTCGGGCTGCTTCTTGGCAAGGCCGAGCTCGTTCTCGGACCGCTCGAGGCTCTGCTTCAATGCATTGACCTCCGCAGTCAATGCGGAAGAGGTCAGCAGCGCAGCTTGCATTCCCGTATTGACATACTTATATTAGACTCCTGCGTATATCTTTTTAGATCCTTAGTCCGGCTTTTCTTTCTGAACACCGAACTAAGCATCAGGGGCTACTGTCTATGCGGTAATATTTTTACATATTCTAAACTTACCTCAAAGCCTGTTAGAAGGCTGGTATAAGCCATCAGCCCGCTCTTGGCGGATCGAACTTTCTGGATCACCACACTCATAACAGTGCGGTGCTCCTCCTTGATGGAAGCGCTGTTAAGCACCTCCAGTAAGCTATCCGGTGCCTCCGGTTGGACGGAGGACACTGGCGTCTTACCCTTCCTATGAAGGGGCTGCTTGCCGGACTTCAGAACCGCTGAAGGTTCCGGTATGGAGTGCGGACGAGGGTCGGGCTTAGAGCCCCTGGGGGTCTCGCCCCCCACACGCCTGGAGTCCGGGAGGCTGCCTTGCGGCGCCTCCTGCGCCACCTCCTCTTGACCAGGCCCCTGTTGGGGCCCCACCTCGGTGTTGTCCGCAGCGTGAGGTGAGGAGGCGGTCGGAAGTGAAGTACTCTCCATTTCCGACGAACTCAGGGACCCGCTCGACGAAGTGGCGAGCTCGCCCTTGGGCGGGCTGCATGATTGTTCGGCATTAGAGAACACTATGCAACAGAAAAAAAAGCCTTGGGTATCCGGACACTTACGATCTCGCCAGGGGCTTGGCCCTTGTTGGCCACTCCTCCTCGTCGTTGTCGGCATTGGTGGAGAAGTCCGGAGGAAGGGTCCTTCCCTTCTTGGACCCTCCGGCCTCCCCAGTTGGGGCGACCTTCCTTTTCCTCTCTTCCCCTGTTGAGGGAGAGGCTTCGTTTTCCTCCTCCTCGTTCTCAGCAGAGGATTCTGCTTCAAAATCTGACAGCACTTGGCGCCGGGAGCTCCTTCGAGTTCCCGTGGCCTCCTTCTTGGTCTTCTTCTCCGTCACCACGTGAGGTGCCGGAGCCAGCAGTCCCGTCAATCGGGCGTCCGCTGGGTCTTCTGGCAAAGGAGCCAGATAGTTAATCTGTCCGGACGTCTTCAGCCAGTCCTGCCAAAGGTTAGGGAGTTTTAGATCCCACATAGAGTCAATCTATGAAAAAAGAGTCCCGTAAAGGGTAAAATAACTTACCTCGCTGGCTTGATGCTGCGAGCTGAATCCGCGATCTTCGGTAGCGGATGCGGGGGCTTCGGCGCCCTTGAACAGCACCTTCCGTGCATCTTCGACGTAGTGTCAAGAGCCGCTCAAGGTCCGTGTTGTGCCGGATCAAACTCCCACAAATTGAAGGCCCGTTGTTGGCACGGGAGAATCCGCGACGAGCATAACTGGACTACGTTGACAAGCTTGAGCTTCTTGTCCACCAGGTTTGGACACAGGTTTGGAGTCCGGTCAGCTCTTCCGAATCACCCCATGTCAGCCCGTCTCTTTCCATGATGTGAGCCGTGGGGAGCCAGATCTGAATTGGGGGCCGCCCATTTGAGTCGCGGCTCGGTGATGTAGAACCACCCGATTGCCACCCCTTTACTATCTCCACGAAGGAGCCTCGAGCCATAGAACATTGGGCATCACGCTCGCCGTGGCGCCTCCGCACTACTGTCGGCCGCCCACTATCTTCGGCTTGACGCTAAAGGTCTTCAACCATAAACCGAAGTGGGGTTGGATGCAGAGGAAAGCCTCGCACACGAAGATAAACGTCGAGATATTGAGGATGAAGTTTGGGGCCAGATCATAGAAATCCAGGCCGTAGTAGAACACGAGCCCCCGGACAAATGGGTGAAGTGGAAAACCTAGTCCGCGGAGGAAGTGGGTGAGGAACACCACCCTCTCTTGGGGCCTGGAAGTGGGGACGAGCTGCCCCTTGTTGGGGAGCCGACACGCGATGTCGCCGGACAAGTATCCGGCCTCCCGCAGCTTTGTGATGTGCCCCTCCGTGACGGAGGAGGCCATCCAGCTACCTCCCGCTCCGGACATAGTTGGAGAAGGTTGAAGTGGGATGTGCGGACTTGGGCGCTGGAGCTCGAGTGCGCGGAAATGGATGAGCACAGGAGGAAGAAGGCGTAGGTGGAAAGGTGGGTCCTTATCCCCTTATATGGATGGACGGCTATCGCCCCCACCAACTGGTAAAACTCGCTTATCTCCCAAGCGCCATAATCAATGGCGCGGATGGGTTACCCACGTCCGTATTGATGAGAATCCCAGAATAAGGGGGCACTATCTACGCTTTGATAAGACGTGCCAAGGAAACCGCCTCGCTAAATGCGCTGAGGTTGGATAGTAAAAAACGATTCATATAAAGGCCTGGCCGTGGTGTGATGTCACGCCGCGGAATACGTCAGCAGATCTGTGCAAAAGTTATTCTCTCTACGGTGGTATGTGGAACTTGTTTTGCAGAGCCGGACACTATCCTTGTGTTCAAAACCTTCCATGAAGTATTCAGAGGAGGAACCCGCCTTGCAATGCCGAAGACAATATGCGCGCCGGACTCGTCGTCGTTGAAGCCTAGTTCAGGGCCTACTGAGGGAGTCCTGGACTAGGGGGTGTCCGGATAGCCGAACTATCATCTTTGGCCGAACTCCAAGACTATGAAGATACAAGATTGAAGACTTCGTCCCGTGTCCGGATGGGACTTTCCTTGGCGTGGAAGGCAAGCTTGGCGATACGGATAGGTAGATCTCCTACCATTGTAACCGACTCTGTGTAACCCTAACCCTATCCGTTGTCTATATAAACCGGAGGGTTTTAGTCCGTAGGACGAACAACAATCATACCATAGGCTAGCTTCTAGGGTTTAGCCTCCTTGATCTCGTGGTAGATCTACTCTTGTACTACCCATATCATCAATATTAATCAAGCAGGAGTAGGGTATTACCTCCATCGAGAGGGCCCGAACCTGGGTAAAAACATCGTGTCCCTTGTCTGTTGTTACCATCCGCCTAGACGCACAGTTCGGGACCCCCTACCCAAGATCCGCCGGTTTTGACACCGACAGCTCCCCTCACACCTCCCGGAAGAACGACTGGCTTCTTGGGCGGGCTGGTCTAAGAGGCCGGCTGCTGGAAGACGGCGAGACCACAGAAGGCGGCCACAAGGGGTCGACTCCTAGCAGGCGGCCTCTCGTCCCCTCAAAGTTTGCACCCCATTACCGCGACGGGACGGGGCATGGCTACAGTGCGACCTGCCACCCGCGAATCCAAGGCGGATCGTGGCCACAGTGCCGTGTACCAAGCGGACACCCCTCGCCCGGCATGGCACTATTGGCACGCAGCCCTTGACATCACTTACATCAGAGGGAGCCACGCTCCCACGACTGGCGGTCGGTACGGCCCGTACGCGGCGGGCCCTACCTATCTGCGAGCCACCAGAAGGCGGCGAACTCCAAGCAGACGACAACAAGGGCAGGCCGACTCCTAGCAGGCGGTCCTTCCCTTGGAGTCTACGCGCTATTAATCAGATGAGACGGGGTGTGGCTACAGTGAGCGCCCTCCAGGCGGCGGGACTGTAGCCACGCTCCCCCCGACAAAGCCTCCGACATCAAGGGCGAGGCTACAGTATAAAGCACTCAACATGGCCTGCAGGCGGCGGGCCCTACCTGTCGGCCGAGATCACGGCAGCCGATGGGACCCACCAAGTGGCGAGCCCCACCAGCAGGCGTCCAGAGACACTGACGGCTGGGTCCTACATCCAGTCGGATTACCATTGTACCCCTGGGGGGTAGGCCTATATAAACCCCCCAGGCTTCCCCATGCAAGGGGTTCGGGACCCTAGAGATCATACACACACATATAGAGAGAGGAGTAGAGCTAGCCTTGCCCTTCTTCCTCCTCTAGCCGAACAGCTCAGGAGCAACCTTGTAGCCACTCTATTGACCATAGTGATAATGCACAGACCTAGCAGAGCAGGACTAGGGGTGTTATCTCCACGGAGAGCCCCGAACCTGGGTAAGATTCGCAGGAGTATGCGTTCTCGCTCACTCCCGCTTCTAGAGCCCGGCGACGTACTCTTGTCCCCATCCATGATAAGCCACCCCCTGGCATATGTCGCACGATATCCCCGACACATAGGGAATCACAAACCTTAACACCAATATTCTTACTAAAGCACAATTACTCATCAACATGATTCACATATCACGTCATCATATCTCAAAACTATTACAAGGAATCAAGTTTATTTTGTCCAATGATCTTCATGAAAGTTTTTATTATATCCTTCTTGGATATCTATCACTTTGGGACTAATTTTCATGTGTTGCTTTCGATAAGCTCAAACAAATATAAGTGAAGATCATGAGCATAATATTTCTTTCTCTCAAATAAATTTAAGTGAAGCAAGAGATAATTTCTTCAAAAATACTAAAGCACACCATGCTCAAAAAGATATAAGTGAAGCACTAGGGCAATTCCATAGAAAAGAGCTTCCTTGACGGAATGTGAGTGCCGCTTACCTAGCCTCCATGGCAACTATTTGAGGACTATATTTTATTTTAAAACTTTCAAACCTAAGTATTTTCTTAAAACAGCTAGCAAAACAAAATAAAATGACCTTTCAAGGATAGCACAACTCATGTGAAGAAGCAATACTTAGGCTAAACCGATACTAACCGATAATTGTCGAAGAAGAAAGGTGGGATGCCTACCGGGGCATCCCCAAGCTTAGATACTTGAGACTTCTTGAAATATTATATTGGGGTGCCTTGGGCGTCCCCAAGCTTGAGCTTTTGTGTCTCCTTAATTCCTCTCATATCACGGTTTTCCTAAATCTCAAAAGCTTCATCCACACAAAACTCAACAAGAACTCATGAGATTAGTTAGTATAAACCAATGCAAAAACCTTATCATTCTCTACTGTAGCAAATCACTAAAATTATTATTCAACATTGCATACTAGATGCCTCTGCATATTTAATACTCCTATCCTCAAATAGGATCATTAAACAAGCAAACATATGCAAACAATGCAAACATAACAGCAATCTGCCAAAACACTACAGTCTGTAAAGAATGCAAGATTCATCATACTTCCCTAACTCCAAAAATTCTGAAAGAAATACCACACTATATAAAATTTATCAGAGCTTATTATGCAAAAAGTTTAAACGTTTATTAACATTCTGACTTTTCTAGGGAATTTTTGCAACAGCGGTAAACTTTCTATTTTGAAACAGCAACATGTATACTTGCCAAATAAGCATGGTGAAGGCTATCCTTGACATTTTTATTGAAATGAAATATGCAAAAATTTATTATAAGTAACAGCAAGCAAATCCTAACAAAATAAAATGACGCTCCAAGTAAAACTCATATCATGTGACGAATGAAAATGTAGCTCCAAGTAAGGTTACCGATAATGTTGGAGACAAAAGAGGGGATGCCTTCCGGGGCATCCCGAAGCTTAGTTGCTTGGATCTTCCTTGGATATTAACTTGGGGTGCCTTGCCTTGGCATCCCCAAGCTTAGGGTCCTGTCACTCCTTATTCTTCTCATATCGATATCTTACCCAAAACTAGAAATCTTCAATCACACAAAACTTAACGGAACTTCGTGAGATAGGTTAGTATGATAAAGAGCAAACCATTTCACTTTGGTACTGTCAAAGAAAAGATCCATAATCGTTTCCACACAATGCCTAATGTAGCATATCATTTCCACAATTTATATTGAGCAATATAAGCCATAGAAAACAAGGAAACAAGCAAATTATGCATTGAAAACAGAATCTGTCAAAAAACAGTATAGTCTGTAGTAATCTGTACTTAGACAATACTTCTGCTACTCCAAAAATTATGAAAAAATTATGGCCACGTGAGAAATTTGTATGTTAATATTCTGAAAGAAGAATCAACTCAAAATCACTCTTCTGTTAAAAGAGAGAATTATTTTCGTGAGCGCAGAAGTTTCTGTTTTTCAGCAAGATCAAATCAACTATCACCCAACATGATCCCAAAGGCTTTATTGAAACAAAAGCAATAAAACATGATCAATACAGTAGAATAATCATGTGAACACACAAAAACAGTAGGTAAAAGTGTTGGGTTGTCTCCCAACAAGCGCTTTTCTTTAATGCCTTTTAGCTAGGCATGATGAGTTCAATGATGCTCGCATAAAAGATAAGAATTGAAACATAAAGAGAGCATCATGAATCATATGACAAGCACATTTAAGTCTAACCCTCTTCCTATGCATAGGGATTTTGTGAGCAAACAACTTATGGGAATAAGAATCAACTAGCATAGGAAGCAAAACAAGCATAACTTCAAAACTTTCAACACATAGAGAGGAAAGTTGATATTATTGCAATTCCTACAAGCATAAGTTCATCCCTCGTAATAATTTTCAGTAGCATCATGAAGAAATTAAACAATATAACCATCACATAAAGCATTCTTTTCATTACACAAAAGCATAGAAAACTTATTACTCTCCACATAAGCAAATTTCTTCCCATCAATAGTAGTGGGAGCAAACTCAACAAAATAACTATCATGAGAGTGAAAATTAAAATCATGATGACAAGTTTCATGGTAATCATTATTCTTTATAGCATACATGTCATCACCATAATCATCATAGATAGCAACTTTTTTATCATAGCCAATTGAAGCCTCTTCCAAAGTAGTGGATTCATCATTAAATAAAGTCATGACCTCTCCAAATCCACTTTCATCGTTATAATCATCATAAATAGGAGGCATGCCATCATTATAAAAAATTTCCACATCAAATCTTGGGGGACTAAAAATATCATCTTCATCAAACATAGCATCCCCAAGCTTATGGCTTTGCATATCATTAGCATCATAGATATTCAAAGAATTCATGCTAACAACATTGCAATCATGGTCATCTTTATAGCAAACATTCTATTGAATTCTTCTTCTATCAACTGAGCACAATTTATCTTTCCATTATTTTCACGAAAGACATTATAAAGATGAATAATATGATGCAATATCAATTCCATTTTTTGGTTTTCTTTTTATAAACCAAACTAGTGATAAAACAAGAAACTAAAAGATTCAATTGCAAGATCTAAAGATATACCTTCATGCACTCACCTCCCCGGCAATGGCGCCAGAAAAGAGCTTGATGTCTACTACGCAACTTTATTCTCGTAGACATGTGTAGGGCCTCCAAGCGCAGAGTTTTGTAGGACAGTAGCAATTTTCCCTCAAGTGGATGACCTAAGGTTTATCAATCTGTGGGAGGCGTAGGATGAAGATAGTCTCTCTCAAACGACCCTGCAACCAAATACAAGAAATCTCTTATGTCCCCAACACACCCAATACAATGGCAAATTGTATAGGTGCACTAGTTAGGCGAAGAGGTGGTGATAAAAGTGTAATATGGATGGTAGAAATATATTTTTATAATCTGAATAAATAAAAACAGCAAGGTAGCAAATAGTAAACGAGCACAAAAACGGTATTGCAATGCTTAAAAATGAGGCCTAGGGTCTGTACTTTCGCTAGTGCAATCTCTCAGCAGTGCTAATATAATTGGATCATATAACCATCCCTTAAAGTGCGATGAAGAATCACTCCAAAGTTCCTATCTAGCGGAGAACATAAGAATAAATTGTTTGTAGGGTACGAAACCACCTCAAAGCTATTCTTTTTGTTCGATCTATTCAAGAGTTTGTACTAAAATAACATAAAGCTATTCTTTTCGTTTGATCTATCCTAGAGTTTGTATTAAATAACACCAAAGCAAATTCATATTCATAATACTCAATCCAACACAAATAACTTCAAAGAGTGCCCCAAGATTTATACCAGAGAAACAAAGACAAGAACGTGCATCAACCCCTATGCATAGATTACCCCAATGTCACCTCGGAATCCGCGAGTTGAGTGCCAAAACATATATCAAGTGAATCAATACGATACCCCATTGTCACCATGAGTATTTAATTGCAAGACATATATCAAGTGTTCTCAAATCCATAAAAGTATTCAGTCCGATAACAAGGAAATCTCAAAGGGAAAACTCAATCCATCACAACAAGATATAGAAGGGAAAACACCATATGATCCGACTATATTAACAAAGCCCGCGATACATAAAGATCGTGATATCTCAAGAACACGAGAGAGAGAGAGAGAGAGAGAGAGAGAGAGAGAGAGAGAGAGAGAGATTAAACACATAGCTACTGGTACAAACCCTCAGCCCCGAGGGTGGACTACTCCCTCCTCATCGTGGTGGCCGCCGGGATGATGTAGATGGCCACCGGTGAAGATTCCCCCCTCCGGCAGGGTGCCGGAAAGGGGTCTAGATTGGATCTTGTGGATACATAGGCCTTGCAGTGGCGGAACTTCTGATCCAGGTTGATTTCTGATGGTTTCTCTATTCATAGGATTTTTTGGCGTTGGTTTCACGCGAAGATGGGCCTCGAGGTGAGCACAACCCACCGGGGCAAGCCAGGCACACCAAGCGCGCCCTGGTGGATTGTACCCTCCTCGTGGCTCTTTTGGCCCTCCCATGAAGCTTCGGGGGTCTCTTTTGTTCCAAAAAATCATCAAAAAGTTTCAGCCCATTTGGAGAACTTTCATTTCTGCACAAAAAACAACACCACGGTAGTTCTGCTGAAAATAGCGTCAGTCCGGTTAGTTCCCAAAAATGATATAAAAAGTTGCTATAAAATGATTGTAAAACATCCAAGAATGATCATATAACAACATCGAACAATCAAAAATTATATATACATTGGAGATGTATCAGTCCACATACTCAACCATCATATAGTCTTCTATGATTGCTAACACTTGCTACCTCTTGAGCACTGCGTTGGTTTTCCCTTGAAGAGGAAAGGGTGATGCAGTAAAGTAGCGTAAGTATATCCCTCAGTTTTTGAGAACCAAGGTATCAATCTAGTAGGAGATCACGCTCAAGTCACACGCACCTACACAAACAAATAAGAACCTCACAACCAACGCGATAAAGGGGTTGTCAATCCCTTCACGGTCACTTACGAGAGTGAGATCTGATAGATATGATAAGATAATATTTTTGGTATTTTTATGATAAAGAGAAATAAAGATGCAAAGTAAGATAAACGGCAATAAAAAATAGCTAAGTGCTGGAAGATTAATATGATGGAAAGTAGACCCGGGGGCCATAGGTTTCACTAGTGGCTTCGCTCAAGAGCATAAGTATTACGGTGGGTGAACGAATTAGTGTCGAGCAATTGATAGAATTGAGCATAGTTATGAGAATATCTAGGTATGATCATGTATATAGGCATCACCTCCATGAAAAGTAGACCGAAACGATTCTGCATCTACTACTATTACTCCACACATCGACCTCTATCCAGCATGCATCTAGAGTATTAAGTTCATAAGAACAGAGTAATGCTTTAAGTAAGATGACATGATGTAGAGGGATAAACTCATGCAATATGATATAAACCCCATCTTTTTATCCTCGATGGCAACAATACAATACGTGTCATTTCCCCTACTGTCACTGGGATTGAGCACCGCAAGATTGAACCCAAAGCTAAGCACTTCTCCCATTGCAAGAAAGATCAATCTAGTAGGCCAAACCAAACTGATAATTCGAAGAGACTTGCAAAGATAACCAATCATACATAAAAGAATTCAGAGGAGATTCAAATATTGTTCATAGATAATCTTGATCATAAACCCACAATTCATCGGATCTCGACAAACACACCACAAAAGAAGATTACATCGAATAGATCTCCAAGAAGATCAAGGAGAACTTTGTATTGAGATCCAAAGAGAGAGAAGAAGCCATCTAGCTAATAACTATGGACCCGAAGGTCTAAGGTAAACTACTCACACATCATCGGAGAGGCTATGGTGTTGATGTAGAAGCCCTCCATAATCAATGCCCCCTCCGGCGGAGCGCCCGGAAAGGCCCCAAGATGGGATCTCATGGTCACAGAAGGTTGCGGCGGTGGAAATAGGGTTATGGCTCTCCTGCTGATGTTTTGGGGGTACGTAGGTATATATAGGAGGAAGAAGTACGTCGGTGGAGGAACGTGGGCCCCACGAGGGTGGAGGGCACGCCTGGGGGTAGGCGCGCCCCCTGCCTCGTGCCTTCCTCCTTGATTGCTTTACGTAGACTCCAAGTCCTCTGGATCACGTTTGTTCCAAAATCACGTTCCCGAAGGTTTCATTCCGTTTGGACTCCGTTTTATATTCCTTTTCTGTGAAACACTGAAATAGGCAAAAAAACAGCAATTTGGGCTGGGCCTTCGGTTAATAGGTTAGTCCCAAAAATAATATAGAAGTGTATAATAAAGCCCATTAAACATCCAAAATAGAATATAATATAGCATGGAACAATCAAAAATTATAGACACATTGGAGACGTATCAAGCATCCCCAAGCTTAATTCCTGCTCGTCCTCGAGTAGGTAAATGATAAAAACAGAATTTTTGATGTGGAATGCTACTTAGCATAATTTTCAATGTAATTCTCTTAATTGTGATATGAATATTCAGATCCGAAAGATTCAAGACAAAAGTTTAATATTGACATAAAAATAATAATACTTCAAGCATACTAACTAAGCAATTATGTCTTCTCAAAATAACATGGCCAAAGAAAGTTATCCCTACACAATCATATAGTCTCGCTATGCTCTATCTTCATCACACAAAGTATTTAATCATGCACAACCCCGATGACAAGCCAAGCAATTGTTTCATAATTTTGGTGTTCTCAAACTTTTTCAATCTTCACGCAATACATGAGCGTGAGCCATGGACATAGCACTTTATGTGGAATAGGATGGTGGTTGTGGAGAAGACAAAATGAGAAGATAGTCTCACATCAACTGGGCGTATTAACGGGCTATGGAGATTCCCATCAATAGATACAATGTTAGTGAGTAGGGATTGCCGTGCAACGGATGCAATAGAGCTAGAAGTATATGAAAGCTCAACAAAAGAAACTAAGTGGGTGTGCATCCAACTTGCTTGCTCAAGAAGACCTAGGGCATTTTGAGGAAGCCCATCATTGGAATATACAAGCCAAGTTCTATAATGAAAATTTCCCACTAGTATATGAAAGTGATATCATAGGAGACTCTCTATCATGAAGATCATGGTGCTACGTTGAAGTACAAGTGTGGTAAAAGGATAGTAGCATTGTCCCTTCTCTCTTTTTCTCTCATTTTTTTCTTTGGGCCTTTTCTCCTCTCTTTTTTATGGCCTCTTTTTTTCGTCCGGAGTCTCATCCCGACTTGTGGGGGAATCATAGTCTCCATCATATTTTGCTCACTTGGGACAATGCTCTAATAATGATGATCATCACACTTTTATTTACTTTACAACTCAAGAATTACAACTCAAAACTTAGAACATAATATGACTCTATGTGAATGCCTCCGGCGGTGTACCGGGATATGCAATGAATCAAGAGTGACATGTATGAAAGAAATATGAATGGTGGCTTGGCCACAAATACGATGTCAACTACATGATCATGCAAAGCAATATGACAATGATGGAGCGTGTCATAGTAAACGAAACGGTGGTAAGTTGCATGGAAATATATCTCGGAATGGCTATGGAAATGCCATGACAGGTAGGTATGGTGGCTGTTTTGAGGAAGTTATATGGGGGGTGTATGATACCGGCGAAAAGTGCACGGTATTAGAGAGGCTAGCAATGGTGGAAGGAAGAGAGTGCGTATAATCCATAGACTCAACATTAGTCATAAAGAACTCATATACTTGTTGCAAAAATCTACAAGTTATCAAAGCAAAGTATTACGCGCATGCTCCCAGGGGATATATTGGTAGGAAAATACCATCACTCGTCCCCGACCGCCACTCATAAGGAAGACAATCAATAAATAAATCATGCTCCGACTTCATCACATAACGGTTCACCATACGTGCATGCTACGGGAATCACAAACTTTAACACAAGTATTTCTCAAATTCACAACTAATCAACTAGCATGACTCTAATATCACCATCTTCATATCTCAAAACAATTATCAAGCATCAAACTTCTCATAGTATTCAACATACTCATAAGATTATTTTTTTACTAATCTTGGATGCCTATCATAATTAAAGCAAATTAACATGCTGTTTTGTAAGACTCTCAAAATAATATAAGTGAAGCATGAGAGAACAATAGTTTCTATAAAACAAATCCACCACCGTGCTCTAAAAGATATAAGTTAAGCACTAGAGCAAAAACTATATAGCTCAAAAGATATAATTGAATCACATAGAGTATTATAATAAATTCCGAATCATGTGTGTCTCTCTCAAAAGGTGTGTACAGCAAGGATGATTGTGGTAAACTAAAAATCAAAGACTCAAATCATACAAGACGCTCCAAGCAAAACACATATCATGTGGTGAATAAAAATATAGCTCCAAGTAAAGTTACCGATGGACGAAGACGAAAGAGGGGATGCCTTCCGGGGCATCCCCAAGCTTTGGCTTTTTGGTGTCATTAGATTATCTTGGGGTTCCATGGGCATCCCCAAGCTTAGCCTTTTGCCACTCTTTGTTCCATAATCCATCAAATCTTTTACCCAAAACTTGAAAACTTCACAACACAAAACTTGACAGAAAATCTCGTGAGCTCCGTTAGCGAAAGAAAACAAAACACCAGTTCAAGGTACTGTAATGAACTCATTCTTTATTTATATTGGTGTTAAACCTACTGTATTCCAACTTCTCTATGGTTTATAAACTCTTTTACTAGCCATAGATTCATCAAAATAAGCAAACAACACACGAAAAACAGAATCTGTCAAAAACAGAACAGTCTGTAGTAATCTGTAACTAACGCAAACTTCTGGAACTCAGAAAAATCTACCAAAATAGGACGACCTAGAATTTTTTTTTTATTGATCTAATGCAATTGGAATTAGTACTTTATCACGTTCTGGTGATTTTTAACAATTGTTTTTGTGAACAGAAAGTTTCTGCAATTTTCAGCAAGATCAAATAACTATCATCCAAGAAGATCCTATAGGTTTAACTTGGCACAAACACTAATTAAAACATAAAAACAAATCTAACCAGTGGCTAGATCAAAAATTTATTCCTAAACAGAAGCAAAAAGCAAAAAAACTAAAATAAAATCGGGTTGCCTCCCAACAAGCGCTATCGTTTAACGCCCCTAGCTAGGCATAAAAGCAAAGATAGGTCTAGGTATTGCCATCTTTGGTAGGCAATCCATAAGTAGCTCTCATAATAGATTCATAAGGTAATTTTATGTTCTTTCTAGGGAAGTGTTCCATGCCTTTCCTTAATGGAAATTGGAATCTAATATTCCCTTCCTTCGTATCACTAATTACACCAATCGTTCTAAGGAAAGGTCTACCAAGAATAATAGGACATGAAGGATTGCAATCTATATCAAGAACAATGAAATCTACGGGCACATAGTTCCTATTTGCAACAATACGAACATCATTAATTCTTCCCATATGTTTCTTAATAGTGGAATCCGCAATGTGCAAGTTTAAAGAACAATCATCAAATTCACGGAAACCTAGCAAATCACACAAAGTTTTTGGAATCGTGGAAACACTAGCACCCAAATCACACAAAGCATAGCATTCATGATCTTCAATTTTAATTTTAATAGTAGGTTCCCACTCATCATAAAGTTTTCTAGGGATAGAAACTTCCAACTCAAGTTTTTCTTCATAAGATTCCATCAAAGCATCATCGATATGTTTAGTAAAAGTTTTATTTTGGCTATAAGCATGAGGAGAATTTAGCACGGATTGCAACAAGGAAATACAATCTATCAAAGATCAACATCATAATTAAATTCCTTGAAGTCCAAATTAGTGGGTTCATTAATATCTAAAGTTTTGATCTCTTCAATCCCACTTTTAACAATTTTCGCATCAAGATCTAAAAACTCTGAATTTTTGGGACGCCTTCTAGGTAAAGGTGACTCATCTCCAGTCCAATCATTATCAAGATTCATATTGCAAAACAAATATTTAATAGGAGACACATCAATAACTTTTGGATCTTCATCTTTATTTTCATAGAAACTAGAAGAACACGCTTTCACAAAGCAATCTTTCTTAGCACACATCCTAGCGGTTCTTTCTTTGCACTCATCAATGGAAATTCTCATGGCTTTGAGAGACTCATTGATATCATGCTTAGGTGGAATAGATCTAAGTTTCAAAGAATCAACATCAAGAGAAATTCTATCAACGTTCCTAGCCAATTCATCAACCTTAAGCAATTTTTCTTCAAGCAAAGCATTGAAATTCTTTTGCGAATTCATAAACTCGTTAACACTAGTCTCAAATTCAGAGGGCATCTTATTAAAATTTCCATAAGAATTGTTGTAGGAATTACCATAATTATTAGAGGAATTACTAGGGAATGGCCTAGGATTAAAGTTTCCTCTATACGCGTTGTTACCAAAATTATTCCTACCAACAAAATTCACATCCATAGATTCAGTATTATTCTAAATCAAAGTAGACAAAGGCATATCATTAGGATCAGAAGAAACACTTTTAGTAAATAATTTCATAAGTTCATCCATCTTTCCACTTAAAACATTAATTTCTTCTATCGCATGCACTTTTTTATAAGTAGATCTTTCGGTGTGCCATTGAGAATAATTAACCATAATATTATCTAGGAGTTTGGTAGCTTCTCCTAAATTGATTTCCATAAAAGTGCCTCCCGTGGCCGAATCTAAAAGATTTCTAGAAGCAAAATTCAATCCGGCATAAAAAAATTGTATAATCATCCAAAGATTCAAACCATGTGTAGGGCAATTATGTATCATTAATTTCATCCTCTCCCAAGCTTGTGCAACATGTTCATGATCAAGTTGCTTAAAATTCATAATATTGTTTCTAAGAGAGATGATCTTAGTGGGAGGAAAATACTTAGAGATAAAAGCATCTTTGCACTTATTCCATGAATCAATACTATTTTTAGGCAAAGACGAAAACCAAGCTTTAGCACGATCTCTAAGCGAAAAAAGGAAATAGCTTCAATTTAACAATATCATTGTCCACATCTTTATTCTTTTGCATATCACACAAATCAACGAAGCTATTCAGATTGGTAGCAGCATCTTCACTAGGAAGGCCGGCGAATTGATCTTTCATAACAAGATTCAACAAAGCAGCATTAATTTCACAAGATTCAGCATCGGTAAGAGGAGCAATCGGAGTGCTAAGAAAATCATTGTTTTTGGTATTGGTAAAGTCACACATATTAATATTGTCTTGAGCCATCGTGACAAGCAAGCAATCCAACACACGAGCAAACAAGAAGCAAGTGAAAAAGGGGCGAACGGAAAAGAGAGGGCGAATAAAATGGCAAGGGTGAAGTGGGGGAGAGGAAAGCGAGAGGCAAATGGCAAATAATGTAATGCGAGGGATAAGAGTTTGTGATGGGTACTTGGTATGTCTTGACTTGACTTGGCGCGAATCTCCCCGGCAACGGCGCCAGAAATCCTTCTTGCTACCTCTTGAGCACTGTGTTGGTTTTCCCTTGAAGAGGAAAGGGTGATGCAGTAAAGTAGCGTAAGTATTTCCCTCAGTTTCTGAGAACCAAGGTATCAATCCAGTGTGAGATCACACTCAAGTCCCACGCACCTACACAAACAAATAAGAACCTCACAACCAACGCGATAAAGGGGTTGTCAACCCCTTCACGGTCACTTACGAGAATGAGATCTGATAGATATGATAAGATAATATTTTTGGTATTTTTATGATAAAGAGAAATAAAGATGCAAAGTAAAATAAGCGGCAATAAAAATAGCTAAGTGTTGGAAGATTAATATGATGGAAAATAGACCCGGGGGCCATAGGTTTCACTAGTGGCTTCTCTCAAGAGCATAAGTATTACGGTGGGTGAACGAATTACTATTGAGCAATTGATAGAATTGAGCATAGTTATGAGAATATTTAGGTATGATCATGTATATAGGCATCACGTCCGCGACAAGTAGACCGAAACGATTCTGCATCTACTACTATTACTCCACACATCGACCGCTATCCAAAGATGCATCTAGAGTATTAAGTTCATAAGACAGAGTAATGCTTTAAGTAAGATGACATGATGTAGAGGGATAAACTCATGCAATATGATATAAACCCCATCTTTTTATCCTCGATGGCAACAATACAATACGTGTCATTTCCCCTACTGTCACTAGGATTGAGCACCGCAAGATTGAACCCAAAGCTAAGCACTTCTCCCATTGCAAGAAAGATCAATCTAGTAGGCCAAACCAAACTAATAATTCGAAGAGACTTGCAAAGATAATCAATCATACATAAAAGAATTCAGAGGAGATTCAAATATTGTTCATAGATAATCTTGATCATAAACCCACAATTCATCGGATCTCGACAAACACACCGCAAAAGAAGATTACATCGAATAGATCTCCAAGAAGATCAAGGAGAACTTTGTATTGAGATCCAAAGAGAGAGAAGAAGACATCTAGCTAATAACTATGGACCCGAAGGTCTAAGGTAAACTACTCACACATCATCGGAGAGGCTATGGTGTTGATGTAGAAGCCCTCCGTGATCAATGCCCCCTCCCATGAGCGCCTGAAAAGGCCCCAAGATGGGATCTCACTGCATGAAGGTTCTTGGCGGTGGAAATAGGGTTTTGGCTCTCCTGCTGATGTTTTGGGGTACGTAGGTATATATAGGAGGAAGAAGTACGTAGGTGGAGCAACATGGGCCCCACGAGGGTGGAGGGCGCGCCTATGGGGGTAGGCGTGCCCCCCTGCCTCGTGCCTTCCTTGTTGATTGCTTTACGTAGACTCCAAGTCCTCTGGATCATGTTTGTTCCGAAAATCATGTTCCTGAAGGTTTCATTCCGTTTGGACTCCATTTGGTATTCCTTTTCTGCGAAACACTGAAATAGGCAAAAAAACAGCAATTTGGGTTGTGCCTCCGGTTAATAGGTTAGTCCCAAAAATAATATAAAAGTGTATAATAAAGCGCATTAAACATACAAAAGAGAATATAATATAGCATGGAGCAATCAAAAATTATAGATACATTGGAGACGTATCAACACTCACCGCATACACATGAGCAAAACGTTTCAACCGGACACATAGAAAGATAGGGGCTTATAGTTTTGCCTCTGAACGTATTCACCTCAAGGGTGATGTCAACAATAATAACTCATGCCACCCATATTCAACTGGACATATGTGCCTAGATCTTTCCTTACCACATGTTGCTTGCCAAAGTAGAAAAATAAAAAGGAATAGAGAAAAGAAACTTTGACTCTTTGCATAAAAGTAAATACATAAAAGTAAAAGATAGGCCCTTCGTAGAGGTAAGCAGAGGTTGCCATGCGCTTATTTGTTTGTATGCTCAACCCCTTAGTGCATAATAACGTCACGTTGCATTGCCCCTTGTGATAGCGACCTTTATTATGCAGTCTGTCGCTTTTATTCTTCACCATCACAAGTTCGTGCAATGCTCAATTTTCTATTACAATAAATGATCTCACACATTTAGAAGCAATTTTTATTGCCTTTTTGCACCGATGTCAACTTACTTGAGGGATCTTGCTCAATCCCTAGGTAGGTGTGGTGGACTCTTGAAAATAAGATTTGGGTTAAAGGTTTTTTGGAAGCACATGTAGTATCTCTACTTAGTACGGAATTTTTGGCTAGCAAAGATAGGGGCAAGAACCACATGTTAAAGGATCTATGACAATAAGACTTCTATGTGAATCTGAACAAACATGAACCATTAGTTGTCTTCCTTGTCCGACATCAACAATTTTTGCATATAATATTTTGATGGGGGCTCACAATCACAAAAGATTTCTAGGATAGTGTATTTATATGTGAATCTTCTCTTCCCTTATTAATTATTTCATGAGTTGCATCATTGACCAATGCTATGTTTGTCAATCTCTAATAACATTTTCTACGTATACTTTTCCTTACGTGGTGCCATCACCTACCATAAGATTAGCATATGATCTTTTTCCTTTTATATCCTTTCTTTTTTTATTGCAACAAGAAAGTAAAGAAAGCAAAAACTCAAACTAAACTTTACTATATATCTTGCACATGATTACAAGGATAGATCACTAAGCAAGCGCTTGAAAAGAAAGGATCGAACTAAACTTCTATTCATTATAAAGCAAAAGATCAAACTTAAAATATTAAAGGCAAGAAGATAGTAGGGGTGATACGATACCGGGGCACCTCCCCCAAGCTTGGCGGAAGCAAAGGGGAGTGCCCATACCCGAAACTCAATTTTCTTTTGGTGGTGATGAAAAAGTAGAGGGTTTGCCCTTCTTTTCCTCCAGCTTCTATCGGAGAATTAAATTATCTATCCTCAACTCATCATTATCTATCTCGAGTTTTATTATCCTCTTGCATAACGCCTCCATGCTTTCGTTTTTGAATCGGGGAAGAACCGATTCATCTTCAT
This sequence comes from Aegilops longissima, assembly GCA_021605205.1. NCBI lineage: Eukaryota > Viridiplantae > Streptophyta > Magnoliopsida > Poales > Poaceae > Aegilops > Aegilops longissima. The sequence goes on from CM038682.1 coordinate 193,763,447, forward strand.
CCTCTTCGGAGGTCCAGCTATAGTGCTCCTCATCCCCATAGGACTTGGGGTTTGCGACGAAATCAGCAACATGGCTCTCACCCTCAGAGTCTTGGGACGACATATTTTCAGATCTATCAGAGGAACGGCAAGAAAAGAGAACAGAGGGTTTTTCTGCGATACGGTGGTTAAAAGGTTCGGGGAGTATATAAATATATTTTTTATCTTTGGGAACAAGCAAACGGAAGAAAAACGGAGTCCGGAAAGTGTCCCAGGTGGGCACAACCCACCTGGGCGCGCCACCAGGGTATGCTTCCTGGAAGTTTCTTATTTTCCTAATTTTCTAAATATTCCAAAACTGACAAAAAAATTGTGGATTTTTCGGAGTCTGTTTACTTACCGTATCACGTACCTCCTTATTTTCATCATTCTGGAGTGTTCCGAAAGGACTCTTTTATGTGTTCTTCCGGTGTCAAAGTTTGGATAATATTGCTTTCAACATTCTGGAGTGCGAGCGCAAGTGTACAAGTACACCATCCATGAGGGAAGCATGGAAGAGAAGGAAGAAGAGGATCCGCCCAGTCCGGGATGAGCGGTACTACCGCCCACACCAAGCGGTACTACCGCTGAAGGCCCATAAGCCGTACTACCGGCCAACATCCGCTCTACTGCCTCTCAACCCGACAAACCCCTGCAATCGAGCAATACAAGTCCGGTACTACCGCCCACACCAAGTGGTACTACCGCTGAAGCCGTACTACCGCCCGAGGGTCCGGTACTACCGCCCTGACTGCGCATAGTGTATCGGGCCTCCGGCCCATGTATCCTCTCCCACTTACCCCTTCGTGTCTAAGACTATATATAGACCCCCTCTCCCTCCTAGTTAGGGTTAGCAAAGGTTTTAGCTCATTTGAGATAGAGCTTTCACTACAAAAAAAGACACATCCGTGACATTTTGGGCCGAATGAAATTTTTTTCTGTCATACATATGACACTTCTATGACGATAGTTGTGACAGAACCCGGTATCATCATAGATGTGGTGGGCTCCTACTTCTATGACAAAAAATCATGACAGAAAATGGGCTTTTCGTCTTGGGCGGGCCGGAGACGCAGCTGCATGACATTCTTTGGGCCGTCCATGAGAAAAAACCGTGGTAGAAGCGAGGGGTGGAAAATTTCGGGAGTTGCCGTTACGGTGGGAGGTTGGGGCGGAGCGATGCGCGTTTTCTCGACGCATCGCTGCGTGTGTGTAGGCGTTAGCTAATCAAGCCGAAGCGAGGCATTGGGCTCTAATTGAACCCGGCGACAGACCTGCGAAGCTACGCGTTATCGAACCAGCGTGATCGATCGATGGCTGTTAATCGAACCCGATGGAGCGATTCTTCGCCATCGCTGCTAATCAAGTCGATCGATTGATGAGCGATGAGCGCTGCGGGGGGTTTGATGAGCGATGGCGGTGGCGTTGCCTCCGGATGAACAGGAACCCGTGGTGTGGAGGGCTGGATGAACAGAGACGGTGGAGGGGTGGCCGTGGAGGGTGGTTGAACAGACCCGTGGTGTGGAGGGCTGGATGAACAGTGAGACGGTCGAGGGGTGCCCGTGGAGAGGGGTGGTTGAACAGATGGCGGTGGAGTAGCGCGGTGGAGGCTGGATGAACAGGAGCCCGTGGAGGTGGAGGAGGTCGGCGGTACCTGTGGAGGCTGGAGGAGGTCGACGGTGGAGATGAACAGTATCCCGTGGAGTCCTGTTTTGCGACGCCACACCCTCCCCCCTCGTTTTCACCGAAGCGCCCAACACAAGTCCGTTTTGGTCTGTTTTGCGCACGCCACACCCTCCCGATCAACAGACCCTGTTTCGATTGTAGGAGGTTTGTTTCCTCCGTTTTGCGATACGCCACACCCTCCCGATCAACGGGACCCCGTTTCGACCGTAGGAGGTCCGTTTCGTCTGCGTTTTGCGATACGCCACACCCTCCCGATCAACAGGACCCCGTTTGACCGTAGGAGGTCCGTTACGTCCGCTTTGTGGTACGCCACACCCTCCCGATCAACAGGACCCCGCTTTGACCGTAGGGAGGTCCGGTTCCTCCGTTCTTGCACGCCACACCCTCCCAATCAACAGGAACCCCGTTTTGACCGTAGGAGGTCCGTTTCCTCTGTTTTGCGGTACGCCACATCCCTCCCGATCAACAAGACCCCCGTTTCGACCGTAGGAGGTCCGTTTCCTCTGTTTTGCGGTATGCGCGACTAGGCATTCGAGACCCCGCCCGTATGTACACATACGTGACCGTATTTTCTTTCTTGCACCACGTCATTGTCGGCGTTCGGGAACGGGGTCCCCAGACTTGCACTGCGGCTGCGGCGTGGCTCAAAGGAGGCCCAGACATCCCATCTTCATCTTCGAAGCTCAAGACCTCGCGAGGGGCCAAGCCTCATGGGCGGACGACAAGGAGCTTCTCGTGCACGGCCTCGTCAGCTGGCTCATGAGGAGGCGGAGAGTTCAAGGCGGGTACCTCGCGAGGTGCCCATGACGCAAGCCATGGCGACCAAGGGCGCCCGGTGCGCGCCAGCCAGCAGATGTCCTCCTTTCCTCTTTGGTGCAAAGGGAGCAAGCGCAGCGAGAGCATCAAGCAAAGGCATCCGTTTCGGTGCAACAAGACCAAGACCAGCCCCAACGGCTGGAAGGGAGTCATCGTGGAGCCCAAGCAGGCGTCATCACCAGAGGCGGACGACAAGGAGCTTCCTCAGGCACGGCCTCGTCATGCTGGCTCATGAGGAGGCGGAGCGTTGGCCAAATTCATGGTCGTAACCCACCACGGCTACAACGTCCTCAAGATGCCAGGAAGCGGCGGGGTCATCATGGTGCCCTATGAAGAGAGAGACGCAGTTTGCTCCCTGGAGCGAGCCTTTCAGGCCGCCTCGCTAGAAGACCCAGACCACAGAAGCAGGAGGCATCCCGAGGCCGCACCCAAGAAGAAGAAGACATCGGCCGACCCGACTCCTCAAGAGGAAGGCCCTCGGGGCCCTTGACCGGGCAGGGGAGCCTCCTTCCATCGCATAGGAAAGCGCGCCCGGCGCCCTCCTCAGGCAGGGCTCGGGGGCTCTCCCCTGGAGGGCCGCCGACCTCGCCAAGGTCACGAAGGAGGCGCTTGGGCACCACGTGGAGGCGTGTTTCGAAGCACGTTTCTCGCAAGCAGGAGCAAGGCAAGTAGGGCCGCACCCTCAGGAGTTCGTCAGCAAGGCCATTCAGGAGTTACAAGAGTCAAGGGTCATGAGGGGCAGCCGCCGCCTGCCCGCTATGGCCCCCCATCCAGGCGAGGATGGTGGGCTGCGCGTCTGCATCGACATACCAGGGCTCAACCGAGCCGCATCTCAAGAGCGCCTCTGGCCCTCGCGAGTGGGACGTTGCGAGGGTCCGCCCCACAGCTACGTACGCATGCCGTGTGGCCTGCCAAACGCGGCAGCTGCGCACCAGCGTCTCATGAGGGACATCCTGGAGGCTCAAGAGGCCAGGCGTTCCGCAGCCCTGGCGGAGATGGAGATGGTCTATGAGGAGCCACCAACGCCTCCGGAGCCTCCCGAGGCCCCTGGGCCGGGGGGCTCGTGAGGATCGGCTCCCGCAGCCCACCGAGTCTGCTACACCAACACCCCTTCGTCCCCAACATCACCAGGTGACATCTTTAAGTTTTATTTCCGGCTGGGAGCGCCTTGAGGTCAGATTATTCCCGTGCGCGTGGGTCCGTCCTGCGGCATGTATCCTTTTATTTCATGTCATTAGTTTATCTGTTGGGGCGCCCTCGGCTGCATCATCCCCAATCCGCTCGGGCCAGTCCCAGCGGCATGTATCCTTCCTGCTTTTTCCTTAGGATTATGCTCTCGCTCCACCATGCTTATTATTTGGTGCCTTTTCCTGGGTGGCGTAATCTTGCACGTTAAAGGAGGGGTGCCTGAGCATCGCGACTCAGGGCTCCTACCGGCTCTCCGACCCTCACCCTCTAGGCTTGTCCATGGCATCGCGACCTGGCTTGCCGCCGACGGCCGGTGAGACCAGCCCGAGAGCCGGACCGAGGGGCGAGAGTTTAGTCATCTAACCCAGCTTTGCGTTAAAGGGGGTGCACGAGCATCGCGACTCGGGGCTCCTACCGCCTCCGCCCTCACCCTCTGGTCTTGTCCATGGCATCGCGACTGGCTTGCCGGTGACGGTGAGACCAGCCCGAGAGCCGGACCAAGACGAGAGCACCGCATCCGCCAAATTTGCAGGAACACACTCAAGATAAGGCCTGAACCAGCGCAACCCGCCTTGAGGTAGGGCCCCGTGAGTCCCGCGCTGGCTCACGGGTGCCCCAACACACCTCGCGAGGCCTCTCGCGCCTCTCCAAAGTAGCTAACGGTAGAACTAACGATCGCCACGGTGAGCTCTTGTTCCTTTTGTGGTGAACCTGCAGGGTCCCTCCAAGGAGCACGAAACGACCTCGCCACGCAATCTCTCGCCAGCCTAGGTGCGGACCCAGCGCCGCACCAGGAAGCATTGGCCTGACCCTCGAGATAAGTCACCCTCCGGACACACTAGTTATCACAACACCATCCCCACACTCAATGCAACCCCGTGTTAGCAACGTCACTCTCCTTTCTCACCGAATGATGGCCGCTTGAGCGCCAAGGGGGACCCCCTGAGCATCGCGACTCAGAGGCTCTTACCGGACCTCGGGTCGCTCACCTCCTGGCCTTGACCATGGCATCGCGACCTGGCATACCAGCAACGGCTGAAGTCGCCTTGGGACTGGGACCTGTCGGCGCAGAGCAATAAGCCCTCATGAGGTCCGGAAGGAAGAAACTAAGCTAAGACGGAATAAGCATCTCGCGCTGCTTCACAATAAGGATCATATTGACAAACAAAGCTACAAGCACCTTACAAGCCCCCGCGGGGTACATTCTTGGCTCCTCGCAGGAACAAAAGACGCGAATCCTAAGGAGTCCTATCTACAGGGACCACCGCGGCAGACGCCATCATCAACAGTGGGCCACCCGGTCCGGCGCCAACCCCATCCAGATCAGGGGCGGCGGCGGCCTGATGAGCCCGCCCTGCTCCGGGAGCGGCGCAGGCTCGGGGGCTCGTAGCTATCGTCGCTCGTCTCCGCCGTCGCGAAGGGCTCGGCAGAGTCGCTGGATCCTCCGGCGCCTTCGTTGCCTGAGGAGTTGTCGAGGGAGTGGGCGGTCGGCCTCTGTCTCACCGCAGCAGGGCCCCGACCACCTCTCCCGGGGCAGCACTCCAGCCGACGACCCTCCGCGTCGAAGACCTTGAAGGACACCACCGAAGCACCATCGTACTCAGGTGGATCGTGAGGGCGCCCTCGTCCTGCAGACCGGCGACCTGCCCCAGCCTCGAGTCATGAAGACCTCGTCCTGGCAACCATCTGCGACCTCTGCCCTGTCGCGAGGGTGCCGCAGCCGGCGTGGTTGCAGCGAGTCGAGGGTTCCCCTCGCGGACGATGGAGGCGAAGAAAGAAGGAAGACGAATCCAAGACTTAGGAGGCGTGGTGACGTGAAGCACGAACTCCCGGCAGGAACCCTCGGCGTGGAATCCACGGGGGAAGACGCACACCTTCGTGACCCGCCGGCGTCGTCGGCGGCGCCGCTCGTGGCGTCCGGCGTCGCCTCCTTCAGGGCCGCCAATTTGCGCGTACAAGGGAAGAGGAAACCCTGGTGGCGGCCGCACGCACCAAGGCAAGGGCGCCTCCTGGCGAGCGCTCCTGCCCTGACACCAGAGAGCAAGCCGCTTCTTTGGGGGGAGCAGGTAAGGATCCTCTTGAGGAGCCTTTCCCTTCTCTTCCTTGGAGAACCGGCGGATTGGAGCCATGGCAACCGGACGAAACGAGGGGGAGGAGAAGCAGAAGGATAGACTGGAAGGGCGCGCGCTGCTCCGTACTTATAGCCGGCGAAGGCCAACCGTCGGCCTCCACGATCACCGGTAATCATGACCAACTCTGCATGCAGGGACTCGTCGAATCCGGGTGGTTACCGAGGCATCATGGGGAAGCAATGCGCACGCGTCCAATCAACCGCCACGCTGGCGCCCAAGGCCCAGAGCTGTTAGGGCCCATGACGCCAGACTTGCCCTTTCGCCTCTCTGCTCGGCCAAGTTCGGGCGCGCCGTGGGCCAGGGGCTCTGTCGGCGTTCGGGAACGGGGTCCCAGACTTGCTGCTGCGGCGTGGCTCAAAGGAGGCCCAGACAGCCCTTCTTCATCTTCGCAAGCTCAAGACCTCGCGAGGGGCCAAGCCTCATGGCCGAGACGACAAGGAGCTTCCTCGAGCACGGCCTCGTCAGCTGGCTCATGAGGAGGCGGAGAGTTCAAGGCGGGTACTCGCGAGGTGCCCATGACGCAAGCCATGACGACCAAGGGCGCCAGCCGGGCGCCAGCCCCAAGCAATGTCCTCCTTTCCTCTTTGGTGCAAAGGGAGCAAGCGCAGCGAGAGCATCAAGCAAAGGCATCCGTTTGATTGCAACAAGACCAAGACCAGCCCCAACGGCTGGAAGGAGTCATCGTGGAGCCCATGCAAAGGCGTCATCACCACAGCCTTTGGCAAGCGAGGACCAACTTTAGTCGGGATAAGTGTACCCGCTGTTCCCCTTCAAATGGCTAATTGTTGGCGCCCTTCCCGCCAATATTTGGGAAGAGGCCCAGGCCTTCGCCTATAAATAGGAGTAGCCACACTCGGAGAGGGACATCTTGGATCCACCCTGGATAAGATCGAATCCTCATCAAGGAACCCGAGAGCTAGACACCGAGCACCACCTAGCGGTTCATCACACCCACCAAGAACAGACCCTCGCGAGGCTATTCTTCCTTGTATTGTTCCTCATCAGCCCCAGAGGCAATCCACCACACCACAAACTAGAGTAGGGTATTACACCACAACGGTGGCACGAACTAGTATAAATCTTGTATCTCTTGTCCGTGAGTAGTTTAGGTCCCTGCGATTCGGCGAGGTACGAGACGGTGGAGGGTTGGATCTCCGCGTGCACCCCGGTGTTCGAACCTCAAGGGTCTGCCGGAACCCGAAATCCGACATTTGGCACGCCAGGTAGGGGTGCGCCGGAATCTGCCTTTCGTCGCCTCGTTCTTGCTCGACCACCGCAACCATGTCTGACGCCCGTCGGGCCCGCGCTGAAGCGCCGAGCCGCCCTCGCCTCCCATGTCGCCAGACAGCTCCGTCGGCGGGCGCCCTCGTCGTTCCCGTCACTGCCGTTAACGCCGCCACCGCCCGGCGGGAACGAGCAGCAAGCATCGCCCCAAGACCCGTCCATGAGGCGGGGCGGCCGTACCGCCACGCCTTCGCTCACCCTGCTGTTTCGCCGTCCACGCGCAAGGCCATGGAGGCCCGAGCTGCACTTATCGCGGCAAACGAGCTCTGCGCTACCACCCGGTCGACGACGTTTACGAGAATGGCTCGACCGAAGTCGCCGAAGCTCGTCCGCGCTGCAGAGGCGCCCAGCGCCGTCCGTCTCGCTGCACCGCACCCGCCGCTGGCGATGAAACTCACGGGCGCCTCGGCCGCCTCCTCCTCAAGAAGGCGCCAGCCCCAAAGCGCGCGGTCCTGGCGGAACCTGTTCGCCAGCGCCGGCGCAGCAACAGCAGAGCTGTCAAGAAGTTCTCGCCCACAAGAAGCTGCTGGCGCCCGGCTCCAAAGACGTCAAGACCTGCGCTGCCCCCACCCGCGCGAGGGGGGCCCACGAACAAGCTCTCTATCGTCCGAGGCCCCGCGGCCACGGTGGGCTACCGCGCCTTCACCTCCGAGCTGCGCAGCGTCGCGTGGCCCGCCAAGTTCAAGCCAGACCTGCCTCCTCGCTACGACGGCACAGCTGACCCTACGGAGTTCCTCCATCTCTACGAGCTGGGCATCGAGGCTGCCAACGGGGATAAAAAGGTCATGGCGAATTGGTTTCCCATGGCGCCAAGGACGGAGCTCGCACTGCTCTGAATCCGCCCTGTGCACGATCTCTTCCTGGGCCGAGATGCGCACCCGCTTCATCGCCAACTTCCAGGGTACTCGCGACCGGCCACCCGCCGTGAGTGACATGCGCCGAATCAAGCAGCAGCCAGGAGAAACCCTGCAAAAGTACATCCAGCGCTTCAACAACGCGCGCCTCAAGATCCCCAGGGTAACGGAGGAGGCCATCATCTCCGCCTTCTCCGACGGGCGTCGCGACGTCAAGATGAAGGAGGAGTCTGGCGATGCATGAAGATCTGTGCACCTCCTTGAGCTGTTCAACTTGGCGACCAAGTGTGCTGTGGCTGAGGAGGCGCCTCTCCTCCTCGAGCTGCCTACTGCAGATCCTGAAGAAAAGAAGTCCAAGGCCAAGGACGTGAAGCGCAAGGGGGCTACCGTACTCGCGGCCGAACCAGACACCAAGCGAGGCAGAGATCAGCCCGAATCCTCCAAGGGCAGCCGGTACTGCGTGTACCACGACCTCCACACCCACAACACCAATGAATGCCAAGAGGTACGGGCCGTGCGCGAAGGCAAGGTCGGCAGACGCCCCGAGCGCAGCGACCGGGGCTACGGCCGAGGAGGAGGAAGGAATGCAGGACACTGGGAAGACCGCGGCCCGCGCCGAGAGTGGCGCGCGAGCACCGCTGGCAAGACCCACCTCGCGAGGGAGGCTGGAGGGATTAGCCTCGCGAGGATCGCCCGCAGGGGAACGCAGGCCTCCCTCCGCTCCCGCCGCCGCCAAGGAGAATTAAAGACCATCATCGGGGACGAGGGGCTGGGGCTTCCAGAAGCGCGGCGATCGCTCGCATCCGGGCGGAGCTCAAGCCCCACCTCTCGGCAAGATCTTCAAGCAGTTCACCCACGAAGTGAATGCAGTCCTCCCCAAGCTCGAGGCCATGCGCCCTCTCAGGTGGTCGGCGTGCGCCATCACGTTCAGCTCAGCAGACCAGCTCAAGTGCGCAGCCACAGCCGGAGTTCTCCCGATGCTTTGCTCCCCAATCATCAGCAACGTGCTGGTCACCAAGACCCTCATCGACGACGGGACAGGACTCAACGTCATGTCCGTGGAAACGTTCAACAATCTTCAGGTGCCTTACAGTCAGCTTCAGCCAACCAAGCCCTTCTCCGGAGTCACCGACGGCTCCACGGTCCCGATCGGGCAGGTCCGCCTTCCTGTCACCTTCGGGCTCGCGACAACTACCACACCGAGCTCATCGACTTCGACGTCTCCCACATTCGCTGCCGATAACGCCATCCTCGGGTACCCAGCGTTGGCCAAATTCATGGTCAGAACCCACCACGGCTACAACGTCCTCAAGATGCCGAGAAGCGGCGGGGTCATCACGGTGCCTGTGAAGAGAGAGACGCAGTGTGCTCCCTGGAGCTAGCCTTTCAGCCGCCTCGCTAGAAGACCTGCACCACAGCAGCAGGAGGCCTCCCGAGGCCGCACCCAAGAAGAAGAAGACATCGACCGCCCGACTCCTCAAGAGACAGGCCCCTCGGGGCCCTGACCGGCCAGGGCCTCCTTCCATCACATAGGAAATCGCGCCGGCGCCCTCCTCGAGCAGTGGCTCGGGGCTCTCCACGAGGGCCGCCGACCTCGCCAAGGTCACGAGGGAGGCGCTTGGGCACCACGTGGAGGCGTGTTTCGAAGCACGTTTCCCGCAAGCAGGAGCAAGGCAAGGAGGGCCGAACCCTCAAGAGTTCGTCAGCAAGGCCATTCAGGAGTTACAAGAGTCAAGGGTCATGAGGGGCAGCCGCCGCCTACCCGCTGTGGCCCCCCATCCAGGTGAGGATGGTGGGTTGCGCGTCTGCATTGACATACCAGGGCTCAACCGAGCTGCATCTCAAGAGCGCCTCTGGCCCTCGCGAGTGGGACGTTGCGAGGGTCCGCCCCACAGCTAAGTACGCATGCCGTGTGGCCTGCCAAACGCGGCAGCCACGCACCAGCGTCTCATGAGGGACATCCTGGAGGCTCAAGAGGCCAGGCGTTCCGCAACCCTGACGGAGATGGAGATGGTCTATGAGGAGCCACCAGCGCCTCCGGAGCCTCCCGAGGCCCCTGGGCCAGGGGCTCGTGAGATCGGCCCCGCAGCCCACCGAGTCTGCTACACCAACACCCCTTCGTCCCCAACATCACCGGGTGACATCTTTAAGTTTTATTTCGGTGGGAGGCGCCTTCAGGTCAGATTATTCCCAGGCCGCGTGGGTCCGTCCTGCGGCATGTATCCCTTTTTATTTCATGTCATTAGCTTATCTGTTGGGCGCGCCTGGCTGCATCATCCCAAGCCGCTCGGGCCACCCCAATGCATGTATCCTTGCTTTTTCCTTAGGATTATGCTCTCGCTCCACCATGCTTGTTATTTGGTGCCTTTTCCTGGGTGGCGGAATCTTGCACGTTAAAGGGGGTGCACGAGCATCGCGACTCGTGGCTCCTACCGGCTCTCCGCCCTCACCCTCTGGTCTTGTCCATGGCATCGCGACACGGCTTGCCGACGGCCGAGACCAGCCCGAGAGCCGGGACCCGAGCGACGAGTTTCGTCATCTAACCCGACTTGGCGTTAAAGGGGGTGCACGAGCATCGCGACTCGGGGCTCCTACCGGCTCTCCGGCCCTCACCCTCTGGTCTTGTCCATGGCATCGCGACTGGCTTGCCGGCGACGGCCTGAGACCAGCCCGAGAGCCGGACCAAGACGTGAGCACCGCATCCGCCAAATTTGCAGGAACACACTCGAAGATAAGGCCCAGAACCAGGCGCAACCCGCCTTGAGGTAGGGCCCCGTGAGTCCCGCGCTGGCTCACGGGTGCCCCAACACACCTTGCGAGGCCTCTCGCGCCTCTCCAAAGCAGCTAACGGCAGAACTAACGATCGCCACGGTGAGCTCTTGTTCCTTTTGTGGTGAACCTGCAGGGTCCATCCAAGGTGCACGAAACGACCTCGCCACGCAATCTCTCGCCGGCCTAGGCGCGGACCCAGCGCCGCACCAGGAAGCATTGGCCTGACCCTCGAGATAAGTCACCCTCCGGACACACTAGTTACCACAACACCATCCCCACACTCAATGCAACCCCGTGTTAGCAACGTCGCTCTCCTTTCTCACCGAATGATGGCCCCTTGAGCGCCAAGAGGGACCCCCTGAGCATCGCGACTCAGAGGCTCTTACCGGACCTCGGGCCACTCACCTCCTGGCCTTGACCACGGCATCGCGACCTGGCATACCAGCGACGGCTGAAGCCGCCTTGGGACTGGGACCTGTCGGCGTAGAGCACCAAGCCCTCACGAGGTCTGGAAGGAAGAAACTAAGCTAAGACGGAATAAGCATCTCGCGCTGCTTCACAATAAGGATCATATTGACAAACAAAGCTACAAGCACCTTACAAAGCCCTGCGGGGTACATTCTTGGCTCCTCGCAGGAACAAAAGACGCGAATCCTAAGGAGTCCTATCTACAGGGACCACCGCGGCAGACGCCATCATCAACAGTGGGCCACCCGGTCCGGCGCCAACCCCATCCAGATCAGGGGCGGCGGCGGCCTGACGAGCCCGCCCTGCTCCGGGAGCGGCGCAGGCTCGGGGGCTCGTAGCTGCCGTCGCTCGTCTCCGGCGTCGCGAAGGGCTCGACGGAGTCGCTGGATCCTCCGGCGCCTTCGTTGCCTGAGGAGCTGTTGAGGGAGTGGGCGGTCGGCCTCTGTCTCACCGCAGCAGGGCCCCGACCACCCCTCCCGGGGCAGCACTCTAGCCGACGATGTAACGCCCCAGATTTGATGCGCCAGGTGTCTTCCAGTTTTTCGTTGTTGTTGCCATGTCATTTGCTTGCGTGTTGCATTTCGTCATGTCATCATGTGCATTTCATTTTGCATACGTGTTCGTCTCATGCATCCGAGCATTTTCCCCATTGTCTGTTTTGCAATCCGGCACTCCTATGTCTCCCGACGCTCCCTTTTACCTCTTTTCGTGTGTGGGTATTAAACGGTCTCGGAATGGACCGAGGTTTGTCAAGCGGCCTTGGTATAGCACCGGTAGACCGCCTGTCAAGTTTCGTGCCATTTGGAGGTCGTTTGGTACTCCAACGGTTAACCGGGTAACCGTAAAAGCCTCCTTCTCCTTGCAGCCCAACACCCCTTCCAAAGTGGCCCAAAACCCATCCTAACCCCCTCCATGCTCTCGTTCGTTCGATCACGATCGCGTGGGCGAAAACCACACCCCATTTGGACTCTCCTAGCTCCTACTACCTATAAATAGGTGTCTCCCTCAGTTTTCTCGCGCAGATCAAACCCTAAAAATCCCCCCGCACGCAGCCGGACATGTCCGCCGCCTCCGGACGTCGTCCGCCGCCGCCCGCCGAATCCCAGCCGCCACTGTCTCCGCGCCGCCCGCGTCCGCTGCGGACCATGGGCCCATCCCGTCTGCGCGCCGCCGCCCGCCATGCCGCCGCCGCCCGACCTGCGCGCCGCCGCCTTGCGCGTCCGGCGCCCTCGCCTCCGCCCGCCGCCGCCCGACCTTGCCTCGCTCCGCCGCCCCTCGCGCCCGCTCGCATGGCCCCTCGCCGGCCGCGCCCGGCGGCGGTACCGCCGACCGCCGCGGGTCCCTCCGTCGCCAGCGCCCTTCCGCCGCGCTTCGCCCCGCTCGGCGCGCCCAAGCCGCCCTTGTTTTGCCTGCCTCCCGGCGCCGCCTGCCTACGCCCGGGCGGATCCGCGAGGTCCGGCCGGATCCCGCAACTCCGGCGAGCCCCACGTCTCCGGCCGCCGCCTTCCTCCACTCCGGCGAGATCCCGCAGGGTGGACAAGATCCACCACTTTCCCCAACAAAACGGTGTCCCGCGCCCTTGGATCCCTCTCTGCATATTGCTCCGTTTCGTGCGTGTAATATGCCAAATTGTTCGTCTCGATGTGTACATCATTTCATTCCATTGCATCATGTTCATCTGAGCTCATCTTGATGCCCGAAATGCTGTTAGAAGAGGGCTATGTGATGTTAGTTTCAGATTCTTATCAGAACATGCACTTTTGTCATTTTTGCCATGATTGATGTGTGCATCCTATGAACTTGAGTCCTACATGTGTTTTGTAATATGCCATGATATATTTACAGGGGTGCATGCCATGTATTTTTGTGATCTCTGTGGTGACTAGCACAAGCATGCAAACTAGGCTTCATGATGTTGCTGATTTCAGCCCCTGTTCTGCTGATATTTTTATGCCATGTAAACTTGATGCTACCGAGAGTTTCATGCTTATTTTGAGATACTTCAGTAAGGATGTTTTGAACATATGCTTATTATATATCCATCCATGCCCTTGTTTGCAATTATGGAGTGCCATAGCTTGAGTCAATCGAGCTCTACTTTTGCTATAAAATGTTTCCTGGCAGGTTGTTTACATGTTATTCAATTTTGCCAAGGTTGTTGTAGTTGATCCATGTATGCTATGATGTTGTTCTTGCCATTTATAGCTTCTATGCCATGTCTTCTTACTGTGAGTTGCCTTGCCAGGCCATGCATTGCTCCGTGGTGAGTGGTTCAAGCTCACCAACATGTCTACTTATTGTTGTTCCTGCCATGTTTGAATCTGTAATATAACTTGCTATGTTTACATGGGTGTCATCATATCTTCTGATCCTTTTTCGCTCATGGTCACTAAAGGACTTTTGTTCTATGCAATTATTAGATTCATTCCACGCCTTTTTTTGCCATGATAAGTTCCTGTAACATGTGGTTTGATAGCTCTAAACATTGCAACCTGATGTTATTTTCTGCTAAATCTGAAACTGTTATTATTTGCAATATTGCCATGTCATTTTGAGCATGTTCTAGTGATTTCTGGAGATATCTCAGTGTTCATGTTTTGTCATGATTTACCTGTACATCATGCCCATGCCTTTTGTTTTCTTGTTGAGGTCCTGTAGCATGTTGTTTTGATGCTTGCAATATGCCTAGTTGCTGTTATGGACAGATTGTTGTCATGACTTGTATAGGGTGTATGTGTTGAACCGTTGCTCCGTTTTGAGTGTGCTCTATATGAAACTTGCTTGATTTTGCATGTAGCTTCATATTATCATGTTGCATCCTTGTTTTGAGGTGTTTGCTTGATGTTTGTATGCATTTTGCACCAATGCCATGCTTATCTTGTTTTGCTCATATCTTCTAGACCGTAGCTCCGAATTAAATGAACTTTATATGTAACTTGACTAGAATTTCGTGTAGATCATCGTGGTGCATCTTAAATTGCTGTTTAACAACTTGAACATAAGGTTTATTCAGATCTGGACCAATTTCGAAATTTGCATATGAGGACTTACGGAATTGTTCTATGTTGTTCCGGCCTCATTTAAACTTGCTTTGATGTGTTGCTCTTGTTTGCATCATCTCTTGCCATGAGTAGCTTCATGTAGTCTTGTCATGCATCATGCTTGTTTGTGCATCATGCCTTGTTCATGTGTGGTGTGTTTACTATGTTGTGTGCTTCTTCTTGTTAGTTCCTGTTTCGTTGCGATCGTGAGGATTCGTTCGTCTCCGCTTGGTTCAACTTCGTGGCTTCATCTTCTTCATGGACTCGTTCTTCTTCCTTGCAGGATTTCAGGCAAGATGACCGTCACCTTGGATCTCATTACTATCATTGCTATGCTAGTTGCTTCGTTCTATCGCTATGCTGCGCTACCTATTACCTGTTTATCAAGCCATCCCAAATTGCCATGTCAGCCTCTAACCTTTGACACCTTTCCTATGCAAACCGTTGTTTGGCTATGTTACCGCTTTGCTCAGCCCCTCTTATAGCGTTGTTAGTTGCAGGTGAAGATGAAGTTTGTTCCTTGTTGGAACATGGAGATGTTGTTCCTTGTTGGAACATGTTTACTTGTTGGGATATCACAATATATCTTATATTATTAATGCATCTATATACTTGGTAAAGGGTGGAAGGCTCGGCCTTATGCCTGGTGTTTTGTTCCACTCTTGCCGCTTCTAGTTTCCGTCATATCGGTATTATGTTCCCGGATTTTGCGTCCCTAACGCGGTCGGGTGATTTATGGGACCCCCTTGACAGTTCGCTTTGAATAAGACTCCTCCAGCAAGGCCCAACCTTGGTTTTACCATTTGCCTCACCACCACCTATATTTCCCTTGGGAGTAATTAACCCAAGGGTCATCTTTATTCAGCCCCCCGGGCCAATGCTTGTCTAAGTGTTGGTCCAAACCAGAGCCACTTGCGGTGCCGCCCCTAGGCAACTTGGGGTATCGTCGGTTGCCGTACATAGTGTTCATCCGGTGTTGCCCTGAGAACGAGATATGTGCAGCTCCTATCAGGGTGTCGGCACGCCGGGAGGTCTTGCTGGTCTTGTTTTATTACTGTCGAAATGTCTTGTAGCCGGGATTCCGAGACTGATCGGGTCTTCCCGGGGAGAAGGAATATCCTTCGTTGATCGCGAGAGCTTATCATGGGCTAAGTTGGGACACCCCGCAGGTATAAACTTTCGAGAGCCGTGCCGCGGTTATGTGGCAGATGGGAATTTGTTAATATCCGGTTGTAGTAAACTTGAAGTAAACTCTTCTAAAATACACCAACCGTATGCGTAATCGTGAGTGTCTCTTTTCGGGTTGATCGAGAGGAGAACACGGTTTCGGGTTATGTCGGCGTAAGTAGGAGTTCAGGATCACTTCTTGATCATTACTAGTTGACAACCGTTCCTTTTTTCTCTTCTCGCTCTCATTTGCGTATGTTAGCCACCATATATGCTTAGCCGCTGCTGCAACCTCACCACTTTACCCCTTCCTTTCCCATTAAGCTTTGCTAGTCTTGATACCCATGGTAATGGGATTGCTGAGTCCTCGTGGCTCTGATTACTACACCACCGATTGCAGGTACAGGTTATGCGATGATCATGACGTGAGAGCGATGTTTACTTGTGTTGGAGTTCTTCTTCTTCTTCGTCGATCAGGGGATAGGTTCCAGGTCGGCAGCCTGGGCTAGCAGGGTGGATGTCGTTTGAGTTTCTGTTTATGTTTCATCCGTAGTCGGATGATGATCTTGTATATGATGTTGTTGTATTCTTGTGGCATTTGTGCCTTATGTATTTATCCCCATCTATTATGTAATGTTGATGTAATGATATCCACCTTGCAAAAGATTTTCAATATGCGGGTCTATCCTTGGTGGGACCGTCGACTTCCTTTTGGATAGGGTCGCATATTGGGCGTGACAAGTTGGTATTAGAGCCTCGACCGACCTTAGGAGCCCCCTTGATTGATCGTGTAGTTCGGCCGTTGTCGAGTCTAGAAAAAAAACTGTTTTCTGAGTCTAGTTATATCGGAGAGTAGGAATTCTTTTTACTCCTCAGCCCCTTAGTCGCTCTGGTCAGGAATCTTGATGTAGGTGTTTTGAATTACTTCTCTTCCCTTTCAAACTTTCTTTAGGATCACGCAGTTGGTTTTCCGATCGTTGTTCCTCAGCTCTTTGCATCCGGTGCATTTCTCGTCATGGCGATTCGACCCTCTTTGTTTTGCAAGTTCAATCCTCAGTTGTCTTATTTTCCCACCCGCCCTCCCTTCTTCTTCTCGGAACCGGAGTCCGTAATCGAGTATCCATCCTACTCGGGCGAAGTTTTGCTATCTCTCCTCAATGATTTCAACCGGAGTTTTCTCTTCAAGTTATTCGTCGGTTTCCCCTTCCAAGTTATCTTTGTTTTCCCGCCCTCCCACCCTATTATTCCAGGAGTTCGAGTTTCTTCCGACCATCAATTCCATTCGTGTGGAGCCTCTTCAGTCTTCCCTCAATTATTTCAACCGGTGGTTTCTCGTCTCGTTCGTCATTCTTCACCCTTTTTCTTTTTCCGGTGGACTCAATTCAAGTTTATCGGGTTGATCTTATTCTTTTCCCTCGGCTCAAGTGTTTTCCTTGCTCGTTTGCATCTCGCCATTCAATCATCCCGGAGTTCGTAAGATATCTCAAGAGATTTGTCTGTCTTCCAATTAATTCGAGGTTGTCACCTCATTCAAATATTTCAATTGTTCCGGTGTATCATCTATCTGTTCAACAATCCTTTTTCAATGGTGTTTTCTTTTAGTGGGCCCTAACCCACAGGTCTTTTCCCAGGATCTTACCTGACTCTTCTAATTATTCCGGAGTTATTCTCAAATTCTTTTTGAAGTTTGACGTAAGAATGAATTGCATCAGTCAGATGCCTTTTCAAGATCGATTTCAAATCATTTCATTATGGGCTCAACCTCTTCGCTTTTCATTCTCCCGGAGTACCTCAGTAATTTTGGGGGTGATTTCCGTCGTCATTTGAAGACCGAAGTAGAGTTTCTCTTAAATCTTGTTCGTTCCCCCGGAGATTCATGGTGCTAGCTCGATGTTATCCTATCAAATTGTTTCTAGTCATGCAAATTCTTTTTTCTCAACCATCCGGAGTATTTCAGGAGTTGATTTCTGTTTCTTTTCACTGGAGGCCATCGTTCCAGAAGAATTCTTCGTCCTCACATTTCAGTTACCGTTATCCAATTATTTCGGTGCTTCGTTCAAGTATTCTTCAATCAGTTCGCGATCTCTTCGTTCTCTTGCATTTTAATTCCCTCAAGTATCTTCGTGCTTTTCTAATTCTTCCCGGTGATTATTTCTTTTTCATCAGTCATTTCGAATTCTTACGGTGGTTCGTTCAAGATTCTTTTCCTTGATTATCATTTTAATCCATTCGTTCTTTTCAATCCTACCGGTGGTTCATGAAGACCTTCTCAAGTTTGCGATATGTCACTTCTCAATCCTTTCCAACGAGAATAAGTAGTATGCAATCCATTGCTTCTCATCAATTTAATTGGTGGAGGATAAGCATAACATAATTCTTATTCTCATTTCATCGTGGTCAAGTTGATTAATTCTTTCCTTGGAGATTGTTCGTGATGAGTGTTTTTCTCGGATCTAAGTCGTTCGTCTTTTCTTTTCCGGAGTTCGAGTTTCCTTGGCCATTTCGTCGGAACCTCCATCTAAATCATCGCAAGCTTTAATCTTATTCTTTCATCCTTCCTTATATCTCATCATCCCTTTTATTACCGGAGTTCTTCATGGTGGTTCTTCATGATTTATTTCTTTCTTCAAGAGTTCATCAAGATTCTTGTTGGTGGAGTCCAAGTATCCTTCTTCTTGCGTCTCGAAGTGCAATTAATTCTCCGTATTCTTTTGAAGTGGAGTTTTGCATCTCTTCGTTCTTCTCAGCTATTCAATCTTTTCCGCTTGTGGTCGGTTATCACCTTATAATTTTGAGATGTTTTCCATAAGTCCACAACAAGCTTATTCTTTCGTTGTTGATTTTCTCAACAACTCCAGTCAATCCTTCCTTCTAAGTTCTTTTCATTCAATTTTTCCAATTCTTCCAGAGGTATTGCGTTGCTTATGTCGTCAAGTGTCATTCCATCTTGTGAAGTTTGTGTCCTATTCTTTCCTTGTTCAACCGGTGTGCTGCCTAAATCCTTTCAGTCTTATTCGTTTCTTTTCTCATTCTAACCACTCCGGTTAGAACGAGTGCTTTCATAGTCTATCTGATTCCGTGAACTTTCGATTCTTGTCATTCTCGTTGTTTCTCTCTTCTTCTCGTGTGATCTCGATTCTTTTCTTCTTCTCTTGAGTTCTTGTTTCACCTCATCCTTTTTCCCTTCCATCTCGGTCCTAAGATCTCGGGACGAGATCTCTTGTTAGTGGAGGAGTGTTGTAACGCCCCGGATTCGATGCGCCAGGTGTCTTCCAGTTATTCGTCGTTGTTGCCATGTCATTTGCTTGCGTGTTGCATTTCGTCATGTCATCATGTGCATTTCATTTTGCATACGTGTTCGTCTCAAGCATCCGAGCATTTTCCCCGTTGTCCGTTTTGCAATCCGGCACTCCTATGTCTCCCGGCGCTCCCTTTTACCTCTTTTCGTGTGTGGGTATTAAACGGTCTCGGAATGACCCGAGGTTTGTCAAGCGGCCTTGGTATAGCACCGGTAGACCGCCTGTCAAGTTTCGTGCCATTTGGAGGTCGTTTGGTACTCCAACGGTTAACCGGGTAACCGTAAAAGCCTCCTTCTCCTTGCAGCCCAACACCCCTTCCAAAGTGGCCCAAAACCCATCCTAACCCCCTCCATGCTCTCGGTCGTTCGATCACGATCGCGTGGGCGAAAACCACACCCCATTTGGACTCTCCTAGCTCCTTCTACCTATAAATAGGTGTCTCCCTCCGTTTTCTCGCGCAGATCAAACCCTAAAAATCCCCAAGACGCAGCCGGACATGTCCGCCGCCCGGACGTCGTCGCCGCCGCCCGCCCTTGAATCCCAGCCCGTCAGCTATCTCGCGCGCCGCCGCGTCCGCGCGCGTCCAGCAGCCGAATCGAGGCCCATGGGCCCATCCGTCTGCGCCGCCGCCGGCGATCATGGGGCGCTTCGCCTGCATCTGCTGCTACATGGGCGTCCGGCGCCGTGCCTCCGCTTCTCGCCGCCGACCTTGCCTCCCCCTGCCCGCTCGCCGCCCCTCGCCACGCCGCGCGCACGGGCCGGTGCCGCCGACCGCCGCCTGGTCCCTCCGTCGCTGGCGCCCTTCCGCCTTTTCGCCCGCTCGGCCGCGCCCAAGCCGGCCGCCCCTTGTTTGCCTCCCAGCGCCGCCCTGCCTCGCCCCGGGCCGGATCCGGCGAAGTCTGGCCGGATCCCGCAACTCCGCCGAGCCCCGCGTCTCCGGCCGCCGCCTTCCTCCACTCCGGCGAGATCACGCACGGTGGACAAGATCCACCACTTTCCCCAACCAAACAGTGTCCCGCGCCCTTGGATCCCTCCGTCCCGGATATCCTCGTCCCGTTGACTTCCGGAGGGTATAAATTTCGCCTAAGTCCCCGAGTTTTTCATCATATTTACCCATGTTCATCGCATCATAACTCTCTGCATATTGCTCTGTTTCGTGCGTGTAATATGTCAAATTGTTCGTCTCGACATGTACATCATTTCATTCCATTGCATCATGTTCATCTGAGCTCATCTTGATGCCCGAAATGCTGTTAGAAGAGGGCTATGTGATGTTAGTTTCAGATTCTTATCAGAACATGCACTTTTGTCATTTTTGCCATGATTGATGTGTGCATCCTATGAACTTGAGTCCTACATGTGTTTTGTAATATGCCATGATATATTTACAGGGGTGCATGCCATGTATTTTTGTGATCTCTGTGGTGACTAGCACAAGCATGCAAACTAGGCTTCATGATGTTGCTGATTTCAGCCCCTGTTCTACTGATATTTTTATGCCATGTAAACTTGATGCTACCGAGAGTTTCATGCTTATTTTGAGATACTTCAGTAAGGATGTTTTGAACATATGCTTATTATATATCCATCCATGCCCTTGTTTGCAATTATGGAGTGCCATAGCTTGAGTCAATCGAGCTCTACTTTTGCTATAAAATGTTTCCTGGCAGGTTGTTTACATGTTATTCAATTTTGCCAAGGTTGTTGTAGTTGATCCATGTATGCTATGATGTTGTTCTTGCCATTTATAGCTTCTATGCCATGTCTTCTTACTGTGAGTTGCCTTGCCAGGCCATGCATTGCTCCGTGGTGAGTGGTTCAAGCTCACCAACATGTCTACTTATTGTTGTTCTGCCATGTTTGAATCTGTAATATAACTTGCTATGTTTACATGGGTGTCATCATATCTTCTGATCCTTTTTCGCTCATGGTCACTAAAGGACTTTTGTTCTATGCAATTATTAGATTCATTCCACGCCTTTTTTTGCCATGATAAGTTCCTGTAACATGTGGTTTGATAGCTCTAAACATTGCAACCTGATGTTATTTTCTGCTAAATCTGAAACTGTTATTATTTGCAATATTGCCATGTCATTTTGAGCATGTTCTAGTGATTTCTGGAGATATCTCAGTGTTCATGTTTTGTCATGATTTACCTGTACATCATGCCCATGCCTTTTGTTTTCTTGTTGAGGTCCTGTAGCATGTTGTTTTGATGCTTGCAATATGCCTAGTTGCTGTTATGGATGATTGTTGTCATGACTTGTATAGGGTGTATGTGTTGAACCGTTGCTCCGTTTTGAGTGTGCTCTATATGAAACTTGCTTGATTTTGCATGTAGCTTCATATTATCATGTTGCATCCTTGTTTTGAGGTGTTTGCTTGATGTTTGTATGCATTTTGCACCAATGCCATGCTTATCTTGTTTTGCTCATATCTTCTAGACCGTAGCTCCGAATTAAATGAACTTTATATGTAACTTGACTAGAATTTCGTGTAGATCATCGTGGTGCATCTTAAATTGCTGTTTAACAACTTGAACATAAGGTTTATTCAGATCTGGACCAATTTCGAAATTTGCATATGAGGACTTACCGGAACTGTTCTATGTTGTTCCCGGCCTCATTTAAACTTGCTTTGATGTGTTGCTCTTGTTTGCATCATCTCTTGCCATGAGTAGCTTCATGTAGTCTTGTCATGCATCATGCTTGTTTGTGCATCATGCCTTGTTCATGTGTGGTGTGTTTACTATGTTGTGTGCTTCTTCTTGTTAGTTCCTGTTTCGTTGCGATCGTGAGGATTCGTTCGTCTCCGCTTGGTTCAACTTCGTGGCTTCATCTTCTTCATGGACTCGTTCTTCTTCCTTGCAGGATTTCAGGCAAGATGACCGTCACCTTGGATCTCATTACTATCATTGCTATGCTAGTTGCTTCGTTCTATCGCTATGCTGCGCTACCTATTACTGTTTATCAAGCCATCCCAAATTGCCATGTCAGCCTCTAACCTTTGACACCTTTCCTATGCAAACCGTTGTTTGGCTATGTTACCGCTTTGCTCAGCCCTCTTATAGCGTTGTTAGTTGCAGGTGAAGATGAAGTTTGTTCCTTGTTGAACATGGAGATGTTGTTCCTTGTTGGAACATGTTTACTTGTTGGGATATCACAATATATCTTATATTATTAATGCATCTATATACTTGGTAAAGGGTGGAAGGCTCGGCCTTATGCTGGTGTTTTGTTCCACTCTTGCCGCCCTAGTTTCCGTCATATCGGTATTATGTTCCCGGATTTTGCGTCCCTAACGCGGTCGGGTGATTTATGGGACCCCTTGACAGTTCGCTTTGAATAAGACTCCTCCAAGAAGGCCCAACCTTGGTTTTACCATTTGCCTCACCACCACCTATATTTCCCTTGGGAGTAATTAACCCAAGGGTCATCTTTATTCAGCCCCGGGCCAATGCTTGTCTAAGTGTTGGTCCAAACCAGAGCCACTTGCGGTGCCGCCCTAGGCAACTTGGGGTATCGTCGGTTGCCGTACATAGTGTTCATCCGGTGTTGCCACGAGAACGAGATATGTGCAGCTCCTATCGGTGGTGTCGGACGCCGGGAGGTCTTGCTGGTCTTGTTTTATTCTTGTCGAAATGTCTTGTAGCCGGATTCCGAGACTGATCGGGTCTTCCCGGGAGAAGGAATATCCTTCGTTGATCGCGAGAGCTTATCATGGGCTAAGTTGGGACACCCTGCAGGTATAAACTTTCGAGAGCCGTGCCCGCGGTTATGTGGCAGATGGGAATTTGTTAATATCCGGTTGTAGTAAACTTGAAGTAAACTCTTCTAAAATACACCAACCGTGTGCGTATCGTGAGTGTCTCTTTTCGGGTTGATCGAGAGGAGAACACGGTTTCGGGTTATGTCGGCGTAAGTAGGAGTTCAGGATCACTTCTTGATCATTACTAGTTGACAACCGTTCCTTTGTTTCTCTTCTCGCTCTCATTTGCGTATGTTAGCCACCATATATGCTTAGCGCTGCTGCAACCTCACCACTTTACCCCTTCCTTTCCCATTAAGCTTTGCTAGTCTTGATACCCATGGTAATGGGATTCTTTGAGTCCTCGTGGCTCTGATTACTACACCACCAGTTGCGTGTACAGGTTATGCGATGATCATGACGTGAGAGCGATGTTTACTTGTGTTGGAGTTCTTCTTCTTCTTCTTCGATCGGGGATAGGTTCCGTGTCGGCAGCCCTGGGCTAGCAGTGGTGGATGTCGTTTGAGTTTTGTTTATGTTTCATCCGTAGTCGGATGTTGATCTTGTATATGATGTTGTTGTATTCTTGTGGCATTTGTGCCTTATGTATGTATCCCCATCTACTATGTAATGTTGATGTAATGATATCCACCTTGCAAAAGCGTTTCAATATCGGGTCTATCCTTGGTGGGACCGTTGAGTTTCTTTTGGATAGGGTCGCATATTGGGCGTGACAGACGACCCTCGCGTCGAAGACCTTGAAGGACACCACGAAGCACCATCATTACTCGGTGGATCGTGAGGCGCCCTCGTCCTGCAGACCCAGGCGACCTCGTCCCAGCCTCGAGTCATGAAGACCTCGCCGGGCAACCATCGCAACCTCGCCCCTGTCGCGAGGGTGCCGCAGCCGGCATGCTGCAGCCAGAGTCCCAGGGGTTCCCCCTGCCGGACGACGGAGGCGAAGAAAGAAGGAAGACGAATCCAAGACTTAGGAGGCGGGGCGACGCGAACCAC
Organism: Aegilops longissima; assembly: GCA_021605205.1. Taxonomy (NCBI): domain Eukaryota; kingdom Viridiplantae; phylum Streptophyta; class Magnoliopsida; order Poales; family Poaceae; genus Aegilops; species Aegilops longissima. Next base: position 193,786,933 of record CM038682.1, read on the forward strand.
GAACTCCCGGCAGGAGCCCTCAGCGTGGACTCCAGGGGGGAAGACGCACACCTTCGTGACCCGCCGGCGTCGTCGGCGGAGCCGCTCGTGGCGCCCGGCGTCGCCTCCTTCAGGGCCACCAATTTGCGCGTACAAGGGAAGAGGAAACCCTGGTGGCGGCCGCACGCACTAGGGCATGGGCGCCTCCTGGCGAGCGCTCCTGCCCTGACACCAGAGAGCAAGCCGCTTCTTTGGGGGGAGCAGGTCAGGATCCTCTTGAGGAGCCTTTCCCTTCTCTTCCTTGGAGAACCGGCGGATTGGAGCCATGGCAACCGGACGAAACAAGGAGGAGGAGAAGCAGAAGGATAGACTGGAAGGGCGCGCGCCGCTCCATACTTATAGCCGGCGAAGGCTAACCGTCGGCCTCCACGATCACCGGTAATCATGACCAACTCTGCATGCAGGGACTCGTCGAATCCGGGTGGTTACCGAGGCATCGTGGGGAAGCAATTCGCACGCGTCCAATCAACTGCCACGCGGCGCCCAAAGCCGCAGGCTGTTAGGGCCCGCGACGCCTCGCACTTGCCCTTTCGCCTCTCTGCTCGGCCAAGTTCGGGCGCGCCATGGGCCCGGGGGCTACTGTCGGCGTTCTGGGAACGGGGGTCCCCAGACTTGCCTGCCTGCGGCCTGCGGCGTGGCTCAAAGGAGGCCCAGGACAGCCCATCTTCATCTTCGCAAGCTCAAGACCCTCGTGAGGGGCCAAGCCTCGCGGGGCGGACGACAAGGAGCTTCCTCATGCACGGCCTCGTCAGGCTGGCTCATGAGGAGGCGGAGAGTTCAAGGCGGGGTACCTCGCGAGGTGCCCATGACGCAAGCCATGACGACCAAGGGCGCCAGCCCGCGCAGTGTCCTCCTTTCCTCTTTGGTGCAAAGGGAGCAAGCGCAGGCGAGAGCATCAAGCAAAGGCATCCGTTTCGGTGCAACAAGACCAAGACCAGCCCCAACGGCTGGAAGGGAGTCATCGTGGAGCCCAAGCAGGCGTCATCACCAGAGCCTTTGGCAGGCGAGGACCAACTTTAGTCAAGATAAGTGTACCCATTGTTCCCCTTCAAAATGGCCAATTGTTGGCGCCCTTCCCGCTCAATATTTGGGAAGAGGCCCAGGTCCTTCGCCTATAAATAGGAGTAGCCACACTCAGAGAGGGGACATCTTGGATCCACCCCCAGATAAGATCAGAATCCTCATCAAGGAACCAGTAGCTAGAGCAACAGAACAGCACCTAGCGGTTCATCACATCCACCAAGAACAGACCCTCGCGAGGCTGTTCTTCCTTGTATTGTTCCTCATCAGCCCCAGAGGCAATCCACCACACCACAAACTAGAGTAGGGTATTACACCACAACGGTGGCCCGAACTAGTATAAATCTTGTGTCTCTTGTGCTTTTCCGTGAGTAGTTTAGGTCCCTGCGATTCGGCGAGGTACGAGACGGTGGAGGGTTGGATCTCCGCGCGCACCCCAGTGTTCGAACCTCAAGGGTCTGCCGGAACCCGAAATCCGACAGCTGCTGTACGTACGTGTACATGCTACGTGCGCGCCTCTACTACGACACGTGTGCGCCTCTACTACGACACGTGCTCGCCTCTACATCAACCAGTATGTACGTACACGTTCGCGACCAGGATGACAACGCTACGTATGCTTCGACCAGGTGGGTCTGGACCGCCGCACTTCCTTGCTGTGAAGATGTAGCTGGTGGTTCCCCGCAATCGAGTCGCGAATTTTTTTTTTGCCGGACGCACTTCCTTGCGTTGAAGGTGTAACTCTGGGTCCCAGCAGTCGAAGCGAATCATTTTTTTGCCCGGATGCACTTCCTTGCGTGCGAAGGTGTAGCTGCTGGGTCCCAGCGGTGGGGCTAATCGTTTTTTGCGGACGCACTTCCTTGCGTGCGAAGGTGTAGCTGGTGGGTCCCAGCAGTCGGGGGGCGAATCGTTTTTTTTCGGACGCACTTCCTTGCGTGCGAAGATGTAGCTGGTGGGTCCTAGCAGTCAGGGGGTGAATCATTTTTTTTCGGACGCACTTCCTTGCGTGCGAAGATGTAGCTCGTGGGTCCCAGCAGTCAGGGGGCGAATCATTTTTTCGTGAAATACGATGGCCCGTCCGGTGGGTCCCCGCTGTCAGGTGGAGGAATAATTATTTTGCGCATAATAAGGAGGCACTTCCTTGCGGCTGTCATGGACCCAGCTGTCAGCCTCTCCTCGTACAGTCCACGTCCGATGGAAGTCATTCCTTGACCACGTTGACCACGCCGCGCCGAGAGCACCACGGCGGTGGACGACGGCGAGGCCTAGGAAGGGGACGACACGGAGCTGGGGAAGACGCGGTAGTGGATGCACACGCAGAGAGGAGTACTTTGGTTCACTGGTTGCTGCCGTTGCTGCTTGAGAATAATAGGGGTGTGGGTCGATGGGTGAGTGGAGGGATGGCCCGCCAGCGGTGGGAGTAGTAGGCGGTGAGGCCTCTGCGGCAAAGACCCGCCACGGAGGTAGGAGCGGCGGCACGACCGGCGCTGCTTTGGGCGGTGGAGCAAGAAGACAGAGGTTGAAGAAGCATGACGGCCATTGGATGGACATCGTCTGATCCACCGCAGCTAGAATCGTTTATATTGACTAAGTTGACAAAGCCCTTGGTACGTCAACTTAGTAGGCCCTGGTCACTTCGAAGCAGTGCGGCCCGGATGCGGGGATGAATCATTTTTGGGAGGGTGAAGCTAGAATATCCGAGATTGAAGAAGAAGACGGCATCCGTTGGATGGACATCCAACGGCCACTCTGCTAGAACCGTGTGTTGACTATAAGTTGACAAAGCCTTGCATACCCGTCAACTCTGTTTTTTAGGGGACGTCAACTTATTAAGGCCGAAGTGTGTGGCGAGAGAACTTATAGCCCATTTGAGATTTGTAAGAATGTGTAGCCCATTTTGAATTCTAATGGAATTTACTACAGCCCATTTACAGTTTGTTAAAAGTACAGCCCATTTCAACCAACCGTTCAAAACAGAATTCAATAAAATTTCCCACATTTTGATGGGATCGAATATTTTATCCCGAAATTTTAGTCAGATTAAATACAATTTCAATATAAATTTATATTGCGTAAAATCCAACGAAACATTCCGCTCGCAACAATTAATGAAATTAAAATTTTCAATATTCCAAAAATAATATTTTATAAAGTAATCACTGTTTGGTGCATTTTTTATAGTTACTACCCAGTTTTTATAATTACATCTCATTTATTATTTCTTAAAGCCCATTTTCTTGTTAAGCCTAATGCATCCCTCATAGGAAAGATTTGCAGCCCAGTGGGCGGAGAATAACAACTTGACCTTGCACGGGTATTCCTAAAAAAGTATAGCTGGGCTAGCCATTTTCAACTTGAAAAAATTAATATCTGGGCTGGATATCGGCTCGGGCTAGGCAGGCCACAGCCCGCCTGATTAATACTGCAGCGATGTTTTCGTTGTTGTTTAGAGGAGAAAAATTAATATCTCGGGTAAACATCAAAAAACTCTGCAGTGCTCACACCTCAAAAACACAAATACTGCTCGAGTTGCTTGGTCCCAGCTGTCGGCCGCTTCTTGTGCAATTCTCTCGTTTATTGACTACTCCCTCCTTTCCGGTTTATAATGCTCAATTCAAAAATCTCACCAATCAAGGTAGATGGCGAGTGGTGGAATACTTTTTCTAGTTTTGCAAAAGCACCTAATTAATGCTCTTGTTATCCTCAAAAAATTATGTTTATCAATGCATTAATTGCAATGCATGCATGCATAAAGTACATGCATTGGTCAATTTTCTCTTAATACTTGCATGCAATGATTTAATGCACCTTGGAATCTGAACATGTGATGGAAAACAACCAAATTGAGCCTTATAAATTGGAAAAACTAAAATTTTGAGATAAGCCCTATAAACCGGAAAGGAGGGAGTACATAGGTAGACAATGGTGTGGGACCGTGATGTCAGGAAACCAGGAGGAAGCAAAATAAATTATAGTATATATATATATATATATATATATATATATATATATATATATATATATATATATATATATAAAATAAGGAGGAACTTGCGACGTGAGGCTATGGACCTGGTGGATCCCCATTGTCATCCTATCCAAGTAAAGTGATCTCTCGCTCGCATGGCTTCCGCCCAGCTTGATTAGCGCCGGCCGCCCCGCTTCCTGGTGCAGGAGATTGCTCCACCTTCAAACAACACAAGTGTCGTCCGTCCGTCCATCTGCCACACACATTAATCATACGCGGTTGCTGAGGCAGCTACTCTGGCGTCACACGTCTGTCCCTCCGCCTACCCACCATTGCTATATAAACTGTTGCGCCGGCCATAGCCGCAGTCATCCGCATCCGTTGCCTTTCTCCTGTCCACACCACTACTGCCCACCATGGCTTCCTCGCGCTCCAGCGCTCTTCGGGACGGGCGTACGACGGACCACAAGGAGATAGCAGCCATTGCTGCCGACCGGCTGGCCGGTAGGCAGCCGGAGGATGACGACGTCCCAATGGAGAACATGGTAGTCGACGATCCGGCGCCAACCCCCTATTCCGCGCCATCCTCGCCGGTGCATTGCACCATGACCATCGGCGAGGCCCGTGCCCAATATATGGACAGGTGAGGCGATCGTGAGGAGCAGTTCCGGAGGCGCAGGCCGACGCCGCCTACAACCACCATCTCCTCCGGGAGCACTGCAGCGGAGGAGCAGATCGCCATGAGCGAAGCGGGCGAGGCGCTGCTCGACTCGTCGCTCCGCTTCGCAAGGGCCGCCGAAGCGCTGGCGGTACCGCATGCGGGTGTCGGAGGCTGCGGCCGCCTACAAAGAGGATAGCAAAGAAGGCGATGAAGCGGGTGAGGCGCTGTTTGGCGAGACCGAGGGCGAGGCAGAGGACAATGCCGGCTCCGACAAGTCCCCGCTCCGCCGGCGTCGACGACGCCCTGCTCCACCGACGCCCCGCGGCGCCAACAACGAGGCAGAGGACACCGCCGGCTCCGCCGAGGCCCCGCGGCGCCAACAACGAGGCAGAGGACACCACCGGCTCCGCCGAGGCCCCACCCCGCCAACAACGAGGCAGAGGACACCGCCGGCTCCGCCGAGGCCCCGCCCCGACAACAACGAGGCAGAGGACATCGCCGGCTCAGCCGGCAACATGGGGGAGGATTTCCACCGCTCCGCTGAGGCACCGCCCGCCGGCAACAAGACAGAGGCATCGCCGGCTCCGCCGAGGCCCCGCCCCGCTGCCAACGAGGCCGCACCACACAGAAAACGAGGAAGAGTAGAACACGGTAGGTCGCCGCCGCTCGGGTCCAAGTAAGGCCAGCGCTGCTACCCTTCGGTTGAAGCCAAGCTAGGCGGGTTGACCATTGACGGCCGGTTAGCTTCTTGGCGGCGACGTGGAGTCAGAGAGCTGCGCTGGAGAAGAATGCTGCTTCTACTTAACTGCTGGTGTAGTTGGTGATCGACACGTGGGCCCAACAGGCCACATGTCGATTCACGCAACGCACCTGCAGTTAAGTCACTGAAGCTTCTGTTCGGCTCAGCGGGACACAGGTGGGTAGCTTCGGTTATTAATTATACCTCCAGCGCACCCCTTTTTAGTTTTTTTTCGAAAAGGAGGATGACCCCCGGCCTCTGCATCTGGGAGATGCATGCGGCCACAAACACCCCTTTTTAGTTGAAGAATGTATGAAATGTAATGAAATCCGGCATGTTTATATGAAATCCGGCATGTTTATATGAAATCCGACCGTGTATGAATGAATTTATTTTGATTAGTCCGAATTCCTGTATCACTAGCATTGGATGAACATGCAAAACAATACGTACTAGCATTATTCCCAGGGTGATCACCACGTTTGCAGCAGTTTCACATGTACTCCCTCTGGTCCTTTCTAGTCCGCATACAAGTTTTGTCTGCGGTCAAAGTATCTCTACTTTGACCAATCTTATACAAAAAAGTATGCACTTTCACAATGTGCGAAGTAAAAGGAGAATGAAGGAGTACAAAGAGTTTGAGCAGCTTTTAGCGTTTACGTACATTGCAATCAAACACACAGGCACGGCAATTCATAGAGAGCATTCAAAACAATCGATGATTATGCATCTCAGTGACTCACAAGTCGAGGCAATATTTACTTCACAACTAAAGAATAAAGAAAAAATTAATCGCCACGCTTTGACAGCAAAAGGCGTCCCATTGAAAATATCAAACACATATCTTGCTAAAATCAATGAGCAAAATTTGACAAGGTTGTCCCATTTCAAAATATCAAATGCCTACGATTGTGGAATGGGCGGGGTTTGCCATCAGTTCGGACATTGACATGGCAACTCGTGCTAAATAAACCAGTTGTTCTTTTTGTGCAGTTCCACCAAAATCAACCAAATTCGCGCGTAGCTTGTATGATTTCGCCCTTATATGTTGCAATGCCTTGAACTTATGGGCACCTCCTTTCTTGTGGTGGAAATGAATGATTCGATGTATTCATGAACATTTTGTGCAGTTCCCCTTGAAATCAAGCTGAGAACCCCTGTTTGCACAAATACAAAAAAGTGATTAGTATAAAGCAAATTGTACTATGAATTGACAGTTTCAACAGGCACATACATGGTCCATGTAGAGCACACTTTTAGAAAAATGGAACTCACCAGAAAGAATCCTAGAACAGCATTGTACTCGCACATCACAGCAAAAAAATGGAGATTTGTCAGTCCTTCTGAGCTGAAGTTAGTTTGGTGCAATATTTACTTCACAACTAAAGAATAAAGAAAAAATTGATCGCTTCTTTGACAAAGAAAGGGCGTCCCATTCGAAAATATCAAATGCATATCTTGCTAAAATCAATGAGCAAAATTTGACAAGGTTGTCCCATTTCAAAATATCAAATGCCTACGATTGTGGAATGGGCAGGGTTTGCCATCAGTTCAGACATTGACATGGCAACTCGTGCTAAATAAACCATCTGTTCTTTTTGTGCAGTTCCACCAAAATCAACGAAATTCGCGTGTAGCTTGTATGATTTCGCCCTTATATGTTGCAACGCCTTGAACTTATGGGCACCTCCTTTCTTGTGGTGGAAATGAATGATTCGATGTATTCATGAACATTTTGTGCAGTTCCCCTTGAAATCAAGTCGAGCACCCTGTTTGCACAAATACAAAAAGTGATTAGTATAAAGCAAACTGTACTATGAATTGACAGTTTCAACAGGCACATACATGGTCCATGTAGAGCACACTTTTAGAAAAATGGAACTCACCAGAAAGAATCCTAGAACAACATTGTACTCGCACATCACAGCAAAAAAATGGAGATTTGTCAGTCCTTCTGAGCTGAAGTTAGTTTGGTCTTGTGGGGAGTAATGTAACCATCCTTCAACTGCTCCTTCTGATGAGAAGATAGACAGTGCTTCTTCATCCTGGCATAATCGGAACTAGTCACTTCATGTACTCCATATTCTTCTTCAGAGGAAGATGATCCTGTTGTGCAAAGACAAGAGGACTACTAAATGCTAGCATCCATGTTTGCCAGAAAAAAAAGGAAAGGAAATATTTAAAACAACACAGATGAAGCACTTCCCAAGGATAATACCACTTTTTCATGACAGTATCTAAACAGTAGCACAACACCAATAGAGATGACAAAGCTCAATCATATGGATGAAATCAGTGGGCGAGTACCAACCTTTGTTAGGAGGCTGATTGTGTAGAGCATACAGATGAAGCACTTCTCGGGAACCATCTGTTGCTATCTACGGGGGTGGCCATGCTTACTATATACTCCTCGATTAGTTTAATGTTTCCAACATCTTCTTGTGCAGTTCCACTAAAATATATGGTATCTTCAAAGAAGATCCTGTTTGCACAAGTAGAGATAATTACGTATGGCATCAAATCGGTGGCAAAACAATTGCTCGCTCCAGCCATAGCAATAAATTAAGATGCAAAACTATATCATTACTTGTGTCATCACAGCCCAAAGGCTTCATTACAGACCGGAGTTGATTTTGTTTTTCTTCCGCTTGTTCTTCCCGTCATCACTTGGTTCAATAACAGACAAGCTTCGCCTTCAATGTAAGATTTGGCATGTCAATTAGGGGGCACAAGTATAGTACTAAACTTAATTTTCTCATGAAAGTGGCAAAATACAGGCCAGCAGTTGTGAAATATCCTTATCTTACCTCAATGGGATATTACGGTGCACATCTGATTGGAAGTCTTGTCTCCATTTGTGAAGTTCACTAAAATCAAGCAACATTATCGTACAAGTAGCACAACATATGAAAGCACACCGCAGAATCATGTGAAAGAAGGCTAATCTCGACCTCTCATGATGCGAATTCAAACAACTCACAAGAAGAAGATCTGAACCAAATTTGCCTTAACGGATAGGAAGTAAGATCTCCTCTTGTGCAGTTCCACTAAGATCAAGCAATCAAGCAACGTTGTCGGTGTGACATTTTGGTTGAACTGCACAAAACACTCTTAAAACTAAAGTGTTTTGTGCAAAGGCAACAAAAGGTCACAATGGCAACGAGGTGAAGTAGATAACCCTGTTTACACAGAGGTGCAAAGGAAACAATTAGTGGTCAATAACGGTGGATGACACGAAGCCAACAAAAGAAGCATCTACCTTATCTAAATGGGAAAGAAAGCAAGACAGTAGCATTTCTCAAACGGTGGCATTGATTAATATTAACATAGAGATTATATTAACAATAAAATTGTTAAACATGTAATTTGCTTTTAAGCGTGGCATTGCATCAATTTTCCAAATGCATTATTAGAGGGTGTTTGTTTACAGTGACATTTTGGTGTAGGGACTAAAAAACTCCGTGTCACCACATCTAAACCAAACAGGAGGGACTTTTCGGGACTAAAAGTGGGCATTTGGGACTAAAGAAAGAAGACCCCGAGGAGTCTTTTGGGACTTTTTCCAACAGTTGCCCCCTGCCACGCATCGCACCTTGTTTCTATTAGTTCATTACTAGGGTAACATGGTCTTTTATCATGTCATTTAATAACCTCTAGTCCATGTTTAGTCCACCGAACCAAGCAGGTAGGGACTAGGGAGTTTTAACCAAACAGGCCATAGATTAACAACAGCTAATGAGTTGCACGGGACGGTGGATGCACCAGCACCATGTGCATCTACCGATGTCTTGTGGTCATGCGATCTGTTGCAACAAAGAACAAACAACCAAGGAGCATATTTGTGTTGGTCCCAGTTTTGTTATCTTTAGACACCTTTCCTATGTGAGAGCAGCAAATCTAGTCCTGCTCAAACTCTACATCCTTGTCCCTTCCTTTCCTTTTTGAACTAGTACTTTCGCCCCTTCCTTTCCTCTTTGAACCACGTCCCAGATTTATGCGATACAACTTTCCCCACTACTTTCCCCATTCCTTTCCTCTTTGAACCACGCCCTAGATTCATGCTATACAACTTTCCCCTTCATTTCCTCTTTGAACCACGCCCTAGATTCATGCTATATACAACTTTTCCCACTACTTTCCCCACTCCTTTCCTCTTTGAACCACGCCCCTAGATTCATGGTATACATGCAGCTAGAGCAATGCATGTGGAGTAAGTAAAATATACCTTAAGGTTCTTGGGGCGTGGTATGGTGGGCGACGGGACGGCGGCGAAGAAGAAGGGTCGGAGGCCCTCCCGCGCCGCCGCTGGGTGGAAAGTGAACAACAGCGCCGGTAGTGGATTCCCTCCCTCGCCGACGGCGACAGCGTTAAGCCTCCTTCCCTTCCCGACGGACGGATCCTGCCGGCTCTTTGAGCAGCAGTGAGGGGAGAGAGAGGCCAACGAAGTCTTGTTTAGATCTGGAGAGGGCGAGAGAGTGTGAAGAGAGCAACTACAAGCGCTGAGGATCCAGCTCCAGCGGGAGAGGGCGAGAGAGTGTGAAGAGAGAAACTACAAGCCCTGAGGCTCCAGTGTGTATATATATACTGGAGAGAGAGTGTGAAGCGTGCAAACCCTAGAAAACATTTTGACCAGTCAAAGAATCCTCCTGGCAAAAATTATGCTCAAGTGTAGTTATCGAACCCGAGACCTCAAGTTTGATGAGCGAACAGGCTAACCAGCTACACAACCCTCCCGTTATGTTCAACGAGAGGAAAATAACCTTTTATACATTCCTGCATTCGTGTGACAGGCATGCCGTGTTTTTTTGTGTGTGTGTGTGGGAGTCATTAGGATTTCAATCATAATCGTGTCATGTGGCTTTGGTGGTAAGACTATCCACAGTGGTGCAGAAATAATGCAGCCTTAGTCACCTTACCTCTCTCCACGTAGTACGCTGGGTCCCACCGGTGAGGGTGAAACAAACAAATTAATAAGAAAAATAAAAGCGCCAGTGGTGTATCTTACTACCTCACACATCTCGCTCTCGCTCGGGAACACTGTCCAATTGATCCCTCTGTTCGCTCACGTACTATTTTAAGTGAATCCTTATTATAACATGCACACAAATTTTGGGCACTTGCATTCGACTTAAGTCAATGTGCCACCGTATCTCGTATACTTACTACTCCCTCCGTCTAGGTGTAATAAGTCACGTTAGAAGGTGCAACGGGACCAAGGTGCGTCTTGGCGTGTGTGTGTGTTTAACAGCATGTGTGTGTTAGAGAGTGCGACAGATCGACCTACTCCTACAGAGATATGGTGTGTAGTGTACGATTTTAGCCGCGAGTCGGTGCATCCTCTCGCTTCGGGCGTGTCCGGTAGGGACATGCGGACAGCTGCCACACCCGCCTCGACCAGCTGGCCCAACCAAAGCCCTCCATCGCCAGCCAGCCTTCCCGCCAAACGGTCAGCGCCGCTCCAAAGAATCGGTGCCGCATTCATGCCCGGCAGAGCAGACGCGACCTCTCCTTTGGCGCAAGAGTGATGGTTGCTTCGTCCGTCCAACTTATCTGGGTCTATGTGATTTGACGGCTCATTGGTCTTTATTCTTGAGGTGGTAGGACTGCTGGATGTCCCACGCCGCGTAAAGGAGGTAGTAGATTACAATTTTCTCCATTCTTACAGCGGAGGAGTGCAAGAGCGGTGAAAACATGCAGGCTCGGTGATTACATGGCCCACCTCACACTATCACCGTGCGACACCTAACTCTTTACATAGTACTCCCTCCGCTCCTAAATATTACTAGATGAGTCCCGCTCGTTGCTGTCATGAACAGCGGTATATCTCTCTGCAAAATTATCGATTTCATAGAACTAAAAAATCTATAACCGCATGACAAATGTGGTAGCCAAACTAAATAAACTCCCATCATCATTTAGATCATCCCACATAAGGAAAAAAGATCAGCCAACTCCTACTGCATAATGGGATTATATTTTCTTTTGACATGTTAATGGGACTTAAAAGCTCACTTACATGCATGCTACGGTGCATGCTTGCATGCGAACATGTTGATGTGATTTAAAACCCACTCACATGCATGTGCCACGGTATTTCTGCATGCTTGCATGTGGCTTAGTGCTGAGCCTCTCAACGCCTAGATCGACGGCTATTATGACTGATTTACTTCATCTAACGGCTACGTCAATTTTGATGATGTGGCTCAAGGAGAGGATAGAGAATTCCTAGTAGTGGGGCTAGCTATTACTAGTAGATAAGTCTTTGTAGAGATTCCACTAGGTGAACTACATATGGAACAAAATGAATGAATCTACACTTAAAATGCATCTATATACATCCGCATGTGGTTAATGGTGAAATCTCTACAAAGACTTATATTTAGGAACGGAGGAAGTACTAGTATAGTACTAGTACATCTTGTAATTTATCAATGAGATAAATTTGTACAATGCTATGAAGCTTCCAGCTCTGTTACATGTATCTTGCGCCCAAGGTTGCCCGTTGCAACATTTCATCAAATACAAAGGAGACTAACATGCATGCTATTGCATCTCAATGATTGATGATCATAGCAAATATGTACTCCCTCCGCTCCAAAATAAGTGTCTCAACTTTGTGCAAACTTTAGTACAAAGTTGTACTACTACTAAAGTTGACACTTATTTTGGAACAGAGGCAGCTAAAAAAAAATGATCCATGGAGTCCCTAGCCCTTGAACCGTGAACCCCGACCAGGCTTCAATTTGTTGGCAACGCTCGAGCTTCCTAATAAATGAAGTTTGCAACCTTTTGACCATCGGATCATTTTGTGCAGTTTCACCAAAATCGAGATGAGCATCCCTGTGGCAAAGAAATTGAAGAAGCGTGATTAGAATAAGATTACTAGGACTAGTTGATGAGACATAAACTCATCACAAATACAGTACGTAGAAGCCAATAGAGGTATCAAGTATGTGCGGGGCAAAGAAGTAGAGAAATATCCATAGGGAGTGATGTGGGCAGCTGGAGCAGTGGTGCAAGCCGGTTGTAAAGGGAGTTGTACCTGAGGGACGTAGCTCGACCTTGAGGAGGGCGGCAGGAGGCGGCAACTGCCCACATCGCGGCAGTGAGCAAGGGACGAAGGCAGCCTCACCGGCTTTGTGAGAGAGAACGGCGGGGACCCCTGATCGGGACGTGCCGACAGTGGGTTTTCGCCGTCGGCGACGGACACCGCATCTACACTAAGCATCCACCCCTTCCCCAAGCGGACGTGATCCGCCAGGATGTTAGAGATGTGGCCACAATCGTTTTGTGAGAGAGTGTGAAGAGAGCAACCTGACAAGAAGCCGTGTAGGCTGGCCCGTCCTAACTATGTATATAGTGGAGCGGTTTCCTTTTCTCTCCATATGAACCTATCATATTGCGTACATGCCACTGAAGAAAAAAAATTATTTATAAATGACGCGGCACCTACTACTCGTTCTCCTATAACCTTGCGCTTGGCATCTCCAAAATATTAACCTTGCGATTGGCTCTTCGCCTCTTCGGGAAGTCGAGCAATAATGGTAGTGCAGTATATATCGTTCTGGCTATATGAGACCGAATGAATTGCTGCACGTCCACCACGTGGGCGAGGGAGAGTGCTACTACATACGGAGCAAAATGAGTGAATGTACACTCTAAAATACGTCTATATACATCAGTGTTTGGAGTATGTACTAGTAGTTCATATTGAAATCTACTAAGGACATATATATTCCAAACAATATGATATAATCTCTATAACCAAGGTAGTAGGGACGAGGAGTAAACGGAGGGAGTAGTAAATTTTTCTCCTCGTCCTGCGAGCCACCGCGCGCATGGGCGAGGGAGGAGCAAGCTTCACCTCATCCTGCGAGCCACCGCGCCCGTGGGCGGGGGAGACGGTGTACTAAGCAAGCTTCTCCTCATTCTGCGAGTTGACGGGACACATCAAAAGTACTCCAGTGTATAGAGCCTTGCCTCTAAGGTAGGCCCCACATGGTTTGCCTCTTTTTTTAATTTAACATAACGCGTCAAGTCGCAATTTGTTTGTTCACCCGTGGTAGACGATCCTCCCTCCACCAAGTGGACAACCAATACACGTGCCAAATTACCACGTGGGCTGCCTTTTTCGTCTGTAAATGAGCTCCACCGTGTACCCAGCGGGTGTGGTTGGGAAAGAGACGGAGTACGTCGCCGTGCATGCACCTCTTCTCTTCATGCACGTCCCCCACCTACGTGGGTGTGTGTGAGAGATACAAACCGTGTTCGTGAGTGTTTTTTGTTTTGTGGTGGGGGTGGGGGTGGGGTGGGGGTTGATTTCACGAATTATTTGTGGGAATATGTGTCGATGACATCTCAAACAAAATTTTGCATGCAATGTGTGTGAAATGGAAGCCTATCCATATCATACATAGAGGGTCGGGCAATCCACGAGAAGAGAGGGAGGGTCATAGCTATCGATAGAGTCAAGAGAGGATCAAGTGGGTGGGTGCGAGATCGATGAAGAGAGCCATCGAAATTGCGTGTGTGTGTGCAAGTCAAAGATATAGGGCGACTGGCCTACCGAAACGTTAGAGGGCACATGTCAAGTTTGTGTGTGGCAAAGAGACATGACTAGAGCGCTTGATGTATCGGTGTGTGTGGGGGGGGGGTGGGGAGGGGTAGGCAGAGGCCTAACTATAGAGGTAGAACGACTCAGATATGTGTTGAGAAGGAGAGACCCAGCTATGTCATGAGGGAGATCGGTCGACATCCATACATAATCAAGGACGGGAAATATGATGGGACGGAGAGAGAGAGAGAGAGAGAGAGAGGAGGAGAGGGAGGAGAGGGGTAGAGTGCTGGATGGGTGATGGAGTTGCTTCTTGGAGATGTTGGGAGAGGCCTACTAGACAAACTGAGGGCGGAACTGCAATGTTATCAATAAGAGTGGGGATGTGTTTCTGTGTGTGCCTGTGTGTGATAGATCTGTCGGGACGCATCCATGGATGATGAAAGGGAACCATGTGTTTGGTAAGCAAACCTAACTAGATTGGTAGATCAATTGTTGTTTGTCGGAGGAAGGGAGAGACACAACTAATGAGGTAGATAGATCGATGTGTGGGTAAAAACGAGTTATAAGGACCTAGCTGGCTATATGTATAGCGAGAGATCGGTCGGTGTACGTCCATTTGTTAGAGGCAAATAAGGCCCAGCGAGACGGATAGACAGAGAGAATGGAGCTAGGAGGTGGTGCGAGAGGCCCAACTACTAGCTGGATAGGGGGAGGAGTGTGCGGTTGTGAGATCGATTAAAAGAGGGGTGAGAGTTTACACGTGTGTCTGACCATATGAGAGACACGAGGCAAGGACACATAAAGGAGGAGATTGAAGTTGTGTGTGTATGCTGTAGGCAGGCATCGCTGGAGAGGTTTATCGATCGGTGTGTGTCGGAAAGGAGTTGTGGAGACTCTGGGAGAACGACCTAAAGGAAAAAATGAATGTGTCCGGTGGATAGAATGCCGAGGGAGGGGGAGGGTGAGGAGGGCGTGTGCATGCACGAGAGAAAGTTAGTGGTAGCTACAAAGGTTAGAGGACTGTGTGGGTGTAAGAGACTAACAAAGATCATAATTTGATATGAAAGCGGATTCATATATTTGAATAGGAGATCATAGTGTTTTAAACATTGCATGCATGAATATAGCGGTGATACACGTGTTGTGCACATGTTATACCATAATGTGATAATGCATGGCGTTTGCAACTCACAGCTAAATGCCGAACAATCTAAACCATACTATACATCAAACAATCTAACATTTTATTTGAATTTGAGGTAATGTGCGGCGTTTGCAGCTTACAACTAAATATCGAGAAATCTAAACAATACTATATATCGAACATTCTCACATTTTATTTGAATTTGTGGTAATGTGTGGTGTTTGCAACTCACATCTAAATACTTGTAGGCGTAGGGGGCAGGGCACCATACATAATGTGATAAACACATTATACATATGAGACATGGTTTAGATTATGAAGATCTAGCTAGAGCTAGAAATGTAATGTGATTCGAAATCAAAATAAAGTGGATTCAAAAAATCTAGTTCGAGTTCATATAGTACACATAGTTCATATGTAACTCGACATCGATCATGTGGTGTGCTGTGAAGATAATACACAAACGATGGTTTAACTTGACAATAATGATGATTGTAGATCTTATTAAAAGAGAAACGAATTCAAATGCTTTGACTTCACAACAATCATTACTGAGATCTTATTCAAATTTAGTTCATATTGAAGCGGTAGTATATACGTTTGGAATGCACTAAAACATTCATTTGAGTAGTAGGTTGCATGCATTATACACATAGCGAAATATTTTAATTGAACATAACATGAATTCAAAGTTTTGAATGACATTTGTAGTGCGCATTGATTTGGTACAGTACACGTTAGGCTTGTCCAGAAATTTCAACCCGCGCCTTGTTAGCCCGAAATATTTAAGATATATCTTTGTCTTGTTGTGCTCCGACAACTGCCTCCATCTCAACCCGCGCCTTGCTATTCCGAAATTACAACGCGCGCGAAAACTCCCACCTCCTGTGAAATCCCGACACGCGAAATGCCCGTGGTACCCCTGAACCGAAAGAACCGCCTCAAATCGGTGGGGGGTACTTTCGTAACTTACCCCACATTTCGGACAAGCGCGTCTCTAAGCCATGGTTCCCCACTGCCATCCCATCCACCCACCCATTCATACATCGAGGTCGCGAAAACCCGCGACGAAACCCCACACCCTGCTCCGTCCGCCACCCAGCCGGAGCTTCTTCCCCGACGACGTCGTCCACAGCAACACCTCGACGTCCCTCATCCACCGTACCGGATGAGGATCCGTCGTCAATCTCATCGTCCCGCCGGTTCAGCCACCCTGTCCTCCACCTCCAAGGACCTGCCCTGACGTTCCCATCGTCTTTCCCGCCACCTCCATTCCCACACCGTCGTCTTCACCTGCACCACCGGAAGAGCATCATCATCACCGTTTCCTCGGATGAAGCTGCGGCCTAATCGGCGCCACCAAAGAGGTTGTACACTAATCGCCGCATTTTCTTCTTGATTCGATCTCACGGTGCTGCCGGCGCTCGGTCCCGAGCCGACACACGGCGCGGCTCCATCCACGGCAGCGTCGCCGTCCACTTCCTCCACGGCGTCGCTCCCTCGGCGGCGATGTCCACATCAGTAGGATATGCTGCTGCTTTAGCTCTCGCTCACGCTGCTGCTCTGCTCTTGCTCTCGGTCCCCTGCCTGGTCTGCTCTTGCTATTGCTCTTGCTCGCGCTGCTGCTCTCACTCTTGCTCTTGCTTGCGATGCTGCTCCGATTTGGCTACACTTCAGTCGACTGAATCGACTTTTGGGTCAGTCGATTTCAAGGGGTGGGCACGAGGGTGAAGGAAGAACCAGCCGCAGGGGGGGGGCTCACGAGAGGTGCCCCACTATCTATCTTAGGGTTCAGATGGGGTGGTGGTCGCCGCGTGGCGGGCGTTGGCGGGCGGTGGCGTGGGGATCGCCGGAGAAAAGCTCGCACGGGGGCCTAGAGGGCTGGCGGGCGGCGGCGGACCGCGGTGGGGAGTGTTTTGGGCGGGCGGGCGGCGATCATGGTCGCTGGGCAGCGAGGGGCTGCTGTTTGGCGGTGGTGGTGGCGGCTCGGGGATGGAGGTTGAAGATGAACCGCATGCCCTTGATTTCAGATCCAACGGCTGCAAAATCGACCGACCAGAGATGAAAAGTCATTCGACCGCATGTAGCCTCACCTTGCTAGTGCGTTCGGCCGACAAAGAAAATTCAGTTTCGACGGCAAAATTCAGTTTGGACAGTTAGGTTCAGTTTCGACAGTTAAGTTCAGTTTCGACAGTTAAGTTCAGAGATGAGCGGCTGATGTATTTTACATCTAGCACTTTGTGGTTATGTATTTTACGTCATGTATTGGAGATGCTATTAGAATTCCACTCAAGTTAACGTTGTTCGTTGTCTCTCTTGTCCTGCTTCAGCCTCGGCGTCGTACAACTCACCGGAGCTGCTCCAACGACGAAACCCTCCATCACAGCGGAGCATTACCTCGGGCTCCATCTCTAGACGCCTAAGATCTTCTTCCCCTCCTTCGACAGCAAAGTCAGCCGGAGCATCCTCACCGGCCAACCCAATCACGCTGAGATCGACATGGCTTCGCCAAAGAGGTTCTACACTTGCTGCATCTCTTTTTTACTCTACATGTTTTATATATTGTCCACTGAGCACACGGATTTGTTCCTTTAGTGTCTCCTTGAAAGAAAAAACGTAGGAATTTTAATTTTCACTTGTCCTCCTTTTCAAATTCCTATTCATGAAGCACAAGACTAAGAGATAGTAGCATAATAGCATTATAACCGTACATTTTCTTGTGGTTTGACTTAATCTCACCATGCTTCTTTGCATCATGTGATCTTCCAATTGTTGTGAATCAAACACCCAGATTGGCGTAAATCCTGTGTTTTAAATTCTCTGTTTTGCACGTGCATTCCTATCCTATTCTGTCTATTTCCTATCCTCGCATTGTTGGAATCCTCCAATTCAAACGAGCCCTTACAGAATTACTTCTCTTACAGATAGTTGTCAAATAAAACCTTGCGTGGTTTGTCCCGTCTGCTGCTGCCGTCGTCCACCCCAGCTCAGCTGCTCCAACGACGTAAGGGTCCAGCAGAGCAGGATCCGCCTCCAGATCGTCTTTCGCCGCCTCAGATCTTCTTCCCGCCACCGCAGCCATGAAAACTGCATTACCATCATCAACCGAGCAGATGACCTCGAGGACTACACGGGTCCGCAAGAGAGGTCGCACTCTTCGTGTCCGCCACGTTATGCATCGCTTAATATTACATGCTGCTTTATCGTCCCTGTTCACCGATTAGACTCGAGTCAGCTCCAAACTAATGGTCAAACTTGAGTTTTTAAATGGTTGTGGGGTACATATCGGGCCGCTATCAATAGTATATATCTACTATCTGGTTAATCTCCGGTGTCTACTATGAGTTTCATGTTGGGTGGGAAACAAACAAGAAGAAGCCATTATCTGTATTTATTAATCAAGTCATTATCTGCACCGCTATTATTGGTTTTGGGTCTATCCACAAGTTGCTACCATCACTCTGGATTTCTGCATGCACTCCTTGCATAATCTCACTATGTTTTATTCCTATGCATGACAGCTTATTGTAAACAATGGAACTGAACATGTAGAGCAAAAGAGACGAGCCTTGCGTGGCAATATAATTTCATGCAGACGTCGCCCATGGTAGGCGCAAAGGCAGCCCCCTCCACGCATTTCGGATTGTAATCGAGAGGAAGATATCTGCTCGAGGGGATTCAAAGGAGAAGATAACTCCTATTTACCCCCGAGGTCTTCGCCTAACTTGGCATGCTGATGTTGGTTATATCATGCATATGGTGTCTTGCATTGCTTACTTTATACATCAAATATGTCATCTGCTTAGTTTAGACATCCTTTGTGCGAATGCCATCTGCTTAGTTTATTCATCGCTTATGTGAATTATGCAACGCCACCTTGTTTAGCCGGGCATCATATATGTGAATTTTGCAATGCCATCCCGCTTAGCAGTCATCTTATATGTAAATTATATCAGGCCATCTTTTTTTCGTTACATATTACATTTGTCAACAATGTTAGTACATTCAATCGCTCTTCGTGTGCATCAGCCATTTGACACGGTGATGGCAAATTCTGGAGTGAAAACAAGGTCTTCGAGCATACTATGCTATCTCGACGAAGCGCATATCTCGTTGGTTACGGATAGCTCCTCGGAGGAGGATTCGAGACAGATGACCAGTCCTATCCCCGAGGTGTATGCTCTAACTTGGGTGGTTATGTTGCTTATATCATGCATATGGTGTCTCGCATTGCTATGCCATTTGATTAGTTTAGACATGCTTTGTGTGAATGCCACTGCTCAAAGTGTCTAATTACCATATATGTGAATTATGCATTGCCATCTTGTTGCAAGACATTATATATGTGAATTATACAATGCTATCTTGTTGCAAAGGCATTATATATGTGGATTATGCAATGCCATGCTGTTTAGCCAATCATCATGTATGTGAATTATATCATGCTATCATTTTTTGTATTACGTGTTCCATTTGTCGACAACGTTTGTATATTCAACTACTCTTCCGTGCATCAGCCATTTGAAGCGGTGATGGAAGTATCTGGAGTGAAAACAAGGTATTCAGAGCAGACAATGCTACTCTCAAGCAGACATCTTGTTGGCTCTGAGAGCTCCTCGAGGAGGATTTGAGACCGATGACCAGTCATATTTCCCCCGAGGTCTATGCTCAAACTTGGTAGGGTTATATTACCCATGTCATGCATGTTGTCTTGCATTGCTTAGTTTTTACATCATATATAGATTGCCATCTGCTTACTTGCTTACTATATAAATCATATATTTGAATTATATCATGCCATCATGTTTACATAGTACATACACATCATCTATCTGAATTATGGCATGGCAACCCATTTAATAAAGACATCATATAGTTATATCATCTCATCCTGTTTAGTGTTTACAGTCATCATATTTAGAATTATGGCATTATATCCATGAATGTATGTGAATTATGGCATGCCAACCTATTTAATAAACACATTATATAGTTATGTCATGTCATCCTGTTTACATAGTCTCATATTTTGAACTATGTCTTTCCATCTTTTTTAGTTAGCCATCATAATGTGAAATTGTGTCATGCTATCCTGTTTAGTTAGCCATCATATATGTGAAATTGTGTCATGCTATCCTGTTTGGTTAGACAACATAAATATGAATTATTTCATGCCCTCTTTTATTCCCCACTATCCATTGCACCTGTCTATCATACAATGTCTATACTTTCAATTACTATTCTTGTTTATCAGCCATTTGAATAGGAGAGCGTGAAGGAAGTATCTAAGGGAGTAACAACACGGTCTTCAGAAAAGATAGTGCTACCAGTTGATGCAGATAGAACCACGGTTGTACTTGCCCAAGGACTAGATCCACCACACATAACCCAGACTCTCGCAGATTGTACCCCTACCCAGTTGGACAGAGAACCAGCTACACCCCTTTTAACCCCAACCCGGCAGATAGTAACCCAGCCCAGTTGACACAAGACCGTCTCCACCACAGAGCACCCAAACACGAGCATTTAGTAAGGGAACTGCAGTGCCCAAAGCACGAGGACCACCACTCGAATCCCAACTCAATGCTTAAAGGAGAAGAAGATTTGTTCTCGTGGGTCGGGTTCAGAGCTATGGTTCATACTCCTTTGCTCTTGCATTATCAGTATTTACTCATACCAACTATTTTCAAATTTGAAGGATGGAATTGAAACTCCAATGGCATAACAGTATGTTTTAAACCTGTTTCTTTAACTGGTTTGCTGTTGTAACCTGCTCTATGCTGATTTCAGTTTCAATTGAATAAACAGTTATGTTCTCATGTTATGCACATTACAAGTGTTGTTATTGCTCCATAGTTACCCACAATTATATTCTGTCTACTCTGCTTTGTCTTGAACAAATATTATTTGAACTGTGTCTCTATCTTGATTTGGCAACAAAAACTGGAATGATATAGACCATAAAGTGACCATGGTACATAGATATATGTTTGTTTCATGGTGTTATCCTGTCCACTTTACTACTGAACTCATTTACCAAAATGAGTTTCATATACAACATGGTAAACATGTGATGTCCGCTTGTTTCTCTTTTAGAATGCGGACAAAATATTGGAGAACAAGATCTGCGTTATCCAATGGTAAAGGAAGTAATGCAGATAAGGTTCAAGATAGTGAGACATCCTGTTGGTCTCCAAGAAAGCTGATAAAACTATCTTGACGACGGTGAGGGAACCCAAAAGTCTTGTCTTGATGTAGTGTTCGAGTTCATCGCCACTACTATCTGGTACAAGCTCTTGAACTCGCTGCTGAATCAGTTCGTCTTCTTGAGTCTCAACTTCAAGTTGAAAGACATCGATCGATGTCTTCATGACAGAAGTCAAGGACCGAGGAAGTCCTGCAGAATTCAGATGCATATTTTCGGTGCAACAAAGAAGTTACTGGAGGATTTAAGCGCCAAACAAGAGAAAGTTAATAAGCTTGCTAAGCATCTTGCCAACATTATGGGTACCTGGATATTGTTTCTTGAGATCTTCAAGTGGTTTCAGTTCGGATTTGTTTTGCTGCGGCGTTTATTTGCGCTGGTCGCCAACTTTGACAACCAAGTGTATATGATATGTCGCTTTGTTCCTATATTTGCACCGGTGGCTAACTTTGATGCCCATGGATGTAATATGTGTAACAGCCGTGATAGCCTAGCATAAGTTGCTTGCTTATTTATTTCCTTGTTGTCTTGTTTATTTGTTTGCTTGTAGTCGGTGCAGTTCTTTTTAAAACTAGGCCACAATAACCATGGGCTAATATTTATGTAGTGACTTTGGGCCTCCTACGGGTCAGAGAAACGATGGGCCTTCTACGGGCCATAGAAACGAGAGGCCTTCTACGGTCAGTAGAAACAATGGGCCTTCTACGGGCCGAGAAACAATGGGCCTTCTACGGGTCGTAGAAACAATGGGCCTTCTACGGGCAGAGAAACAATGGGCCTTCTACGGTCAGATCATCCATGGGCCTTATACGGGCCGTATGACCATAACGGACCATCGTTAATAGGTCGTATTTCATGATGCTATGAAAATGGCCCAATGTATTAACGGACCACAAGCGGGCCGATGTAACCACGGGCTGAATTTGGCCCACGAGCAGAAAATGACAGTAACGGGCCGTAAGTAAACGAATGCTGGAAATGAGCCCAAGAATAAATGGGCTCTGAGCAGGCCGAAAGATAACATTTGCTGGAAACGGCCCAACTGAATAACGGGCCCTTAATGGGTATAAAGTAATATACTGTTCGTTACGGGCCAGTTTCACCACGGGCCGTTAGTGGGTGTAAAGTGATACAATGTTTATTGCGGGCCAGTTTCACCACGGGCCGTTAATAGGCCAAGAGTTACATAGGGCCTCATATGGGCCGAAAGACGTCATGGGCCATACATGGGCTAGAAGTGAAAACGGGCTGGAATCATATTGGATGGCCCAGATGACGCTACTGGGCCTAATTCGGATAGGGAGTAACGGGCCTTGGGTTAGCGGGCTGTAAATGGGCTATATGCGAACAGGCCGTTAACAGGCTTTCCATGGGCCGGCCCGCCACCTTTTGACCAAGTCAAACGGGCCGTCCTTTTCACAGGAATGGGCCTCTGTTGGGCCGTGCCACGTGTCGACGTATCATAGGCGCCTTCTGTCCAATGAGTGGATGACATCTGTCCCAATGGTGAGGCGACACGTGTTTCCTCCAGCCAATGATGATTTTACACGCGGAAAATCCCCATTGGTCGGGGTTGTTAATGGGTTATCGGATCCAAAACCCGACCCGATAGCTTAACGGCGTTCCGTTGGATGCCACGTGTCGGTCACCCTTGACGAAAGCAGTTCTGTGACGCGCGATTTATCGTCATGGAAGTGGACACTTCTGTGATGATAATTTTGGTAATGTCATCGAACACTTCTATGACAGCACAGGTATGACTATCTTGATTCTGTCATAAATTTATCATGGATGTACATGCATGACAAAAAACGCGACCTACTGTGACAAACACATATCATCACGGAAGTGTATTTTTTTGTAGTGTTTGCTCATCCATATGGATCTACTCCACCGCGAGGGACCGACACCTCTTCGAAGAAGATCCACCTTGAATTCAAGACCCCCTCACGGGTGGACCCTATCAAGAGTCAAGACCTCCTCTTGGAGATGAACTTTACCTTGTATCTTTCCTTTTGTTGTTCAAGTACCTTGTGGATCTCGTGTGTTTAATTGTCTAGTGGATGTGTGATTGGACTTGTTCTTGAGTGTTTCCCATTGTGATTTCTCTCTGTTCTTCCCCGTGTTCTTCGTGTTCTTTGTGGGATTCGCTCCAATCGTGAAAGATCGGCCACCTAGGGTTCTACCCTACATCATCTTGGTATCAGAGCCACGTTGATCACGAATTTGGAGCCCGTACCCCCGTTTTCTAGCCTTCTTTTGCTTGATTTTATCCTAAATTTCGAAATCCCCACCAAAAATAGCCCCAATTTTTTTGTGATTTGTTGGTTTGATGATGTTTTGTTGATTTTGATCCATGGATTTGCTTGGTTTCGAGTGGATCTAGCTTCCCCACAAGTTTCACCTCTTTCCATCCACGAAATCCATCCAATTTTGCCCCCGAAATCATCCATTTCCGCCCAAAATCCACCCCAATCCAGATTTGCGAATTTTCCCGACACGAGCGGTACTACCGCCCACTCCAAGCGGTACTGCCGCTCAGCACCACAAGCGGTACTACAGCCCATCCTAGCGGTACTACTGCCCCTCCCAGATTTAGCCTTCCGAGTTTCACCTTTTGACGATAACTTTCACATCCGGAGTCCGATTTTCACATTCTTTAGCTCGTTGAGTAGCTATTGACATCCCCCATCCATCTAGATAGGTTCCAACATCATTTGACTCCATCAAAATTTTGGAACTTTGGCATCTTTGCCTAGGGCTTTCACCACATCATCCGCATCACCACCACCGACTTCCGCAGCCTAACCCATTTTGTTCCATATAGCATTAGTGGTTGCTTGAGTAGTGATTTGAGTCTCCTAAGTTGTTTCGGCTACTTAGGGATGGTTGCTTATTCATCAACCACCACCACCACTTCCGCATTGACGAGTGCAAAACCACCACCGCTTTCCGCTACCACCATTTCACATTTGACATATGAGATTTTGAGTTCGCGGTTTTTCTGTTTCCTAAGATATTTTGGCTAATTAGGAGTAGGTCTACATCAAGAACACCACCACTAATCATCGCCACGAGGTCGTCATCGTACACGGATGGTAACCTCGACGACATCCATTGTATATTTCCTTGCCATTGCATTGATAACCCCCTAGCCCATTTTGCGTTACTTGCCTATCGAGACTAGCCATTTGAGTATTGCCGGCAACGTTACTTGTGCACATTAGTGATCATCCCTTTCATTGCATATATACATACCATGTCATATTGGTATCATATCATCCCTTGTGTCACAAGTTTGTTCCCGCATATATACAATTGCTATCTTGGTTTGTGCATTTCGCATTGTGGCCATATCAAAAAAAGAGAGAATAAAGCTTTTAAGCAAAAGAGAAAAACAAAGAAGCTTGTAAGAAATAGCCATAGAATCATACCACATTGCATAAGATTGTCATATCCGGTCATCTTGGAACATCGTGTAAGAAACACCGGGAACTATACATATATAGCATACTTGGGATAGAAAGTTTATCCATTTTGCATCTTATAGGTTGTGGACAAGTGTCGTATCCGACCGCCTATTGAGCAATCATGCTAGCATCTCTCTTGAGTTGTGCAACACAAGAGTTTTCCGTGGATTCCACATTTTGTGCTCATTCCTTGGTTGCACGACCTCATTTATCTATCAATGTGCGTGTGTTTCCGTGTGCCATTCTTTGTTATTGGTCTACTTGTTTCACTTGCCAATTTGTGAATCTCTTTCAACATTATTAACTCTTACTAACATTTTGCATCATTTTTTTGTGCCACTATCCTAACCAAGATACTCCATAAGCTTTACTTAATAGGTGTGAGTGAACAAGTCCGGTACCAATTCCACTATTCTTTCATCTCACATTGAGTGAATCAGGATACATCCTCAACTTTGGGAAAAGGTAACTTGGTATTGTTTATCTCATTTCCTACTCACCTCTACTCGAGTCTTGTGATGGATAGGCAACGCATTTCACCTTCGGTCTACAACAACAACGACGAGTTCGATGCCACTAACAACTCCAACGACGCCAAGATGCAAGCTCAAATGGAGGAGATCAAAGCCCTCATTAAGTCCTACAGGCAACATTCCTCATCTTCGTGAAGACGCTCAAGAACACATGCTTCCGAGCTAACATCTCCACAATATCACATCGGCATCGACACCATCACCAACAAGAACATGAAGGTCAAGATCTCAACACCAACAACCGCTCAATGACTTCACCATCTCCCTTGGCATCTTCGCCTACGGACATACGACATCTTCGCCCACAAGTACCTCAAGGCTACAATCAAGAGAAGCTCCCCAAGCTCAAGTCCACGATTTCCATGAGCTACTACCACCTCGACATCGACCACGTGATTCATTTCTATGGGACTCAAGAACCAGAGGATTATCTCGAGTGGGAGCACCTAATGGACGACTACCTCAAGCTATATCAAGTTCCTCCCGAAGATCAAGTGAAGTGCACCACAAGAAACTTCCACGACTATGCCTCGACATGGTGGCTTCACACACTTTCGGCGAGCCATGACATGAGTTGGCCCAAGACGAAGAGAGCTGTGCGGTGAGAGTTCGTGCCTCCAACCTACACGGAACAACTTCTACGCCAATTGGAGAACACCATACAAGGATCCAAGTCCATCGACGAGTACTTCAAGGAGATGAAGATTGCCTTGCGACGAGCCAGCGTGGACGACCCCATTTTGATGAAGTTCCACTTCATGATGGGATTGCACAACGAAATCTCCAAGACTCTCTTCCTCGAGAACTACAAGTCCCTCGACGACTACTACATTGGTGCTCTCAAGGCGGAACAAGAACTCATGAAGGCCAAGGCTTCTCCACCCGAAGCACACTTCTCGAAGACCAAGCTCCAAGAAGGCGAGCATGAGGATAGTACCACCAAGATGTCCAAGCCCGACGAGCTTCAAGACGATGCTCCCAATTTCGACTTCACCGCCATCCCTCTTTTTGGCATTGATGATGCCGAGTCTACTTCGACTTTTTTTAAAGACGGTGCGGCGACGAGTACGTCTGCGGACACCCTCAAGGACCAAGCTTTGGAGGCGAACGACATGATGGTGAGCAAGGATGATGCTTCCATCTTTGGAGGCGAGAGTGATGATGTGCCATCTTCGGCCTTCATCCACGACGACAATGATGAGATGATCGAGCATGGGATTTTACCTTCGGTCATGGAGGAGAGCGATGATGTGCCATCTTTGGCCTTCATCCACGGCGACGACAACGAGATGGTTGAGCATGGGATTTTCCCTTCGACCACGGCGACATATGATGACTTGAGTGACTTGTGCCACCATATTGAGAGTGAGATTGACTTCACCACTAGCCCCATATATGATGTGTTGCCCCAATTCCCATCTTAGGAGAGCCACAACCCCCACCACCTGAGTGAGATGAGTGACTCCACCATATGTGAGTTTGAGTGCACCTATTTTGAGGGAGTGAGTGAACCACCACATAGAGAGAGTGCGATAGTTGATAGGTCTCGTGAGGCCATTTGCATTTCTAACAACTTGACCTCTGCCTCTACTGTATCTTCTCATTTGGTGCTAGGTCCCATTTATGATGACGCGCCGATACTAGACGACTACGTCCTCCCTTTGGACAAGACGATGACCATGGTGGAATATGATGCACCCCCACATGGTTCCATCAAGATGAAGATGACCACCATTTGGTCTTTCCCAACTCACCTACACCACTTGAGTGGAATGAATAAGGTAACATAGGTGAAGGTGATGCTCTAGTCCCACTAGTGGACATTCTTGACATTGATTGCTTGCATGATGTTGATCAACCTATTACCATGCTTCATGCTAGTGCGACTTCCCTATGTGATGATTTATTGCCCATTTATGATGAGTATGATAATTCTCATGTCGAGTCTATTAGTTGTGATGCCATGTTACATTGGATTTCTTGTGACAAATCTTTAGGTCACATCATGTTTGACAATCCGCTTGACTTGTCATATGCTATGCATGAGATCAACAATATGTCATATTTGCAATCTCTTCGTAGTAACTATGCATATGCCATTAAAATAAACCCAATTTGCACTTATGGCATAGATGACAAGCCCATGGTTATTGGCATTTGTTTTTCTTGTGATGATATTGATATGATCCCTTTGCATCATTTATCTCATATGCCATGCCATGACCACCTAGCTTCGGATATGCATTGTTTTGGATGTTGTCCATTTTCTCCATATGATGTTTCCAATATTGCTCATGAGGAGACCCCCATAGTTTCCTCATACATTTTAGGAGATTTTGATTCATCCCATTCATTGCATGATCCCAATAATTGTGTGCACCATATGTTTCCCATGAATAAACATAATATTGATGTGTCATATACTTGCATTCTCAATTTGTGTCCCCATCGTGTTAAAAACAATAACTATTCTTTCATGATGGATGACATGTTCTTATACCATGCATCAAATTTCTTTGAGCGATTCTTATCTTGTGCTAACTCACACATGCACATACACATCATGATGGATGAAGTGCACATTTACCACACACACAATTTCTTTGGGTTGTGTCTCTTTTGTGTAGGTACCCATGAATACTTATCAACCTCACAATCCCATGAGTTGACAAAATGAGCTCTAGAGAGCAACGATGATTTGAGATCCCATGGATTTATTTCCCACCGCTCTCTTCGCGCAAAGACTTCGCACATTTCTTCGGCTATGGGTTATTGTCCATTACATATTATATTATATGCCCATCTTGCCATGTTCACTTTGCATGATATACTCATCCCTATACCTTTGTCATGCATTTGTGACCCATGCTTTGCATTACACGTGATGATTGATTCTAGTACTTGTATGTGTATTTGCAAGCTCGGTGGAGATATCACTTGTTATTGCCATGTTTGCTTTGTGACCCATGCCTATGATGATACTATGATCTTGCTTTGTGTTCGTGCTTGCGATATATCATGTGCATTGCCCATGCCTATTATTTGCTCACATGACATGATTGCCATGATTTACTCTAGTATGTTGCATCTTCGCACTACTAGCGTGCACGACTTGATTACTAGGATTGTTTGCCTTGTTGCATCACCAACGACTCATACTTGCTCCTTTCATGCGGTTGATGAAAACCATTACCATGCTTTGCACATGATACATATTGCTTCTAATCATATATCTCCATATGTTGCCTCTCTCATGCTAGATAATTTGCCATGTATTGAGTGCAACTATGCCTTTAGTCTTGATAATGAGTTTGCCCCCATAGCATTCTCGTATATATTTGTAGATTTTGACATATTTCTTGTGAAGCATGCTTGTCTTACCTCTTTGCAGCATATACCTAGTGCCATGAATATAGCCATTGTTGCATCATATTATTCATGCACTTGTGCTTCTAATGGTTATGTGCAAGAGAAGAGAACCATCATGATGGATGATGTGTTTATCTACCATGCGCATACGTACTTTGTTTTGTTGTGTGCATGTGTAGGATACTTGGACTTTGTGTCAACTTCCACATCACATGAGTTGACAATCCGAGCTCTTGAGAGCGAACCACCTTCTACCACGACAATTCTACATCGCACTTGCTTGTGCTTCGGCATTGTGAAGGACGCACAAGGACATGCTTTCAAGGTGACATCCTTCTCTTTTGAGAACACCCAAACCATGAGCATGGATATTGCGGATCATACTACTTGTGTTGCTTGCACCATGAGACTTATTGTTCATCTTGGACCACTTGATTGCACACATGTTAGAGATCTTGCTTCAACTTGTCACTTTCATCGTTCCATGCATCATGATATATATGCCTTGTGTGTTGCATCCAATTCTTGGATTATTTGCTCCTATAATATGGTTGGTTGCAACAATATCATTTCTTCACATATGCCATGTCCCATTGCTTGTCACATGATTGACTTGATTGCCTCATACATGATGTATAATTGCTCTTTCTATTGTGTTGAGTGCCACATGATTTTCACTACACCCTATGCACGTTATGCTTGTATTGTCTTGCATTTGACCCACGTGTTTAGAAACTTCATTTCCTTTGGTGTTGTGAATGCTTCATATGCCTTCCATAGACCTTTCATTGAGTAATTTGTGAATGCTTGCTATGACCTCGAGGTAGATGTTTATCTTCTTGACACACATACTTGCATCACTACCTCACATTTGCATACTTGTCCCCATGATATCTTTGCTTGTGCTCGATTGATATGCTTACATGCCATGTCACAATCCTTTGTCACACCCTATGCTATGCTTGATGACGACACTTGTTTGGTGAATCACCTCTTGAATGCTTGGTTTTGCACTAACGCTAACCACATTTGTTTTCCAAGTGTCTGTTGCCCTTACTCCTTTTGAAGGAATCATAAGATGGTGCGGCATTGGAGAGTACCCATTTTGAGCTTCAAGATGACACGTACTTGGTGATCGTCCACTTATACACGACGACGCCATCTCTTTCCCATGGTGATTTGGTTTTCGATCCGAGGTCGGATCTTTCCCAAGTGGGAGGGGATGATGCGGAGCATCCTACGAACATCACCATGTCAAGAGTCCGTTCGGCAAGTGACACGTGCAACATCTACTTCACATACACAAAGGTGAATCATCTCCTTTATGCGTGTTCACTTGACCCCTTCGAGGATGGTATACTACTTGACACTCCACTCGTGTGCATACATAGGTATTGTCGGAACGCCACAGATGATGAGGAGGAGTGCGAGCGCAAGTGTACAACTACACCATCCACGAGGGAAGCATGGAAGAGAAGGAAGAAGAGGATCCGCCCAGTCCGGGACGAGCGGTACTACCGCCCACACCAAGCGGTACTACCGCTGAAGGCCCACAAGCCGTACTACCGGCCAACATCCGCTCTACTGTCGCTCAACCCGACAAACTCCTGTGATCGAGCAATACAAGTCCGGTACTACCGCCCACACCTAGCGGTACTATCGCTCAAGCCGTACTACCGCCCAAGGGTCTGGTACTAGCGCCCTGTCTGCGCACAGTGTATCGGGCCTCCGGCCCATGTATCCTCTCCCACTTACCCCTTCGTGGCTAAGACTATATATAGACCCCCTCTCCCTCCTAGTTAGGGTTAGCAAAGGTTTTAGCTCATTTGAGATAGAGCTTTGCTCATCCATACGGATCTACTCCACCGCGAGGGACCGACACCTCTTCGGAGAAGATCCACCTTGGATTCAAGACCCCCTCACGGGTGGACCCCATCAAGACCTCCTCTTGGAGATGAACTTTACCTTGTATCTTTCCTTTTGTTGTTCATGTACCTTGTGGATCTCGTGTATTTGATTGTCTAGTGGATGTGTGATTGGACTTGTTCTTGAGTGTTTCCTCTTGTGATTTCTCTCCGTTCTTCCCCGTGTTCTTCGTGTTCTTTGTGGGATTTGCTCCAATCATGAAAGATCGGCCATTTAGGGTTCTACCCTACATCACTAGATAGGATGTTGAATGTAAACGAACACTTTGTTGATCTAAACCCTCTCACTGCCCGCCAGTAGCGGACCTAGGTGTGGGGTGGTGGGGGCCATGGCCCCACAAACAATTTGCAACACTTTTTGCATTAGTGCATTTCATATGTATATTTAGTACTTTATTATCTATTTGTAATGCTACCCTTTGTAATGTTGCCCCATGTTGATCAAATTCTAGGCCTGCCACTGCTGCCCGCCTAGCATCTTGAGTGACGCCTAATTGTGTACGCCGCCTGAGGACTGCCTCCTGTATTTTCTTTCCTTCTATCAATACAAAGATACACATCCTGAGTATTCGCTAAAAAAAATGTTTTCCCGTTGGAGATGATTTTTTGTTGTTGAGAAGTTACCGTTCGAGATGCTGTACCGGGCCGAAGCATGGACCGTAGGCTTCTTTCCTAGCCATAAACTCCAGCTGCAGCCTGTCTTCTCACTTGTCATACGTTATCATCTTCTCAAGCACGCTCGCTCTGAGCATGGACAACTCCGGTGAAGTCAGGGACGTACTTTCGTCTACTCCTTTTCACTTTTGCCTCATATGGACAACTCTGGCTCGTCGTCATGTTTGGCCTATCTATATACTACTCGGTGCCAAGAGGTGTCAACGGGAGCTAGCTCCCCCTGCATTCTGGAACGCGGAGACGACGATCCATGGTAATTCCATTCTCAGTTTTTTCTGGAGTTCTTTACAGTACATCAAGTCAGTTTAGGCTCTTCAATTTTTGTGATCCAACCGCCTAGATTAGACAATACTAGAGCAGTATTCTTGTAGTAGTATATTTATTAGCCTCCAAGGGCACGGACAGTTCATTCTCTTTTGTAGTTGTGTGGTAGTATTCAGATCGATTTGGTCTCAGACGATCCCAAGATCGATCTCCTCGACCAACTGAAGCCAGCCGAGGCAGACTACAAGTCTGCACACAAATCAAGTAGAGTACGGATTAGTAGTACTTTTCACTTCGGAGATTGATCGGTAGGCGGCGTCGGGATGATAGTGCGCGGCGGGCAGAGGGCCTGGTGGCGGCAGCTAGCTGGCCATGGACCTTGTTTGATTGTTTCATCGTTATCGTCTGATGATGCAACATCTCACTGGCCAGCTGACGCCCTAATTAAATTCAGGCGGTAGAGCACCGGCGCGACGGCTCCGTCGGCGAGTGCGTTCACCAGGTGCTCTGCTTCACCGGCGTTTGCACGGCCGAGTGCTTTGTCTCCTTCGGTGTCACCCACAAGGTCACCAACAAGCCGTGATTAGTCTGACACAAATCAAAAGATGTTTACGTCGTACACTCAATCCAACAACCAAGGACAGCTCGTGCATCTTCGTGCCACAGTGCAATCCCGATCAGCAGTGTCCTGTACACAAACACAATCGTGCGGCCGGGGGGCATGGGGTTACCGATGGACGCCTACAGGCTACAAGGAGACGCACCACTGGTCGAGACCACCGCGTCGCTGCTACCCATGGAGGACCTCCTCGCTGGGAGCGGCGCGACCTGATACACGCGGCCGAGCGACCGCCGCGCCATGCTGCTGTCGCGCACGCGGCCTACTTCCGACCGGATCTCGAGCCCTCCGGTGAGAACAGACTTGACGGCGTCGGAGGTGGAAGCGGCGGGCGACCGCCGCCGTGCTTGCGGCCGCGCACGCAGCCTATTCCGAGAGGCTCGGCGGGGTGAGATACGGTGCCCTGCGGTCTGGTGCGGCAGTGGACGCAGGG
The DNA here is from genome assembly GCA_021605205.1 of Aegilops longissima. Taxonomy (NCBI): domain Eukaryota; kingdom Viridiplantae; phylum Streptophyta; class Magnoliopsida; order Poales; family Poaceae; genus Aegilops; species Aegilops longissima. The sequence goes on from CM038682.1 coordinate 193,819,554, forward strand.
AAGGTGTTTGTGAAAATTTCAGAGAGGAGCAAGAGGGAGGTGTATTTGCCACATAAGCGGTCAGTGAGAGAAATGAGAGATCCTGGTCGGGATTGTCCTTCCAAACAGGTCTCATGTCAGTCTAGGGTAACAATTGACCAGGATCGATGGATTTAGGGTACCGACTTTAGGGATTTAGACGTTAGGGTTTGTTTATGTCGGGCTCTGCAACCTCAGAGTTCAAAAGAGACTTCACTCCCGTTGAGGTGGTGCTCGGCGGCGGTTGGAGTGGTGGCAGCTTGGTTGGCATCGGCGCGGGTATGCTCCGGTTGTGGCTGCGCAATCCTTGCGGGTGGCTGCAGTGGTGGTTGCGGCCTTGTGCCACGTTGCTTCCTCCCAGCTCCAGTTCGTGCATTGGATGATGGCTCCTGCATGACGGTGGCCGCGTCGGAGGAGGCTGCGCATGGAGCGCAGTGGTGTTGCGGTCCCAATCTGAGCCTGACCGTTGGTGTCGGCGTCGCTTCGGGCATCCCGGGCGATGCTCCATGGTGGTTTATGAGAGCCGTTGTGGCTAGCCGGAGCCCTCGTTGCAGTGGTGTTGGTTGTGTTGGCGTTGTCGGAGGCTGTCCACCATGGCGGTGTGGTGGTCGTGGTGTCCTTCTTCCCTTTTGGCCTGGTTTGCCGTAGTTGAATTCGGTTCGCAGCGGTCTGACTCGTACGTAAGGTCAGAGGTGGCGAGGCATAAGGCTCTGGGCGAAAGCCTTGTTCTTCGACGGGATTCGTTGCCGGTGGTGCTCTATGATGGCATCGTCGAAGAGTATTTTTTTTCTCACAGGGTTGTGGTCGGTGGGTGGGGAAGCGGCGCTTGGAGGCTGTTGGCTAGGCCGGACCTAACCCAAGTTTGGTGGGGTGGTTGTGCTTGGTTCTGGGCGAAAGCCTTTTAATCGACGGTGCTCGATGCCGGTAACAGTGGTGTCCCTTCGACATCGTTTCTCTTTTTGAAGGCGTCTTCAAAGATCTTGCTTATGATTTCTTCGGAGTGACGCTGCGTTTAGGTGGTGACGGTTTGTTTGCGTTGGCGTCAGCGGGTGTTTTTGCTTCTTTTTGTTTATTGATGATGATTTTTGGCTTGATTTTCCTTATAAATCTGTCAAACTCTGTATTATGCCTTTTCCTGTCTTAATGAAATCGGTAGAGCTCCAGCCTTTCTCGTCAATAAATAAATAAATACATGCCACAGTTATTCGCTGGTGTCTCATGTGCACTAATACCCGCATGAAAACAATAGGGAATTACAAATTTGTTCTCAAGCAAAATTTTGAGCCGAACTATACTAACCATTGGATCAACTTAATACCACACATTAAATTCTGTAGTACTACGATGTACTGTAAAAAGTTCTGTTTTTCTATCCACATTGAACAAAACCAGCAAGGGGGCAGCATAGCATGTAGTACTAATGTTGATATTCTTTTTCAGGAACAGAGAGCAATAGCAGTGTCTTGTTCTTGGGCAGCCTACAAGCAACGGAGTGCTCGGAACAGGAAACGTCCCCGACCCATCGATGCCAACGAATCAGCCGCGGCAGAATCACATCCGTCGGAATCCGAAAATGATGGCGGCTCTACGCGGCATATATCCAACACCATGTCCGACTTCTGCGATGGAAAGAGGAAAGCCGTCACCGAGATCGGATTCGGCAGAGTTCTACACATGCCGATGAATGGCAATGCCAACCTCAGGCACACCGTGTCACTTCTCAGCAGAGTTGATCTGAATTCTGGAACCCTGCCCGTTGGGAAAGATGTCAGGGTCCAAATGAGCCCAGAGCACATAGAGAGGCTGATAGGCACGCCCTCGAGAGGACGAAGAGTCTGTGGACTGGACCCGGACACTCCGGAAGAGAGGACGGACTTCGTGAGGCTCGCCATGGGCTCACAACGGTTCTACAATGACGGGCTGAAGGCTGCCGAGCTTGTTGTCCGGCGGGAGTGGGACGGGCCGGTCACCGCCGAGAGGGTGGAGGAGTTCAAAGTAGCATTTGTCGTCTGGATCGTCGGGCGTTTTCTTGCTCCGTCCACGAAGCATGATGATCATGGGTGCTCGGATTTCTGGGGCTCGCTCTACAACGCGAATGAGATCAGAGAATACAACTGGAGCGCGTATTTGCTTGCACACATCATGGGTGCTGCAGCAAGGGTTCAGTCAGACATCAAGAACAAGAGGGTTACGACTGCAATGTTGATCACTGGTTGCCCACTTCTCCTACAGGTAATTTTAGACTTTTTTTACAGTAAACAAAATGCTCTCTCTCTCTCTCTCTGTCTCTACATGAGTTCAACCTAAATTTGTTGTGTTTTAACATACTACAGTTGTACGACTTGTACCTTGGGCCCCTGAGAAAGCCACAATTAGTGTCCCCTCGTGTCAAGGACTACGACAGCGAGACACTCGTCAACAAGATGATCAGTGCCGACACGCTACCCAAGATTTCGGCACAAGGGGAGCCATCCTTTGGAGCATGTGGCGTAAGTACCGTAGAATTGCATTTTTTTTTTTACTCCTGTGTTATGCTAAACGCACTGCATTTTATCACCAGCCCCACTGCCGCGAAGAGTCATGCTACATGACCATGGATCCAGGACAACCAAGCTCATCCCATGTTTTGAGGCCAGGTCAGGGTGCACCCGAAACCCCCCGCGTCCAAGTAACAAATCAAGTCCCACCGATCCTCCAACCCTATAATGCATACGACTTCTGTGGATTTCTAAAAGAGAGATACCCGGACATGATGGATTCTGAATTGGTAGACCATTTGAAGTTCCACAATGCCAGATGCATTCTGCACTCTAGCATATTCAAGAACTCTATCATCACCGAGAGCATGAAACTTGCGGCCAAAATACTAGACACACAGAGACAGCAAAAGCAGCAAGCGCCTGCCTGGGCTCGTGTTTTAGAAGACTACTTCACCGCTAGTGATTCTGAAACCGAAGCGGAGAACAAAAGAGCCAGGACTCATGAAAAGAGCAAGCTACATGCTCCATGCTTCTCTATGGTCACCTCTCAGTGTGTTCATGGGACTCCTGAGCTTCAGGTGGCTGGTGGTGCTATGAGAAATGGTGCTTGCGTCAATGCCGGCATTACGGAGGGGAAGAAAATGTGTGAATGGAACAAAGGGGGGAGCTTCTCCATGCAGAAGATTTGGCAGTGGTCTGATCTGAAGGTCAAGTTACCTGCCGGCTTAGATGATTGTTCAGAGGAGTTTTCCATGGATGAAGAGAGGTGGCACCGTGGATAAATCGAGAATGTGATGTGACTCTGTACTGTGATCAGTGGCAGAGCTTCAGCAAGAATTAAGTAGGGGATAACTGAGTCTTTGAGGGAGTTGAGGGGGCTAATTTAGTCTATTATGTCAAATTTAGATTATATAGTGCTGCTCCATTAATTTCTTGCCTATAATTGTTCTAGTCTAATTTTCATATTCAGATGTTAATCGGAACTGGTTAATCTCATGGATAGACAAGTTTTTAGTAGTCATGCCACTTTACTGTATTGCGCTAATTTGTGATACCTTAGGATCATGTGATTCTGGTGCATGCTGCTTTGTTTGTGTTCTTGTATCGGTTTGAAGCCACCTTCATATTCCTGAAACTTTCCTTACAAGATTGATCAAAGTACAGTTAGCTAGGATTGACTTCTTAATTCCAGTCTTGTCATTCTTCTATGTCGACCAGTAGATGAAAAGATAGATTTCAATGTATTGAATTCATCCGATTGCCCTACCTGTCAAATGTAAGGTAATACCAATTTGTTGGCATGCAACTGACAAGTTGGTGTCAACACCTTTTGCTATGGTGCTCATTCTTTGTTTAAGGGCGACCATTTGGTCTTCACCGGCTTTCTTTGTGCTCAATGGCACCATTTCTGTAAGAATTTTTACGTGACTGTAGGTATCCTCTGAGATAGCTTGTTGCACCTTGTGGTTGGTAGTGGGCGGCTGAATATTATCCAGCTGACGGAGTTGGCATGACACGCATCCTGATAAGTGGTTTGTTTCGGAAAGGTGCTTCGTCAGGTGGAGTTCAGTGTCATATCATGTGGGTTTATAAACTTATAAGAGCCAAAATGCATTTCCATGTGTGCTCTTTCATCTTCGTGTCATTTTTAACCGAAAAGCAATAGGAAGTGCCAGCCTCTCATGCATCCACTAATTTATTTATTTTAGGCTAGCATCCACTGAAATCAAGCAGGTAGCATCTGTAATCTACTACTCCAGCGTTTTGCATTCAGATCTGACATGTGAGTCCATGCATTGCCAATTCCTGCTGCACCAAATGCGCCTGGTGTTTCAGCAATTAGTTAATTACCGACCCAGAAGATCATTATTGTTAATAACCAGATCTGAAGTAGTTTGCACCAAAATACGTCTGAAGCAGCTGCTTTGAGATTGGTTCTTGAGATCTCTATTCCCGGATTCAGGACAAAGCCCCGGAGTATCTCTTCACACGAAGGAGCGAACAAGCTTCAGGCCCTACCAGGAAGATCGGATCAGACGAGGCAGGTCTGTACAAAACATTAAACACTGTTCTCTTCTCCACGTGAAGTTCACAATGGTGGATGCTAGTTTCAGCATGTCCGTACGGCCAGTTTCATGCGTGATGGAAACGGACAAGAGGAAAGGTTGGGGAGGTTCGCTATGATTGAGAGATCGATCGTGTCAAGGTCGTCATAGGCGTTATGGTCTTTTTCTATTTCATAGGCTTTTATCTTCTTGCTTCATAGGGTCGACGTCTCCTTGAAATGATAGTCTTTTCGTCTTGTGATGATTATTGTAGGAGGTCAGGAACAACTGATGTTACGTCGGGTAGTTTGGCTGAAACCGCGACATTTATTGTAGAACGGAGGGAGTATTACTTTTAAGCCATCTGATGAGCGATCGTAAGCTGAAGTTTTTTATTGGCACGTTCATGGTCCATCCACGAATAGTATCTGTTCAGGCAACTTCAGGCCAATTGGCTAGTTCAAAAACTCAGACAATTGGTAAAATACCAGCTGTATTTGTGTCTTCTTTTACAGTAATTTACAATAATATGGTGCCTGTTGAGTATTCCCAGACCTCACCTGATTAGCAGGAAAAGAACAGTTTGAAGTATAAGAGTGGTCCGAAAAGTAATGTACGGCTATATTTTTCTGCTGTGATTTTGGTGATAAAGTTGTTACTCTCTTGGACATGTAGCCCTGAACGGAAATTATAGGGGGCGAACGTCACATATCTATCATCCCGCCCCGAGCGCCTCCATAGCCATTCAATGGCTAGCACAAATCTTACAGCAAAGACAGGAGACATGTTAGTCTTCGAAAACGTGTGGGGAAAAACCGTGTGTCGACGTGAAGGCAATCCAGCCCTTTCTCACCCATCCCCACTGCTTCTCTCCCGTCCCCATTCCCCTTTTCACCCAGGCGGCACCGCCTATCCTTTATGATGTGTTGCATTTAAATTTATAGATGTGTTCAGTTAAAAAAAAGATGTGTTGCCATGACAACTACAAGCTTATGGAACAAAAAGAATGTTCTCTGCTTTGCCATATAAATTTATAGATGTGTTTTCCATGGATCTAGATGAATGTTTGTGTTTGCCATGTAAATTTAATGGATGTGCTGTCATGGCAACTAGAAGCTTGTGCTGCCATGTTTTTTTTGTTAATTTTGTAGGCGTCTTTGCTATGGCAACTAGAAGCTTTATGTTGCCATGTATTTATTTTTGTTATTTTTATAGGTGTGTTTGCCGTGGCAACTAAAAACTTATGCCATGACGGTACCATTTGTTTTTGTTTTTGCCCTATCTTACGAACAATGTTGCCATGACAGTTTACAATTTGTTTGAGAACATGGCAATTTTGATCTTCTAATTTTGTTTTGCCATGTTTTTACGAACAAATTACCTTATGACATTTTTGCCATGTTGTTTTCTCGCACGACTAAATTAGGTTAATTTGTTTTGTAATTCATAGCAAATATACTATTTATACCATGGCAATTTTTTAGGAATTTTGAATTTATCATGCAAATTTAGCCATGTCGTTTAGAGAACAATTTTCTAATTTTTGCCATGTGGCCATGGAATTTTTGCTACATTTGCCATCCTCTATTTTTTATAAAGAACAAACCTCCTAATTTGCCATGTGCCCTTTCCACATTTTTCGAAAACTTGCCGTGTTTTTTTAGAGAACAAAATTCCTAAATTTTCCATCACCTTCATAGAGCCAATTTCCTATATTTTCCATGTACCTTTCTTTCAAATCCCCCCAAAAGTTTGTCATGTGTTTTTTAGAGAATAATTTCTTTAATTTTTGCCATGTGCCCCATTGCAAATTCCCATTTTTTATGAAAGAACTATATCCCTAAGTTTGCCATCATGTCCACATGAATATAAATCCCTATTTTTTTCCCTGTCACGGTTACCAATTCCAAAAAAATGTCATGTGCTTTTTACAGAAACAAACTCGTACATTTGCACTATTTTTTCAACCTTTGCGCACTTTTCCTAACCACACGGCAAGAATCTTTGTGTGCATCATGGCAAATACAACTCTTGAGTTGTAGATCATGGCAATTTTCATTCTTTGCAACATGGCAATTTAAGTTCTAGGGGGCATGGCAAATGTAGTTTATGGAGCATGCCAATTTTCTTCTGTTTGCAACATGGCCAAACATTACTTTTTGTTTGAACCATGGCAATTTAGTTTAATGGATCATGGCCAATGTAGTTTATGGAGCATGACAATGTTACTATATGGACCATGGAAAATTTCTTCCTTTTTTGCAACATGGCAATTTCTTTTCAGCGGGATCATGGCAAATTCAGTGTATGCATCATGGGGATTATACTGTATGGATCATTTCATTTTTAGTCCACGGACCATGATATATAGAACATTTTCTAGCAAAGGTGTCATGGCCCATGGCAATATTATTTTTACTCCTCATGTTTTCTCGTTTAATACCATGGCATTTTTAATCGGACCATGGAAAGTTAAGTTGCTCGTGCATGGCAAATGCAGTTTATAGATCATGGCAATTTTCTTTTCTTTGCAACCTGTCAAAAATTACTTTTTATTTGGACCATGGCAATTTTACTTTCGTGGAACATGGAAATTGTGGATTAGGGATCATGACAATTTTACTATATGTACCATGGAAAAGTACTTTCCCAACATGGCAACTTTCTTTTGTATGGGGCCATGGCAATATAGTCTATGCATCATGGAAATTATAGTGTATGAATCATGGCACTTTTTAGTCTACGAATCATGACATATAGGACATTACCAACAAAGTTGCCATGGTGAGGGAGTCCTGGATTCGGGGGTCCTCAGGTGTCCGGCCTATTCGATATGGGTCAGGCTGATGGGTCGTGAAGACGAAGCTGAAGACCACATCCCGTGTCCGAGTAGGACTCCTATGTGCGTAGAACGGCAAGTTTGGTGTCCGGATGTACTACTCCTTTCCTCTGAACCGACTTTGCATAACTCTAGGCCCCTCTGGTGTGTATATAGACCGGAGGGGTTAGTCCGCAGGGGGCATCAGAATAATCATAGGCTAGACAGCTAGGGTTTAGCCATTACGATCTCGAGGTAGATCAACTTTTGTAACCCCTATAATCATCGAATACAAACAAGCAGGGCGTAGGGTTTTACCTCCTTTGAGAGGGACCAAACCTGGGTAAACACCGTGTCCCCATTGTCCCTTGTTAGCATTGATTCTAGACTCACAGCTTGGGCCCCCCTACCCGAGATCTGCCGGTTTTGACACCGACACATGGCCCATGGCAAATATAGTCTATGTATCATGAAAATTGTAGTGTATGGAACATGGTATATGTTTTAGTCCATGGATCTTGATATATAGAACATTTCCTAACAAAGTTGTCATGGCCCATGGAAAAATTATTTACTCCCCACATTTTCATGTTTAATACCGTGGGAATTTTTTCCTTGTGTATATTTGTTTTTTGATGAATACATACATGGGAATATTTCTTCTATAAAGCATGACACTTATAATTAAAACACCATGGCAAATTTTAAACATGCATTTTTTTGCCATGGCATTTCTATTCATAATTTGTGCTACTTCACTTACATGGCAAATTCCTCACACACAAACACAAACATTTTTATTTAAAATACCATGGCAATTTTTTATATGAATCTGCCATCGCATTTTTCTTGTTCATATATTATTTTCAAAATTTTGTGTCTTTTCACACATGGGAAATTTCGTATACAATACATGGAAATTTAATTAAAAATACCATGGCATTTTTACTATGATTCCGCCATTGCAATTTATTTTTGTTTGTATGACGGGAATTGCCATGACTTTTTTCTTTTGGGTCATTGAAAAAAAAGCTTTTTACCCATAGCAAGTTGATGGCATTTTTGTTCGTAGCACAACACAAATTGGAGTTTTATTTGTCAAGCAAAAAATTCTAAGCTTTTTCATTTGTTTCGTTACTGGGATTTTTTTCGTTTTTTTATAGGGAAAAGGCATGTAGGGACGAAGGGGTGGATGTTCGGGCTGTGGGGGTTCCATCAAAGGAAATTGTCTCTTGGGGTTATACTTGGCCATATGTCGGACTGGGCCGGGCCTAAACCTGGCTCGGCCATCGGGCCTAGATATCAGGCCCATGCCTGGCCAATCAATGAAAAAGCCCGCCGGGCCTCGGGCCGGGTCCCTTCCCTTAAACGCAAATATTACAAGCCAAAGCCCGGCCGTCGGGCCTAGATTTCAGGCGCATGCTCGACCGTGGGTAAGACCAGGAAGGGTCGGGTCAGCCTTTTTCAGGCCGGGTAGGGTCGGGCCTGTCGGGCCGGGTATCCCATGGCCAGGTATAATTGGGGTTGATCCCTCGTACCGAACCTTTCGTTTGGTCTCGGAGGTCCCCAGACCGATCGTGTGGGCGTCTCGGAGGTCCCCAGACCGATCGTTCGGGCGTTATCGACGTCCTAAAAGAAAAGTGTACTGTGCATGTTGTCACTCAAATCACCAGCATCATGCTCAAGGCTCCATTGGGGAATAGAGCAAGGTGACTCGATTGGCTGGATGTTAACATCAAACAGCCCGAATATCACGTTTATGCTGTAATTTGATTCTTCAGATCCGTAGTTGTCTGAATCGTCTGTCAACTGTTCTTTTTTTCTTTTTGGCGAATTCTTCTGTCATTTGTTGAGCTACGACGAGGAGTAAAACCCAGGGTCAACTAGTTTTGGACCAGACAGAGGAAAAGGGCAAGCAACCCCAGCTGCCGAACAGGCTTGGCAATCGCCAGTCGACAAGCGAAGGTCGCCGTCCAGACCCAGCATGCAGTTCAGAAAACAAAAAACTGAGCAGCGGCAAAATACTCTATATGTCAGATGTGATCGCACGAACCGTGTCGGCAACATCAAAATCTGATCTCATCATCTCACGGGTGGCTATTGAATTGACACCGATGGAACACGCGGTTGCAATGCGACCTCCCCCGAATCTTCCGAGCATCCAATGCACTGGCAGATTTGCAGTCTTAATTAAGTTACAGGACCATATTAGTACTTGCCATTTTTTGCCTGTAGAGTAATGTCTTTGGAATGATGAAAGCTCGCAGAGGCGCCACCCTATGTTGCTGGACAATCTATATTAGTGGTATTTCTCTGTGCAATATCTTTGCAATTATTAAAATTCGAACCATATCTTTGCAATGAATGAAACTATGAAAGGTAGCAAGAGTCATGCAAAAGATATATCTTAATTTGTAATATTATCGACTGCAACACTACTGATGACAACAGGAATCTACAAATATCTGTTTCATACATGATTGATGGATTGATTGGAGATGATGATCATAGATACAAGCGAGGAGGAGCTTTCTGGACAAATTCTGTGACTATTACGACAAAATTGAGTTCTAGTATGATTTTATACAATGGCGAACCGAGAGAGACAATGCCAAGAAATCGAAAGAATTGCAGGAGCACCACCACCACCAGCCTATGGACACCGTCCACCGCCACCAGCGGCCAACAGGAAGAAAGGGACGTCCCGCCTTATCGCCTCCGCCGCCCCACTTCAGCAGAAAAGAATCGGTTGGCCGGCGCGGTCAGCCCCGCACGGCGGCGGCGGCGGCGGGGGGAGTGTGCGGCTGCTGCGGCAGCGGGTGGTGGAACAGCGAGGGCGCGTCGCGGCCGCCGAGGTCCATGGAGGACCTGGCGGAGCCCGTCGGCGCGGCGAAGCGGGTGGAGAAGTCGGGGTACCCCGGGAACTCGCCGCCGGGGGCGTCCGGGCTGACGCCGTGGCCCTCGTCGAAGTTGAGCGCGTAGCTGAGCGCGTCGTAGTTGAGCTTCCGCCCCCCGCCGGCGCCGGCACCGCCGCCGTGCCGGTGCCCGCGACGGAACCGCCGGATGAAGGTCTTCCAGCGCGGGCCGGCCACCAGCTCCGACCACTCGCGCACCTTCATCAGCGCGTCCACCCCGCGCCGCCACCACCGCCGCTGCTCCGCGCCCGCCCTCGCCCCTGCGCCCCCTTCCCCCACCTGGTGCCACCACTCCTCGTCCGTCGTGGTCGTCCCCGCGCGGCGGGCGTGCGAGGAGGAGGATGACTGCCACGGCGCGGAGAAGCAGCAGCAGCGGTACCGGCGGCGCGAGAAGAAGGCCGCGTCGGCGTCGTCGGGCGAGGCGCCGTGGCCGGCGCCGGCGTCCATGGGGATCTCGGGGCGGTTGGCCGAAACTCTTTCTTGGAGAGCGATGCGTGACGCGTGCGCGGGGCGGAGGGGAGCGGGGGCGGAGGCGGAGGCGAGAGCGGGGAGGGGCGCCAGGGTTTTATCGGGGAGGCGGTTTCCACTTGCCCGCGACGGCGCGCGCCCCCTCGCGCCTGGTGAGCCCAACTGCCATCCATCCATCCATCCCTTCGCCTCGTGACCCCGGGCCCACCTCCCGCGTGGTGGTGGGGCTTTCTCTCTCGGGAGTCTGTGGGGCCCGTGGTTTCGGGGCACAGGTGTCAGTGGAGACGGGTGGGTTGTCATCGGCTGGCAGGCGCGGCCGTTTATTTGTCACGTCGTTGCTGCTTGACGGGCGGTGACGGGTGGGGGTCAGTTCCGCCGGGTAGGGTTGTCAGTGGCCAGACGTTGTGGGGGTGGGTCCAGAGAACAGTGAGGATACAGAGCAGAAGCCAGGACGGGCGGTTATTCTTGCTCGGGGTATGATTCGTTGGATGGCGCGCCATCCCCCATCCCCCATCCCATGCAGAGTTTTTTTTTTTTGAAAAAGGATTTTATTCAATGTTTATAGAGTTATAATCGAGAGACATAAGTTTTTCTTTTTGAAAAATGAGTTTATTCAATGTTTATAGAGTTACAATAGAGAGACATAAGTTTCTCGATGAGGGGCACTATGGTTAAGCTACACTGTCGTAATATACTCCGTGCGGCTGTCAGACGATCTGCCACTCTGTTTTGTTCCCTTCGTGTATTCTGCGGAATTAACTCCCTATCGTTTTTCAGCGGTCTGATTTCTGAGATATTTGTTCTAAGGGCGACTCTAACGCGCCAACCCATTTCGTCTGTTCAAGTCTACCTGGGTTCGTGGGACACAAAATTCATCCCAACGCGGTGACGCACGATGTTTAGTTTGGACCCATTCCTATTTCAAATTTGTCCTAGATTTGCGCCCTCATGGACACGTAGCGGACGCCCCGCAGCGTCCTCCCCTGGCCAGCCTGTCGGTCGCACACATGCCATTCGCCCCCTTCACCCCACGAACAGCCTGGCCTCTTCGCCCTCGCCACCACCATCCAGCTTCTGACCTATTCGCCACCGCCCAGCCCTTGCTGCCGCATCCACCCACGCCCATTTTGTCGGCGTTGTGGGCACATCTTGCTGTCGACGGAGTAGTACAAGTCCCACCTATCGAGGGTCGCAGGCAGCCCTTGATATACAACCGCTACCTCCACGGTCACCGCCAGAGAACGCGGCGTTCATCATCCCTGGTGCCTGAATGGGCCAAGGACAGGGCCCTTCGCCGGCTGAGACTCGTCCACGCCCGCGACTGTCGTCCCCACAAGGTGTTGGGCCGTTTGCCCGGCCGAGACACGTCCATGTCTGCGGCCGTCATCGCCCACAAGGTGTTAGGCCGTTTGCCCGGCCGAGACTCTTCCACGCCAGCCGTTGTCTTTGTGAGGTACGGATTCATCGCTCCGAAGGATCATGGCGGATAGCTCAGATGAGTTTTTTTTCAAGAACATCATATGTTCATCATCGTCCTAAGAATCGTCCAAAGATAATGATGATGTTGTGGTTGCTACTTTCATCGTCAATGAGCACATTTCGAGGCGGCGACCATTGTTTAGGGGATTGATCGGGCCATGCTCCTGTGTTGAATCATAACAGAGAAAACGACTTTGTCCTACTCTACGACGATTATTTCGATCTCATACAACCATTATTCTGTGCCAAGCTTTTTCGGTGACGGCTCCGAATGACAAGACCAATGTTCAACCGTGTGGCACCCGTTTGAGTACAACAAATTACCACTGTATTCAGATGGACTGTCGCACACGTCAGCTCGGGAAATTAGTCTAGCATATGCTTTTACAATCCATGAGTAACATGATACAAACCACTCGACAAAGAGTGTTTTTTTCTCAAATGCGCACGAGTGTGCGTATCATATATTAAGAGAAGAAGGGAGGAGAGAACCCCGCCCACAGTTATTTACAAAGCGTTCACAAACGGACGCACTCCACCCCACGACACATTTACATTACATAGGACTACTCATCAGCCGCCCGCCCATCTACCCCTACAAAAGAAATTGGGAAATCTGCATGCAAGATGCCAGCCTGTTTCCATGATACACACTCAGAGGCAATCCGTCGTATGACAAGCTGCACATCCAGTATTCCGTCAAACACGATAGAGTTCCTGTGCTTCCACAATGCCCACATGGTCAGCAAGTGAATGGCTCGATAGGTCTTACCATGCTTTCCCTGTGGTATGGCTCTTGTTCACCAAGTTTGTAGGTCTTCGTCCACTGATGGTGACAGGCATGTCATGCCCATAGCCTAGCCTAGCTTGTTCCATATCTCTTTCGCAAACACCCATTGGAGCAGCAGGTGATTTATATCTTCGTCGTCATGGTCGCAAAGAGGGCAAGCATTCTGGTGTGGGAGTCCATGCTCTGCGAGCCTGTCTGAGGTCCACACCCTGTTCCGCAGGGCCAACTATGCAAAGAAACGGCAACGCAAAGGTGCGTTCGATGCCCATGTGAACACTGCCGCCGGTGAGACATGGAGCGTGGCAAACCTGGCCGCGTACGTCGACCTCGCCGAGAATTGGCCATCCTTCTCCCACGACCACGACAGCTGATCCAGTACCTGGGCGTTTAGCGTTATATTTGCCACCCTCAACCAGGTCTCCAAAAATTGCAGAAGGTCGGTCCTGTCCATGTTTGGTCTGATATTGCAGGCCCATGTTGCATCCACCAGAGCCTCGACAACGGTTCCAGAGCTCCAAACTTTCTTTGGCACCTTCTCATACACTGCCGGGGCTAGCTATTGTATTCGGTAACCATTTAGCCATCTATCCTCCTAGAACAAAGCTATGCGTCCATCGCCAAGGGACAGTCTAGTCGCCGCCTGAAACAGGCCTTTTGCCTCATCGGTGATTGAGAATCTAAATTCTGCCCATGGTTTGGACGGGTCTGTCCGCTGCAGCCAAAGCCATTTGGCTTGCAATGCCACATTCATCCACCTCAGGTTAGGGACACCGAGACCACCTACCCACTTTGGTCGATAGAGAGTCTCCCATGCGACAGCGCATTTACCTCCTCTTGTTTCCTCCTTTCCACACCACAAGAAGTTTCTGCAGATCTTGATGATTGCCTTGATCTTTTCGGTGACAGACCCATGGCAATCATAGAGTGCGTCGGGATTGCACAAAGAACCGACTGGATCAGTAACAGCTGACTGCTCTTCGGTAGGGATGCCACCTTCCATGTTGGCAGGCGTACTGCAATTTGATCTACCAGGTCTTGGAAGTGTGCGGCTATTTGCTTCCGAATGGACAGTGGTAGCCCAAGATATCGACATGGTAAAGTTGTGGTTGCGCATCCCAGCAGCCCCGACACCAGCTGCATGTGCTCTTGCGTGCATCTGATTGGTAGAGTAGAACTTTTTCTGAAGATTGATCTTGAGTCCCGATGCCTGCCCAAACAGGTCCAGAATGGCAGCACACGCCTGAAGGTTCATCTCCTTCGGTTTCAGAAAAAATCATTGCGTCATCTGCATACATGGATACCCAGTGCCGCAGTCCCGTCCTGGCCAAAGGAGCAAGTAATCCGGCTGCGGTGGCATGCTCAAACAGTTGGTGTAGAGGTTCCATGCAAAGAATGAAGATCATGGGTGAAAGCGGGCTTCCTTAACGCAGCCCTTGGCAATTGAAGATTGTTTCGCCGGGAATTCCATTGACAGCTATCTTGGTTGATGATGTCACAAGTAGTCCACAAATCCAGGAGGTCCACCTTGGTCCGAAATCCATCTGCCCCATTACTTCTAGAAGAAAAGGCCATTGCACAGAGTCGAAAGCTTTGCTTATGTCCAGCTTCACAAGGATCGTCGGATCCTTTAGGGCGTGCAGTCTACGTGTCGTGCCTTGCACGAGCATGAAATTATCATGCAGAGATCGTCCGCGCACGAACGTGCTTTGATGATTGCCCACCAGGTGCGGTAAGTCGTCAATGAGTCGAGATGCGAGAACTTTGTCGAAGATCTTGACTGCGCCATGATTCAGGCTAACTGGCCGGAAATCTTTGATTTCCACCGCTCCCACTTTCTTCAGCAGTAGCGAGACGGTGGATCTGTTGATGGCCTGTAGCCCTCGCATGTCTCCACCGTGAAACATCTCCAGCGCCCTCATGAAATCATCGTTTATAATGTGCCAGCATGTAGCATAGAAGCGTCATGTGAAGCCATCCGGTCCGGGTGCCTTATCCATTAGCATTTCCTTGATCACTTTTTCCACCTCTTCCATTGAGAACGGCTCCTCCAGATTCGTCAAGTCCCTCCTTGGCAGCCCAAGCAACTCCAGGTTCAGGGTGTGGCTCCTCTCTGTGGCCAAACCTAAGAGGCGCTGTTAGTAATCATCAACCGCCCGCGCGATGTTGTCTTGGCCTGTGAACTTGGCCTTCCGAGTGGATGGAGAGGATGATGTTCTTCCTCTGCCGGTGGCTGGTTTGGCGGTGAAAGAAGGAGGTGTTGGCCTCTCCTTCCTTAAGCTAGCTGGAGTAGACGAGAGTGTTGTCCGACAATGGATCTTTGTAGTGAGAACAACCCAAGAAGCTTTCTCTTAAGGGTTTTGCGTAGCCCGTGCTCTTTCTCCGTCAAGACTCTTGAGTCCATCGTTGCGTCCAGCCGTGCAATGACCTCCAACGCAATTGCAATCTGCAGCCTGATATTCCCGATCCACCAATCGCTCCACCTCTGGAGTGCCTTGGCCGTAGCCCGTAGTTTGTTGTCAAGATCCACAAAAGCATTGCCCGAGGGGCCAACTGAGCTCCACGCCATCTCCATCGTGTGAAAGAACCCATCAACCTTTGGCCAAAAGTCCTCGAAGCGAAAGCGCTTGCCATATGCGAAATCCACGTTTAGATCCAGGAGCAGAGGGCAGTGATCCAATGACAAGAGTGTTTTATCGATCTACGCAACTTTACAATGTCGAATTACAAGACTCCAAGTCTTAATAGTGCATTGAGGTTAGAGTAGTACCGAGTAGCCTTCGTGCCTACTTCGGAGGTGACGTAGCGGAAACTCTACTAATGCCAGCATGATCCTAGCGCGACCCCACTCTGCAGGGATCTGACAGGGTTACCCTCGTAGAGTGCGAACACTCCGGCTTCGTGCTTGCGAAAAACAGCTTCAAAACCTGGCCATGTTATAACCATGAGTACTTTCAATGTACTCGCAAGTCACATCATCGTAAAACCTGTTGGGAAACGCAGTATTTCAAAAAAAATCCTACGATCACGCAAGATCTATCTAGGGGATACATAGCAACGAGTGGGGAGAGTGTGTCCACGTACCCTCATAGACCGAAAGTGGAAGCGTTTAGTAACGCGGTTGATGTAGTCGAACGTCTTCACGATCCAACCGATCCAAGTACCGAATATACGGCACCTCCGTGTTCAGCACACGTCCAACACGATGATGTCCCTCGAGCTCTTGATCCAGTTGAGGCCGAGGGAGAGTTCTGTCAGCACGACGGTCTGGCGACGGTGATGATGATGTTACCGACGCAGGGCTTCGCCTAAGCACTACGACGATATGACCGAGGTGTGTAACTTTGGAGGGGGGCACCGCACACGGCTAAGAGAAGACTTGGTGTGCCTTTGGGGTGCCCCCTCCCATGTATATAAAGAAGGGGGGAAGAGGTGGCCGGCCCAATGGGGTGCGCCACATGTGGGGAGTCCTACTAGGACTCCCTAGTCCAAGTAGGATTCCCCTCCTCTTTCCTTTTCCGGAGTAGGAAAGCGGGAAAGAGAGGGGGAGTAGGAGAGGGAAAGGGGGGCGCCGCCGCCACCCCTTGTCCAATTCGGACTGCAAGGGGGGGGGGGCGTGCGCCACCTCCTGGCTGGCCCTCTCTCTTCTCCACTAAGGCCCATTAACTTCCGGGGGTCCGTAACCCCAGTATTCAAACTCATCCGAAACATCCCGAACCATTCTGGTGTCCGAATGTAACCTTCCAATATATGAATCTTTACCTCCCGACCATTTCGAGACTCCTCATCATGCTCGTGATCTCATCCGGGGCTCCGAACAAACTTCGGTCGTCACATCATATAACTCATAATACGAATCGTCATCGAACGTTAAGCGTGCGGACCCTACGGGTTTGAGAACTATGTAGACATGACCGAGACACATCTCCGGTCAATAACCAATAGTGGAACCTGGATGCTCATATTGGCTCCTACATATTCTACAAAGATCTTTATCGGTCAAACCGCATAACAACATACGTTGTTCCCTTTGTCGTCGATATGTTACTTGCCCGAGATTCGATCGTCGGTATCCTCATACATTGTTCAATCATGTTACCGGCAAGTCTCTTTACTCGTTCCGTAATGCATCATCCCGTAACTAACTCATTAGTCACATTTCTTGCAAGGCTCATAGTGATGTGCGTTACCGAGAGGGCCCAGAGATACCTCTCCGATACTCGGAGTGACAAATCCTAATCTCGATATATGCCAACTCAATAAACACCTTCGGAGACACCTGTATAACATATTTATAATCACCCAGTTACATTGTGACGTTTGATAGCACACAAGGTGTTCCTCTGGTATTCAGGAGTTGCATAATCTCATAGTCAGAGGAACATGCATAAGTCATGAAGAAAGCAATAGCAATAAAATTAAACGATCATTATGCTAACCTAACTGATGGGTCTTGTCCATCACATCATTCTCTAATGATGTGATCCCGTTCATCAAATTCTATGGCTAGGAAACTTAACCATCTTTGATTAACGAGCTAGTCAAGTAGAGGCACACTAGGGACACTCTGTTTGTCTATGTATTCACACATGTACTAAGTTTCCGGTTAATACAATTCTAGCATGGATAATAAACATTTATCATGATATAAGGAAATATAAATAATAACTTTATTATTGCATCTAGGGCATATTTCCTTCAGTCTCCCACTTGCACTAGAGTCAATAATCTAGATTACATAGTAAGGATTTTAACACCCATGGGTTCTTGGTGCTGATCATGTTTTGCTCGTGAGAGAGGCTTAGTCAACGGGTCTGCAACATTCAGATCCGTATGTATCTTGCAAATCTCTATGTCTCCCTCGTTGACTTGATCGCGGATGTAATTGAAGCGTCTCTTGATGTGTTTGGTTCTCTTGTGAAATCTGGATTCCTTCGCCAAGGCAACTGCTCTAGTATTGGCACAAAAGATTTTCATTGGACCCAATGCACTAGGTATTACACCTAGATCGGATATGAACTCCTTCATCCGCACTCTTCATTTGTCGCTCAAGCAGCTATGTACTCGCTTCACACGTAGATCCCGCCATGATGCTTTGCTTGAACCGCACTAACTGACAGCTCCACCATTCAATATAAATACGTATCCGGTTTGTGACTTAGAGTCATCCGGATCAGTGTCAAAGCTTGCATCGACGTAACCATTTACGACGAGCTCTTTGTCACTGTCGGTGTCAAAACCGGCGGATCTTGGGTAGCGGGTCCCGAACCGTGTGTCTAAGGATCGAAGGTAACAGGAGATAGGGACACGGTGTTTACCCAGGTTCGGGCCCTCTTAATGGAGGTAATACCCTACTTCCCACTTGATTGACTTTGATGATTATAGGTGTTACAAGAGTTGATCTACCTCGAGATCGTAATGGCTAAACCCTAGATGTCTAGCATGTATGATTATGATTGCCTCCACGGACTAAACCCTCCGGTTTATATAGACACCGGAGGGGCCTAGGGTTATACAGAGTCAGTTTACAGAGAAAGGAATCTTCATATCCGAACGCCAAGTTTGCCATCCATGCAAAGGAGAGTCCCATCTGGACACGGGGGAAAGCCTTCTATCTTGTATCTTCACGGCCCACCAGTCCGGCCCACATCACATAGCCCGGACGCCCGGGGACCCCCTAATCCAGGACTCCCTTAGTAGCCCCTGAACCTGGCTTCAACGGCGATGTGTCCGGCACACAGATTGTCTTTGGCATTGGAAGGCGGGTTCCTCCTCTGAATACTCCAAAGTAGTCTTCTGAACACAAGAACTGTATCCGGCTCTGTCGAACAGTTGCCACCCACAACCGCAAGGGCATAATACTTAATCAAAATACATGGCATGTCTTTACTGACAGTTTTACTGGTAACACGTTACGTCTGGCCACTTCATTATCGTTTTTCGACCTTCCGTTTCACGTTTCGAGACGCATCCTACGGTGACACGTCTTGCCAAAGCAGAGATCGTGTCCCCTTATTACGGGATTCTCATCAATGAGGGCTTGGGTAATCCAACCGTGCCACCCGCACGACCCCTTGGGAATAGGCAAATTTTAAGGCTTGTGTGGGGTCGCTTGATATTCGTTGCTTTTATAAAGGGACAAGGACCATACTTTTACCTCACGCCTTCTTCCTCCTCTGCCCTTCCGTCCTTGAGCTCCAGCGCCCAAGTCTAAATCTTTCTCCATCGCCACTACGTACTCCGGCCATGTCTGGATCCGGATCTCAAGGCAAGTGGGTGGCCTCTTCCTTGAGGAAGAAGGATATCCAGGGACTCCGGGAGGTGAGGTACTTGACCGTGGAAATAGCACATAAGCTCCCAGCCAAAGGGCAAGTCATCCCCACTCCAGAGCCCAGCGAGAGGGTCGTGTTCATCCCTCACTTCCTCTGCGGGTTAGGGTTCCCCGTTCACCCCTTTTTTCGTGGCCTCATGTTCTACTACGGGCTAGATTTTCACGATCTAGCCCCGAACTCCTTCCTCCACATCTCGGCGTTTATCGTCATGTGCGAGGCATTTCTCCGCATCCCCCCCACACTTCTGCCTATGGCTCAAGATCTTCAACGTGAAGCCGAATGTGGTCGATGGGGAGCATGCGGATTGCGGCGGTGCCATGGTGAGCAAGCTTCCCCACGTCACCTGGACCAAGGGTACCTTTCTGGAGACCGTGAAGGGATGGCAACAGGAGTGGTTCTATATCACGGAACCCCGTGACACCACATGGGCCGCCGCTCCCGAGTTTAAGTCCGGTTCTCCAATGTGACTCACATCCTAGCTCAACAAGGGCCTGTATTGGGTGTCGTCCGACGAGGGTGATGACGCTACAGAAGCGCGTCAAGAGTATGATAGACAAGAACACCAGTCTTGCCAGCGTGAACTAGGTGATGCTTTTTCGCCGGATTCTCCCCTGACAACGCCGGACTCAGTATCTGTGGGAGTTCGATCCGGCCAGTCCCCGGACCCTGCAGCGGTTCTTCAGTAATAACCCACAAGTATAGGGGATCGCAACAGTTTTCGAGGGTAGAGTATTCAACCCAAATTTATTGATTCGACACAAGGGGAGCCAAAGAATATTCTCAAGTATCAGCAGCTGAGTTGTCAATTCAACCACACCTGGAAGACTTAATATCTGCAGAAAAGTATTTAGTAGCAAAGTAGTATGGAAGTAGAGATAACGGTGGCAAAATTAACAGTAGCAGTTTTATAGTA
Source organism: Aegilops longissima (assembly GCA_021605205.1). NCBI lineage: Eukaryota > Viridiplantae > Streptophyta > Magnoliopsida > Poales > Poaceae > Aegilops > Aegilops longissima. The sequence continues at coordinate 193,839,809 of CM038682.1, forward strand.
ATCATAACAGTGGCAACGGTAAAGTAACTAAGCAAAGATCAATATGTGAAAAGCTCGTAGGCACTGGATCAGTGATGGGTAATTATGTCGGTTGCGATTCCTCATGCAACAATTATAACATAGGGTGACGCAGAACTAGCTCCAGTTCATCAATGTAGCGTAGGCATGTATTCCGAATATAGTCATACGTGCTTATGGAAAAGAACTTTCATGACATATTTTGTCCTACCCTCCCGTGGCAGCGGGGTCCTATTGGAAACCAAGGGATATTAAGTCCTCCTTTTAATAGGCTACTAGACCAAAGCATTAACACTTAGTGAATACATGAACTCCTCAAACTACGGTCATCACCGGGAGCGGTCCCGATTATTGTCACTTCGGGGTTGCCGGATCATAACACATAGTAGGTGACTATTGACTTGCAAGATAGGATCAAGAACTCACATATATTCATGAAAACATAATAGGTTCAGATCTGAATTCATGGCACTTGGGCCCTAGTGACAAGCATTAAGCATAGCAAAGTCATAGCAACATCAATCTCAGAACATAGTGGATACTAGGGATCAAACCCTAACAAAACTAACTCGATTACATGATAAATCTCATCCAACCATCACCGTCCAACAAGGCTACGATGGAATTACTCAAGCACGGCGGTGAGCATCATGAAATTGGTGATGGAGGAAGGTTGATGATGACGACGACGACGGATTCCCCTCTCCGGAGCCCCAAACGGACTCCAGATCAGCCCTCCCGAGAGAGATTAGGGCTTGGCGGCGGCTCCATATCGTAAAACGCGATGAATCCTTCTCTCGGATTTTTTTCTCCCCGAACATGAATATATGTAGAGTTGGAGTTGACGTCGGTGGAGCCTCAGGGGGCCCACGAGGCAGGGGGCACGTCCCAGGGGGGTGGGCGCGCCCTCCACCCTCGTGGACAGGGTGTGGGCCCCCTGGTGTTGATTCTTTCGCTAGTATTTTTTATTAATTCCGAAAACATTCTCCGTGAAGTTTTAGGTCATTCCGAGAACTTCTATTTCTGCACAAAAATAACACCATAGCAATTCTGCTGAAAACAACGTCAGTCCGGGTTAGTTCCATTCAAATAATGCAAGTTAGAGTCCAAAACAAGGGCAAAAGTGTTTGGAAAAGTAGATACGATGGAGACGTATCAACTCCCCCAAGCTTAAACCTTTGCTTGTCCTCAAGCAATTCAATTGACAAACTGAAAGTGATAAAGAAAAACTTTTACAAACTCTGTTTGCTCTTGTTGTTGAAAATATGTAAAGCCAGCATTCAAGTTTTTAGCAAAGATTATGAACTAACCATATTCACAATAACATTTAGGTCTCATGTTTACTCATATCAATGACATAATCAACTAGCGAGTAATAATAATAAATCTCGGATGACAACACTTTCTCAAAACAATCATAATACGATATAACAAGATGGTATCTCGCTAGCCCTTTCTGAGACCGGAAAACATAAATGCAGAGCACCTCTGAAGATCAAGGACTGACTAGACATTGTAATTCATGGTAAAAGAGATCCAGTCATACTCAATGTAAATTAATAGTAATGCATGCAAATGACAGCGGTGCTCTCCAACTGGTGCTTTTTAATAAGAGGATGATGACTCAACATAAAAGTAAATAGATAGGCCCTTCGCAGAGGGAAGCAGGAATTTGTAGAGGTGCCAGAGCTCGATTTTGAAATAGAGACAAATAATATTTTGAGTGGTATACTTTCATTGTCAACATAACAACCGAGAGATCTCGATATCTTCCATGCTACACACATTATAGGCGGTTCCCAAACAGAATGGTAAAGTTTATACTCCCCCCCACCAACAAGCATCAATCCATGGCTTGCCCGAAACAACGGGTGCCTCCAACTAACAACAGTCCTGGGGGAGTTTTGTTTGCAATTATTTTGATTTGGTTTGAGCATGGGAATGAGCATCCCAGTTACCGGCCATTTTCACGTGAGTGAGGAGCGGAGTCCACTCCTCGTGAGAATAACCCACCTAGCATGGAAGATACAGACAACCCTAGTTGATACATGAGCTATTCGAGCATACAAAACAGAATTTCATTTGAAGGTTTAGAGTTTGGCACATACAAATTTACTTGGAATGGCAGGTAGATACCGCATACAGGAAGGTATGGTGGACTCATATGGGATAACTTTGAGGTATATGGAAGTGGATGCACAAGCAGTATTCCCGCTTAGTACAAGTGAAGGCTAGAAAGAGACTGGGAAGCAACCAACTAGAGAGCGACAACAGGCATGAACATGCATTAAAATTAATCAACACTGAGTGCAAGCATGAGTAGGATATAATTCACCATGAACATAAATATCGTGGAGGCTATGTTGATTTTGTTTCAACTACATGCGTGAACATGTGCCAAGTTAAGCCACTTGAATCATTCAAAGGAGGATACCACCCTATCATACCACATCACAACCATTTTAATAGCATGTTGGCACGCAAGGTAAACCATTATAAACTCCTAGCTAATTAAGCATGGCATGAGCAACTATAATCTCTAATTGTCATCACAAACATGTTTGATTCATAATAGGCTGAATCAGGAACGATGAACTAATCATATTTACAAAAACAAGATAGGTCGAGTTCATACCAGCTTTTCTCATCTTAATCAGTCCATCATATATCGTCATTATTGTCTTTCACTTGCACGACCGAACAGTGTGGATAATAATAGTAGTGCACGTGCATTGGACCAAGCTGGAATCTGCAAGCATTTAATACACAGGAGAATATAAGGTAACATGGGCTCTTTGTTAAATCAACAATAATGCATATGAGAGCCACTCAACATTTTCATCATGGTCTTCTCCTATCGACCCCAAAGAAAAGAAATAAAATAAAACTATTTACACAGGAAAGCTCCCAACAAGCAAAAGAAGAACGAGAAATCTTTTTGGGTTTTCTTTTAATTATTACTACTACAGGCATGGAAAGTAAACTAGCTACAAACTACAACTAATTTTTTTTCTTAAGGTTTTTCAAACACACAAGAAGAAGGCTAAGAAAAGAAAACAAACTAACATGGATAGTACAATGAAAAAGTATGAGCACCGACAGCTAGAATAAGTGTGTGAACATGAATGTAATGTCGGTGAGAAATACGTACTCCCTCAAGCTTAGGCTTTTGGCCTAAGTTGGTCTATGCCCACGGTTGGCCTGGCGGATATCCAAAGTTGCAACTGGGGTCGTACTGAGATGCAGCAGCTAATGCCTTAAGAGCTGCAGCTTGGAGGCGAGCTGCTCCCGTCCTCCTCTCATACTCGTTCACCTCCTCCCTGGTTATGACATATCTCCCTTTTGCCTGAAAGTTAAAGAAAGTAGAATCTGGGAGGGCAACGTGAACAGTGCGCCGCCTGTCAAAGATTAGTCGTTACTTGAGGAATTGCTCATTCCTCTCAATAAACTGATGGCGAACCATAGCATTATAATCTAAATAAGCAGGAGGCAACTCCATATCATTTTCATGTATGGGTATATCAAGATAATTAGCTAAACGAGTTGCATAAATTCCACCAAACAAATCTCCACTTATACTGTTATGATGCAACGTACGTGCAACAATGGCCCCCAAGTTATATTGTTTATCTCCTAATACAACACTCTTGAGAACACAAAGATCTGGCACGCACATGTGACAGGCTTCATCTTTACCGTTAATACATCTACCTATAAAGAGACCAAAATAATGTATGGAAGGAAAATGAATGCTCCCAATGGTAGCTTGTGTGATTTCTCTAGATTCCCCCACAATGATACTAGCAAGAAAATCTTTACATTCAGATTTGCGGGGTTCACTAACATTACCCCACTGCGGGAGTTCACAAGCTGTATTAAAATCTTCTAGGTCCATGGTATAAGATTTATCATAAAGGTCAAATAGAAGAGTGTGAGAATTGCGTGATGATGTAAATTTAAACCTTCTCACAAAGGAATCAGTAAGGTAGTAGTATTGGGGGCACTTATCTGACACGAAGCCCTCAAGTTCAGCATTACGCACATATGTGTCAAATTCCTCCTTAATGCCTACTTGGACCATAAAATCTTCTAACGGCCATTCACAAGGCCGCACTTGAGCTTCTATTGGTAGTTCATTGTCCGGCTCACGTATCGCGAGCCTTGGTTCTTGCTTCCTTGAGGAACCACCTTGATACATTTTCCTAAACATATTTCTTCCTCTAAAAAATTTCTGAAATTTTTAGTGACTCAAAATAAAAGTGAACCAAACTCAACAAGATTGGTAGCAACTATTCCCACAAGTGCCTAGAGGCTATATCATGCATTAAAACTACTTTGGACCTTATAAATTTGACATGCAATCTCAAGAACAAGGTCACCTAAGCAGCAAAAAATTGCAATAAATAAAGCACTAGAACAAAATCTAATTGGACCATCGGAGGAGTCACATACCAAAGAATAATCCCCCAAAGCAGTTTTGTGTATGGAGCTTTGAGCAAGGAGATCGAAAATGGTAGCAAGATGATCTAGAACACGGGTTTGAGCTGTGGGAGGATTTTTTCTGGAGGAAGACGAAGTGTGTGGGTGCAAGAATAAGTGGAGTGGGGCCACGTGGGGCCCACGAGGCAGGGGGCGCGCCCTGGACCCTCGTGTCCAGGTGGTGGCTCCCTCTGACGTGTTCTTAGTGCCAGATATTCTTAAATATTCTACAAAAAATCATATTTCAATTTCGGGACATTTGGATAACTTTTATTTTCGGGGTATTTTTTTATTGCAAGGACAATTCAGAAAATAGACAGAAAATACTATTTTTGCTTTATTTAATATAAATAATAGAAAGTAAAAGGAGGGTACATATAGTTGCGCTTTCTAACTCCATCCATCTCATGCTCATCAAAAGGAATCCACTAACAAGGTTGATCAAGTCTTGTTAACAAACTCTTTCCGAATAACATGAAACCGGAGAATTTTCGAATAACACTAAGTTACCTCAATGGGGATATGCACGTCCCCAATAATAAGAATATCATATTTCTTATTAACAGTAGGAAGAGGAAATTCAAAACCTCCAATATTAATCGTTGGCGTTTTTCCAATAGAATTGATACTGTGGACTTGAGGTTGCTTCCTCGGAAAGTGTACTATATGCTCATTATCATTAACATGAAAAGTGACATTGCCTTTGTTGCAATCAATAACAGCCCCTGCAGTATTCAAAAAGGGTCTACCAAGGATAATCGACATACTATCGTCCTCGGGAATATCAAGAATAACAAAGTCCGTTAAAATAGTAATGTTTGCAACTACAACATGCACATCCTCACAAATGCTGACAGGTATAGCAGTTGATTTATTGGCCATTTGCAAAGATATTTCAGTAGGTGTCAACTTATTCAAATCAAGTCTACGATATAAAGAGAGAGGCATAACACTAACACCGGCTCCAAGGTCACATAAGGCAGTTTTAACATAGTTTCTTTTAATGGAGCAGGGTATAGTTGGTACTCCTGGATCTCCTAGTTTCTTAGGTATTCCACCTTTAGAAGTATAATTAGCAAGCATGGTGGAAATTTCAGCTTCCGGTATCTTTCTTTTATTTGTAACAATATGTTTCATATACTTAGCATAAGGATTCATTTTAAGCATATCAGCCAAACGCATACGCAAAAAAGATAGGTCTAATCATTTCAGCAAAGCGCTCAAAATCCTCATCATCCTTTTTCTTGGATGGTTTAGGAGGAAAAGGCATGGGTTTCTGAACCCATGGTTCTCTTTCTTTACTGTGCTTCCTAGCAACGAAGTCTCTCTTCTCATAACGTTGATTCTTTGATTGTGGGTTATCAAGATCAACAGCAGGTTCAATCTCTACATCATTGTTATCGCTATGTTGAGCATCAACAGGAACATCATCATTAATATTATCACTAGGTTCATGTTTCAGCAGATTGTGTTTCAGCATCAGAAATAGAAATATCATTGGGATTCTCAGGTGTGTCAACAACAGGTTCACTAGAAGCATGCAAAGTCCTATCATTTTTCTTTTTCTTCTTCTTGGAAGGACTAGGTGTACCAACATTAGTTCTCTGAGAATCTTTCTCAACTCTCTTAGGGTGGCCCTCAGGATACAAAGGTTCCTGAGTCATTTTACCCCCTCTAGTCATAACTCTAACAGCATTATCATTTTTCTTGTTATTTAATTCATCGAGCAAATCATTTTGAGCTTTAAGCACTTGTTCTACTTGAGTGGTAACCATAGAAGCATGTTTACTAATAAGTTTAAGTTCACCTTTAACTCTAGACATATAATCACTCAAGTGTTCAATCATATAAGCATTATGTTTCAATTGTCTACCAACATAAGCATTGAAATTTTCCTGTTTAACAATAAAATTATCAAACTCATCTAAGCATTGGCTAGCAAACTTATAACGAGGAATATCACCTTCATGGAATCTATAGAGAGAATTTACCTTTACTACTAGTGTCGGGTTATCAAGACCATGTATTTCTTCAATAGGTGGTAAATTCTCAACATCTTTAGCTTTAATACCCTTTTATTTCATAGATTTCTTTGCCTCTTGCATATCTTCAGGCTGAGAAATAGAATACCCCTTTTCTTCGGAGTTGGTTCAGGAAGTGTCCAATTATTATCATTACTCAACATATTATTCAATAACAATTCAGCTTGATCAACAGTTCTTTCCTTGAAAACACAACCAACACAACTATCCAGGTGGTCTATGGAAGCATCAGTTAGTCCATTATAAAAGATATCAAGTATTTCATTTTTCTTGAGAGGATGATCAGCAAAGCATTATAATTGGAGAAGCCTCCCCAAGCTTGTGGGAGACTCTCTTCTTCAATTTGCACAAAATTATATATTTCCTTAAGGCAACTTGTTTCTTATGAGCGGGGAAATATTTAGCAGAGAAGTAATAAATCATATCCTAGGGACTACGCACACAACCAAGAGTAAGAGAATTAAACCATATTTTAGCATCACCCTTTAATGAGAACGGAAATAACTTAAGGATATAGTAGTAACGATTTTTTTCCTCATGAGTAAATAGGGTGGCTATATCATTTAATTTAGTAAGATGTGCCACAACAATTTCAGATTCATAGCCATAAAAAGGACCAGATTCAAGCAAAGTATTTAACTTAGGATCGACAAAGAAATCATAATCCTTATCAGCAATACAGATAGGTGAAGTAGCAAAAGCAGGGTCATATTTCATTCTAGCATTCAAAGACTTTTCTTTTAGCTTAACTAACAGTTTCTTAAGATCATATCTATCTTTGCAAGCAAAAAGATCTCTAGCAGTTTCTTCATCCATAACATAACCCTCAGGCACATTAGGCAATTCATATCTAGGGGGAGAATCTTCATCATCACTTTCATCAATATTATCAGTTTCAATAATTTCATTCTCTCTAGCCCTAACAAGTCGTTCATCAAGAAATTCACCTAATGGCACAGTATTATCAAGCATAGAAGTAGTTTCATCATAAGTATCATGCAAAGCAGAAGTGGCATCATCAATAACAAGCGACATATCAGAATCAATAGTAGGAGTAGGTGTCGCAAGTTTACTCATAACAGAAGGTGAATCAAGTGCAGAGCTAGATGACAGATTTTTACCTCCCCTCGTTGTTGAGGGATAAATTTTGGTTTTTTCGTCTTTCAAGTTCCTCATAGTGATCAATAGATATAAATCCCAAGTGACTCAAAGAATAGAGCTATGCTCCCCGGAAACGGCGCCAGAAAATAGTCTTGATAACCCACAAGTATAGGGGATCGCAACAGTTTTCAAGGGTAGAGTATTTCAACCCAAATTTATTGATTCGACACAAGGGGAGCTAAAGAATATTCTCAAGTATTAGCAGCTGAGTTGTCAATTCAACCACACCTGGAAGACTTGATATCAGCAGCAAAGTATTTAGTAGCAAAGTAGTATGGAAGTAGCGGTAACGGTGGCAAAAGTAACAGTAGCAGTTTTATAGTAATTGCAACAGTGGCAACGGTAAAGTAACTAAGCAAAGATCAATATGTGAAAATCTTGTAGGCATTGGATCAGTGATGGATAATTATGTCGGATGTGATTCCTCATGCAATAGTTATAACATAGGGTGACACAGAACTAGCTCCAGTTCATCAATGTAATATAGGCATGTATTCCGAATATAGTCATACGTGCTTATGGAAAAGAACTTGCATGACATCTTTTGTCCTACCCTCCCATGGCAGCGGGGTCCTATTGGAAATGAAGGGATATTAAGGCCTCCTTTTAATAGAGTACCGGACCAAAGCATTAACACTTAGTGAATACATGAACTCCTCAAACTACGGTCATCACCGGGAGTGGTCCCGATTATTTTCACTTCGGGGCTGCCAGATCATAACACATAGTAGGTGACTATTGACTTACAAGATAGGATCAAGAACTCACATATATTCATGAAAACATAATAGGTTCAGATCTGAATTCATGGCACTCGGCCCTAGTGACAAGCATTAAGCATAGCAAAGTCATAGCAACATCAATCTCAGAACATAGTGGATACTAGGGATCAAACCCTAACAAAACTAACTCAATTACATGATAAATCTCATCCAACCCATCACCGTCCAGCAAGCCTACGATGGAATTACTCACGCGCGGCGGTGAGCATCATGAAATTGGTGATGGAGGAAGGTTGATGATGACGACGACAACGGTTTCCCCTCTCTGGAGCCCCGAACGGACTCCAGATCAGCCCTCCCGAGAGAATTAGGGCTTGGCGGCGCCTCCGTATCGTAAAACGCGATGAATCCTTCTCTTTGATTTTTTCTCCCCGAACATGAATATATAGAGTTGGAGCTGACGTCGGTGGAGCCTTAGGGGGCCCACGAGACAGGGGGCGCGCCCTCCACCCTCTTGGACAGGGTTTGGGCCCCCTGGTGTTGATTCTTTCGCCAATATTTTTTATTAATTCCAAAAATATTCTACGTGAAGTTTCAGGTCATTCCGAGAATTATTTCTGCACAAAAATAACACCATAGCAATTCTGCTGAAAACAGTGTCAGTTCGGGTTAGTTCCATTCAAATCATGAAAGGTAGAGTCCAAAACAAGGGCAAAAGTGTTTGGAAAAGTAGATACGATGGAGACGTATCATTCGGTACAACGCACGAAGATATATGGAAGCTGCTTTTCAAGGCCCAGATGTCATGACCGAAGATGACCGAAGACCTCAGCCTCGACCGCACTCACCCGGCCACTCCCGTAAGTTTTCTGATAGCCTTAATTTGTAGATCCAAGGTGTATACTAAGCTTTCCATTCTCCTCACAGGGCTGGACGAAGAAGGTGGAGTGGATCCACAGTCCGGCCCCACTACCCGAAGACCCAGACATTCCTCTGCTTATGAGGATGCTGGTTCTGGCGCCGTATCAGGTGCCGGAAAAAGAAGGCCAAGAAGAAGGGCAAGGAAGCCAAAGGTGGCCTTCACTGTAAAGGCGCTTTGGATGTGGTGTCCGAAGATACCAAAACTCTCTCCTCTCATGACGAGGATGAAGAGGAGAAGGAAGAGAGCAATTCTCCCCTTAAGGGGGGAAAGAAGAAAAGGGCGGCTTCCGAGGATCTAGAGGTGGAGGAGTCAAAGAAAGGGAGAATCTCCCTTACGGATGATTCTGAATTGGACGCCGACGACATCCCCGAGTGGCGCCCCAGGCCTAAGCCCCTGGCCGGATTGTAAGTATTTGAGGACACTGTACATATATCCGATTTTACGCCTTGCAATTCTAACACATTGAATTGCATGCTGCAGTCCGACTCTCAATCTCCCCCAACGATCATCGTCTTCTGGGAATTCGCTGGGTCCAAACATGATGGAGAGCGAGTCGCCTCCGCCGGCCTCCCCTCCCACTGCTACGGACAACACCGAAGTGTTGTCCCGAAGGACCCCTCCGGGTCAGGGAGAGGTGCGGGAAGCCGTCAAGGCGGCACCATAGGGTGACACCTCTACTGCCGAAACCATGGGGGAACCGACCCCCATGGAGACTGGCGACGGGGGCCATGCCCAATTCGGCCCCCAACCAGATATCCTTCCGGAGACCCACACGGCTCCGGAATCAGGTGAGCAGCCTCCTTCGAAAGAAGGGGGTGCGCCAACTCCACTGGCGACCTCTGTCAATCCGGAGGTGCCGGACACTCTGGTGGAAGCGCTTCAGAGCGCCTCCATTGTGGAGGAACATCGTACCCTTATGGGTACGGTGGTTGAAAAGGTTCGGTCTACTAAAAGAGGATTGAACGAGGCCTATACTAGCCTTCTGACAGGCTTTGAGGTATGTGATGTAATATTTTTAGCTATATAAAAGGAATGCCTGTGTATAGATAGTAGCCCCTGAGACTTTGTTCGGCGTTCACGAAGAAAGGCCGAACAGAGGATCAAATAGTTCTCGCAGGAGATTAACATATATGTCTATTTGAACAAACAGGCTTTGATGCTAGCGGCAACCTCCCATACCGCCGAAGTGTAAGCGGAGGTTGGAGCGGGCCGATGAAGATCTCATCCGCGCCAACAAACGATTGGAGGAGAAGCAAGGTATGCGATACTTATTCTTATCTGAAATGATATGAGTTGTTGTGTTATCTTGCTGAGATTTATAATTATACTCAGAGTTGATGCATCTGAGGTCGAGACCCTCAAGACCGCGCTGGCGGAGGCGGAAGAGGAACGAGCCACCCGCCAAAAACATGAATCAAGGGTGGAGGAAGTCCAGCAAGAGCGCAAGGATGCCATAAATAAATGTGAGTCCTTGGAGCACAAGATTTCGGATCAAGATTCCGAACTTGCTAGGGCCCTCCAAAGCGCACAGGAGGCTCGGATTGAAGCCCAAGGCGCCTTCCGGGAGATCCAAGAGGCAAAGCAGATCGCGGCGGGTAAGGCCTTTAATATGTAGAGAAAATTTGTGAGGAGAAGGTACATCTTACTGACCTGGGTTTGGAGTTCTCCAGGAGCGCCCCGGAGTATTGCTGATGCTGCGGAGTTCTTCCGATCCGAAGAGGGGAGCTCGACGGAGAAGCTGTTCTGGTCACAGTACCTTGCGCCAGAGCATCTAGTGCCCCTCAACGATCAGCTAAAACAGTTGACCGAACTGCATAGGATGGCCGCATTGGCTATGAGGGACTTTATAATCCGTTTGTGGCCCACCGTCCCCATACCCAGCAGCTACTTCGGTCTCGTGAAGTGGCTAGTCAATGCCTGCCCCCAACTTGATGTCGTAAAGAGGTCGGTCTGTATCGAAGGTGCGTGGATGGCCTTCACCCGTGTTAAGGTGCAGTGGGCGAAGATGAATGCCGTCCAGCTTGCAACCGAGGGACCGCCCGCTGGCAAAGAGCACCTTATGCCGGATCAGTATTTCCATGAAGTCCTGGAAGGATCCCGCATTGTAGAGGGCCAATGTTCGAAGGACATCATTTTTGAATGAATGTATCCATGCTGCCCGAACTTTGTATTATGAAACAAGGCTTATGTATAATATGTTGCTTGTTTTACCTCAAAAAATTTCCTCCTGTGCAGCCGTTTACGGTATCTGAGAGTTGGCCAGTCGTCGGCTTCAGCCCCCACGTAGGTAGTACGAGGGTGTTCAGAATAGCACTTGAACACACTTGACCCAACGGCTTGGTCCTTGAAGGAGGTGTTAGTGCGGCGAACCAGGCAATCGGACTATGTGGCTTTATCACTCTCACTTAACCATAGGAGTTTGACAATGGGATTGTAGGTGCAACCCCTAGTATTATTCGATTATACGAACTTGGGTGTTGTAGACGCCTGACCGGGTGAAGACCGGTCTGTCGAGTAATATGGAAAAAATCACAAGATATTTATACTTAGTCACCGAATAGCTGACCAGCTCTCGCCGCACCATGACAGGCAGTTTTCGGCTTTCTCCACTGAGGTGTTTATCCGGATGAACCAGAAACACAATCGCAGTAGTTCTCCCTATACTACCTTAGCCGAACAAGCGGAACGTAAGGTAGTAATCACAGGAGCCGGGCCACCCAACTATTGACCAAAGACATGATTCGGAGCCGATGCATATAATGGTATATTCGGGACCCCGAATTGTGCTATAGAAGTGTTTGAACTTATTTCATTTTTAAGAAATGTACGTGCCTCAATAGAACGCCTGGCGATTTAAGTCGTACCGAGGTGTACATGACAATCAGACGAAAAAGAGGGAAATACAGATTAAGAAATAAGCTAGCACCGTATAGGTTGGGCTATAAATTGTTTCCATTATAGTCTGATTGATACGTCAAAACGTATTTGTACAAATAATGCGATACGCAACGAGGCTATTTTTCACGCCGAGCACAATGGAAAGCTGTGTGTAGTTCCTAAAAAAAGGAAGAGGTGATCTTTAAAGATCCTTTAGATACTCTGTCGCATGTCTGCGCTGCTTTTCTCCTTGGTGTATTATCCTTCGAGAGGATCAACGATTGGATTCTCATAAGGGGCCTGGGAAAAGGGCCCGTGGTACCATCGAAAGGTGATGTGGGTTGTAAGGAACATGAAAGCATGAAAATAAAAAAAGAGGATATGAGGGTCCAGATAGGGTCGAGCCGTATTGTGGACTTTGTCTTTAATATGCCTCCATCTTTGCCCATGGTATTTTTAGTGCGTAATTATGTACGCGCGGTACATGAGCCGCAATTCGGTTGGAGCTGAGACGGAGGCCGAATTGCTAATCGAGCTCCTAACGAGCTGGACTGTCGTTCTGTAGGGTAGTCCAGACTCATTTGACAGTGTCTGGGGGCTTGGCCACCGATGTAATATTTTGCTTGATAAGGCCGCCCTATACTTCCGATGCAAGGGCTGCGGTGTGCTCCTCAGTATGGAGGGAGCGTTCCATGTTTCCATTGACTGTTATAACACCGCGTGGTCCGGGAATCTTGAGTTTGAGATAGGCATAGTGCGGGACCGCTTTGAAGCGAGCGAACGCGGTTCGTCCGAGTAGTGCGTGGTAGCCACTGTGGAAAGGGATGATGTCGAAGATCAAGTCTTCGCTTTGGAAGTTGTCCGGTGAACCGAAGACGACCTCCAATGTGATTGAGCCTGTACAGCGGGCCTCTACACCAGGTATTACTCCTTTAAAGGTAGTTTTGGTGGGCTTGATTCTTGATGGATCAATACCCATTTTGCGGGCTGTGTCCTGATAGAGCAGGTTAAGGCTGCTGCCGCCGTCCATGACGACTCACATGAGGTAGAATCCATCAATAATTGGGTCGAGGACCATCGCGGCCGAACCTCCGTGACGGATACTGTTCGGATGGTCTCTGCAATCGAAAGTGATTGGACAGGCTGACCATGGGTTGAATTTCGGGGAGACTGACTCTATCGCATAGATGTCTCAGGAAGCGCGCTTGCGTTCCCTCTTGGGGATGTGAGTAACGTATATCATATTCACCGTTTTGACCTCGGGGGGGGGGGGTTTCTTCTGTCCCCCTGTGTTTGGCGGGCGAGGCTCCTCATCGTCGTCCTTGCTGGGCGACCCTTTCTTCTTATGTTCGGTATTTAATTTACGTGCCTGTTTAAAGACCCAACAACTTCTGTTGGTATGGTTGGCAGGCTTGTCGGGGGTGTCGTGAATCTGGCAGGGTCGATCGAGTATTTGGTCCAAGCTGGATGAACCGTCTTTGTTTCTTTTGAATGGCTTCTTCCGCTGACCGGACTTGGAGCCACTGAATTCGGTGTTGACCGCCGTGTCTTCGGTATTTTCATTGTTGCTTCGACGCTTGTGTTTGTTGTGTCGGGGTCTGCCATTGCCGTTCCTGGCTTCGGAAGTACCAGGGTCGCTGGTACTATTACTGCTATGGGCTAGCCAGCTATCTTTGCCCGCGCAAAAGCGGGTCATGAGTGTTGTAAGGGCTGTCGTGGACTTCGGCTTCTCTTAGCCGAGGTGTCGGGCGAGCCATTCATCGCGAATGCTATGTTTAAGGCCGCTAGGGCTTCGGCATCCGGACAGTCGACAATCTGGTTCTTTTTAATTAGGAACCTGGTCCAGAATTTTCTGGCTGACTCACCGGGCTGCTGGACTATATGACTGAGGTCATCGGCGTCTGGAGGCCAGATATAAGTGCCTTGGAAGTTGTTTCTAAAGGCATCTTCCAAGTCTTCCCGGCTTCCAATAGAGTTTTCTGGGAGGCTGTTTAACCAGTGCCGAGCTGGTCCCTTAAGTTTTAGGGGAAGGTATTTGATGGCGTGTAAATCATCACCGCGAGCCATGTGAATGTGGAGGAGAAAATCTTCAAATCATACTGCTGGATCTGTTGTGCCATCATATGATTCAATGTTCACCGGTTTAGACCCTTCTGGAAACCGGTGCTCCATTACCTCATCGGTGAAGCATAGGGGGTGTGCGGCGCCTCTGTATCAGGCCATGTCATGGCTTAGTTCGGATGAAGTCCGTTTGCGGTTTTCGACCCGGGTGTAGTTATGCTTGTCGCGCCAGGCCTGATAGCCGTCTTCTCGCGCTGGGGCATGCCCCCGTGATCCGTAGATTGATCTGGTCTGACCGGCTCTACTTTCTAGGTCCTGCTGTAGGTCATAGGTGTATCCTGGAGCCGCTGCTTCTCTGCCTTTTCGGCGAGGTGGTGCAGGCTGGTGTTCGGCTTGAGTTGCCACTCTGTCCCGGCCACGTGGTGGTCGGTCGGGTCTGTTAACAGCGTCACGCGTTGACAGTGTAGGCTCCAGGGCCTCACCATCGAATTGGGGTAGCAGCTTGCGCTTTGGGTAGCTCTTTGTTGGGCGTTCAAGGCCGTATTCTTCGGCTACCAGGACTTTAGTTCATCTGTCATTGAGTAAATCTTAATCAGCTTGAAGCTGCTGCTGCTTCTTTTTTAGGCTTCTTGCGGTGGCGATTAGCCGGCGCTTAAAGCGCTCTTGTTCGAGGGGTTCCTCCGGCATGATGAAATCTTCATCGCCGAGGCTCACGTCCTCTTCGGAGATTGGTAGGTAGTTACTGTCCTCCGAGCCCTCATTCCCGATAGGATCGTCGGGGTTAACTTGCCCATCCTCCCAACCGTCCTGTTCAGATGTTGGTTCGATAGGGGCTTCGAGGTCTTCGGCGTTCTCTGGAGTATTATTGTCTCCGGTGCCGGTATTGATGTCCTTGTCGCGATGCGATTTTGAGCGGCGCCGCTGACGTCGACGCTTCCGGGGTGCTTCAGCAGGTTTGTCCTCAACCAGATCCTTCTCTCCATCGCCGTTGTCCTCTTTGGGTGTGTCTATCATGTACACATCATATGTGGAAGTGGTCGTCCATCATCCGGTGGACGGCGGGTTTTGGCCCTGCTCATCTCCGGCATCGTCATCCATACCGTTGATGTCTTCGGAGGCGTAATCGAGCATGTCGGTTAGATCCTCGACAGTGGCTATGAAGTGGATGGTGGGTGGGACGTAAAGTTCCCCACTCTCAGCCCCTAGCATGGGCTGGGCGCGGTTCGGCAGCGTTTCATCTGCACTAGCGAGGTATCGCATTAGGTCCAGGGCCTCGCTTAAAGACAAATGTTGGACGGGGAGACAAGAGCTTTTGGCGCTAGGTGAGGAAAAGGCCTTCGGGTCACGCCTGCTTGCCACAGTCCTCGAGAGTCCGAAATTAGGATCTGGGGATGAGTTTGGCCCTCCTGTGATGAGGGGAGTCCGGCTAGGCTCCAGGCCTGCCGATGACATAGTCCTATCTGGATCTGCAGTAGCGAGCTCCGTAATTGTGAAGAGTCCGGTGGGATCCGCACTTCCATCTTCGGACCTAGCAGTTTGCTCCAGACCTAAGGCCAGAGCGGCGGTCGGCGTCGCGAACCCCTCGAAGATCAAGTCTCCTCGGATATCGGCGACGTAGTTTAGATTTCCAAAACTTATTTGATGACCAAGGGCGTAGCTGTCGATATGCTCTAGGTGGCCAATCGAGTTGGACCACACTGCGAAGCCGACGAATACGAAAATTTGGCAAGGGAGAAAAGTCTCCTTCACGGCGGCATTGTTGTAGATGATCGATGGAGCCATCGAGCCTTCTGACGACAGCATGGTGGAACTCTCAATGAAAGCACCAATGTTGGTGTCAAAACCGGCGGATCTCGGGTAGGGGGTCCCGAACTGTGCATCTGAGGATCGAAGGTAACAGGAGACAGGGACACAATGTTTACCCAGGTTCATGCCCTCTTAATGGAGGTAATACCCTACTTCCTGCTTGATTGACTTTGATGAGTATAGGGGTTACAAGAGTTGATCTACCTCGAGATCGTAATGGCTAAACCCTAGATGTCTAGCATGTATGATTATGATTGCCTCCATGGACTAAACCCTCCGGTTTATATAGACACCAGAGGATCCTAGGGTTATACAGAATCGGTTTACAGAGAAAGGAATCTTCATATCCGAACGCCAAGCTTGCCATCCACGCAAAGGAGAGTCCTATCCGGACACGGGGGAAAGCCTTCTATCTTGTATCTTCACGGCCCACAAGTCCGGCCCACGTCACATAGCCCGGACACCCGGGGACCCCCTAATCCAGGACTCCCTCAGTCACTTCCATAAACGAGAAACATATCCTTAGTCCTTTTCAAGTATTTCAGGATGTTCTTGACCGTTGTCCAGTGATCCACTCCTGGATTACTTTGGTACCTCCCTGCTAAACTTACAGCAAGGCACACATCAGGTCTATTACACATCATTGCATACATGATAGAACCTATGGCTGAGGCATAGGGAATGACTTTCATTTTCTCTCTATCTTCTGCAGTGGTCGGGCATTGAGTCTGACTCAACTTCACACCTTATAACACAGGTAAGAACCCTTTCTTTGACTGATCCATTCTGAACTTCTTCAAAACTTTATCAAGGTATGTGCTTTGTGAAATTCCAATTAAGCGTCTTGATCTATATCTATAGATCTTGATGCCCAATATATAAGCAGCTTCACCGAGGTCTTTCATTGAAAAATTCTTATTCAAGTATCCTTTTATGCTATCCAGAAATTCTATATCGTTTCTGATCAACAATATGTCATCCACATATAATATCAGAAATGCTACAGAGCTCCCACTCACTTTCTTGTAAATACAGGCTTCTCCAAAAGTCTATATAAAACCATATGCTTTGATCACACTATCAAAGCGTATATTCCAACTCCGAGAGGCTTGCACCAGTCCATAAATGGATCGCTGGAGCTTGCACACTTTGTTAGCACCTTTTGGATTGACAAAACCTTATGGTTGCATCATATACAACTCTTCTTTAAGATATCCATTAAGGAATGCAGTTTTGACATCCATTTGCCAAATTTCATAATCATAAAATTCAGCAATTGCTAACAAGATTCGGACAGACTTAAACATCGCTGCGGGTGAGAAGGTCTCATCGTAGTCAACTCCTTGAACTTGTCGAAAACCTTTCGCAACAAGTCGAGCTTTGTAGACAGTAACATTACCGTCAGCGTCAGCCTTCTTCTTGAAGATCCATTTATTCTCTATGGCTTGCCGATCATCGGGCAAGTCAACAAAAGTCCACACTTTGTTCTCATACATGGATCCCATCTCAGATTTGATGGCCTCAAGCCATTTCGCGGAATCTGGGCTCATCATCGCTTCCTCATAGTTCATAGGTTCATCATGGTCAAGTAACATGACCTCCAGAACAGGATTACCGTACCACTCTGGTGCGGACCTTACTCTGGTTGACCTACGAGGTTTGGTAGTAACTTGTTCTGAAGTTTCATGATCATCATCATTAGCTTCCTCACTGATTGGTGTAGGAATCACTGGAACTGATTTCTGTGATGAACTACTTTCCAATTCGGGAGCAGGTACAATTACCTCCTCAAGTTCTACTTTCCTCCCACTCACTTCTTTCGACAGAAACTCCTCTAGAAAGGATCCATTCTAAGCAACGAATATCTTGCCTTCGAATCTGTGATAGAAGGTGTACCCAACAGTCTCCTTTGTCTATCCTATGAAGACACATTTCTCCGATTTGGGTTCTAGCTTATCAGGTTGAAGCTTTTTCACATAAGCATCACAGCCCCAAACTTTAAGAAACGACAATTTGGGTTTCTTGCTAAACCACAGTTCATATGGTGTCGTCTAAACGGATTTAGATGGTGCCCTATTTAACGTGAATGCAGCCGTCTCTAAAGCATAACCCCAAAATGATAGTGGTAAATTGTTAAGAGACATCATAGATCGCACCATATCTAATAAAGTACGGTTACGACGTTTGGACACACCATTACGCTGTGGTGTTCCAGGTGGCGTGAGTTGCGAAACTATTCCACATTGTTTCAAATGAAGACCAAACTCATAACTCAAATATTCACCTCCACGATCAGACGTAGAAATTTTATTTTCTTGTTATGATGATTTTCCACTTCACTCTGAAATTCTTTGAACTTTTCAAATGTTTCAGACTTATGTTTCATCAAGTAGATATACCCATATGTGCTCAAATCATTTGTGAAGGTCAGAAAATAACAATACCCGCCGCGAGCCTCAACACTCATCGGACTGCATACATTAGTATGTATTATTTCCAACAAGTCAGTTGCTCGCTCGATTGTTCCGGAGAACGGAGTCTTAGTCATATTGCCCATGAGGCATGGTTCGCATGCATCAAGTGATTCATAATCAAGTGATTCCAAAAGCCCATCAGCATGGAGTTTCTTCATGCGCTTTACACCAATATGACCTAAACGGCAGTGCCACAAATAAGTTGCACTATCATTATTAACCTTGCATCTTTTGGTTTCAATATTATGAATATGTGTATCACTACAATCGAGATTCAACAAAAATAGACCATTCATCAAGGGTGCATGACCATAAAAGATATTACTCGTATAAATAGAACAACCATTATTCCCTGATTTAAATGAATAACCGTCTCGCATCACACAAGATCCAGATATAATGTTCATGCTTAACGCTGGCACCAAATAACAATTATTCAGGTCTAAAACTAATCCCGAAGGTAGATGTAGAGGTAGCGTGTCGACGGCGATCTCATCGACTTTGGAACCATTTCCCATGAGCATCTTCACCTCGTCCTTAGCCGATCTTCGTTTAATCCATAGCCCCTGTTTCGAGTTGCAAATGTGAGCAACAAAACCAGTATCAAATACCCAGGCGCTACTACGAGCATTAGTAAGGTACACATCAATAACATGTATATCAAATATACCTGTCACTTTGCCATCCTTCTTATTCGCCAAATACTTGGGGCAGTTCCGCTTCCAAAGGACTAGTCCCTTTGCAGAGAAGCACTCGGCCTCGTGCTTAGGTCCGACTTGGGCTTCTTCACTTGAGCAGCAACTTGCTTGTCGCTCTTCTTGAAGTTCCCTTCTTCCCTTTGCCCTTTTTCTTGAAACTAGTGGTCTTGTTAACCATCGACACTTGATGCTCCTTCTTGATTTCTACCTCCGCAGCCTTTAGTATCGCGAAGAGCTCAGGAATTGTCTTATCCATCCCTTGCATATTATAGTTCATCACGGAGCTTTTGTAGCTTGGTGGCAGTGATTGAAGAACTCTATCAATGACATTATCATCAGGAAGATTAACTCCCAGTTGAGTCAATTGGTTGTGGTACTCGGACATTCTGAGTATATGTTCACTGACAAAACTATTCTCCTACATCTTGCAGCTATAGAACTTATTGGAGACTTCATATCTCTCAATTCGGGCATTTGCTTGAAATATTAACTTCGACTCCTGGAACATCTCATATGCTCCATGACGTTCAAAACGTCGTTGTCGGATTATGGGTTCCGGCAAAACCCTTGAGGTTTGAACTCTAGGGTGCGCACGAAGATCTCTCTCCCCCTAGATCACACTCTCGCAACGATCTCAAAGCCTAGCTCGCCGAACCCGAGGAACAAGGGACACAAGAGTTTATACTGGTTCGGGCCACCGATGTGGTGTAACACCCTACTCCAGTGCGGTGTGGTGCATTGCCTTGTAGGATGAGGATGAACAAGTACAAGGGAAGAACAGCCTCCTGAGGAGAGGTGCTCTTAAGCTCGGTGAGATGGTGTGTGTGAGGATGGAGTGGATCCGATCCAAGATTAGTTACCTCCTACGGTGGTGGCTAGTCCTATTTATAGAGGCGTTGGTCCTCTTCCCAAATATTTAGGCGGGAAGGGATCCCACAACGGCCAATTTGAAGGGTGGAAGCTAGTACAAGCTATCCTGACAAAAGGTGGTCTTTGCCTGCCAAAGGCTCTGGTGGTGACGATGTCTTGGGCTCCGTGATGACCTCCGCCCTGCCGTCCTGCTGGTCTTGGTCTTGTTGCACCGATATGGAAACCTTTTCCTGATGCCTCAGGACTCCTCATCTGCGCATGCTCCTTTAGCACCGAAGAGGAAACCAGTACTCTGCACCCGCTGGCACCCGCCTGGCCTTGATCGTCATGGCTCACGTCACGGGAACCTCACGAGGTGCCCCTCGCCTTGATCTCTCTGCTCCTCGCGAGCCAGCCTAGTGATGCTACCCCTGACGAGGTCTTGTGTCGTCCGCCTCGTGAGGCTTGGACCCTCGCGAGGGTCTTGAGTGTTTGCTGGTGAAGATGGGTCGTACAGGGCCATTAGTGGAGCCACGCCGTGGGCTGCAGGCAGGCAAGTCTGGGGACCCCCATTCCCAGGACGCCGACAATAGCCCCCGAGCCAAGGCGCGCCGACTTGGCTTCGAGGCGGCCAAGGGCAAGTGCGGAGCGCCGCGGGCCCCAACCGCCTGCGGCCTTGATTGGCGCATCGCGACTGACGGGACGTGGGCGTCTCTGCTTCCCCATGCTGCCTCGGCAACCGCCCGACTGACAAAAGGCTGGCGTGAGCTGCGCTGCCTTCATTGCTCCCCTTCGTCTTGCTCCAGATCCCCTTTCTTGCCCCTTGTTTCCAAAGACTCCAGATCAGCCCAAATCCTCCTTCGAGCTTGCCACCAATGGCGCCCAACAAAGCCGGGCCGCTCCTCCGCCATCCTGGTACGAGCCGGCATTGAAAGCGCCAAGTGTCTCGGAGATGAACCTTGCCGACACGCTCCTGATGACGGCAGAGGGCGATGAGAAGAGGAAAACTGCCCTCCGGGATGGCTCCGCCGAGCCGGAGGCCTCGGGCAGCACCTTCTATCCCTTCTTCATGAGCAGCGTCATTGCGAGGTTGGTTCCCCCCTTCTCCGACTTCTTCTATTCCGTCCTCAGCCACTACAAGCTCCACGCCCTCCATCTTCACCACAACTCCATCCTCCTTCTGTCGATCTTCGCCTTCTATTGCGAGGCGTACGTCGGGGTGATGCCATCCGTGGCGCTGCTGCGCCACTTCTTCTATCTCTGGATCAAGGAGGGCCACTGCTCGGGGTGCGTCAACTTCGTGTAGCCAACAAGACCAACGCGATCTCGAAGGCTGTAAAGAAGGCCGAGGGCTTTAGGAGCAAGTGGGTCCTGATGGATGCCAAGTGCTCCCACCCCTGGCTGGTGCTGCCGATGGAGATGCCCACGTCCCACGACGGGTGGCTCTGCGTGAGGCTCACCGACCCCCGTGCGGCGCAAGTGCTGGAGAGGATGACCGCCGATCTGAAGCCCGATGACCCAAGGGCGGAGAAGCTGACAGGGGCCATGATTGTCAATGAATTTATGGCACAATGTGTGGCCCCCTCCAGGCACGCTCGCGCCCCCTGTGGAAGCTCAGGGACGAAGGAGACGACCTCCGCCTGCGTCCGGAGGCCCTTTCTAACGAGGAGCTGGGCACGGCCCTCCACTCCTTAGTTGGGGACGACTAAGGGTATCCGCCGGACTCCTTCGTTCCCTTGTACCGTGCCCAGATGGAGCGAAGGTTGCCGCCACCATGCCTGTCTTTGATGGGTGTGGGCTTGCCACCTGCACCCTCAGATGCCCCGGTGGTGGTGGCAACGGTGGTGGTGTCCTCTGGTGACTCTGATGAAGAGGAGGAGCAGGACTCGGCGGCCACCCTGGAGGGGTCTGAGGAGACCTCCCCTCCGCGCAAGGCCGATCTCCTCCGCGCCTTGTCTGACGATGACGAAGCTAACGACCACCCAGTGAGGGAAGTCCTGCCCCCTGCGGGGGTCACCACGAGGTCCAGGGTCTCCCCCTCGAGGAAGCCGCTGTCGGTGTCCCGACGAGGAGCAGATCGGCGCTGATCTCTCGGGGTGATGCCTCCACCATGTCGTCGCTCGGGGCCACCGCGGCCTCGTCGACTCTGGGGTCCCGCGCACCAGCGCCCCAGGCCACGAGGCCCCCAGGCTCCGCACTTCTGAAGAGGCGGCGGGACTACGCCGCTGTGGACCAGTGAGTATCCCGTCCTGACCTTGCCCCTGCCCCTGCTTCCGTTGCGGCTTCCTGATGCTTCCTCCTTGCGCTGCTAGGCCGATGTCATCATCGAAGAAGAAGAAGGAGGGGGCGGCCACATCCTCGGGGACCCACCAGCCTGGCACGGCCGCACCTCCTCCGGTGTAGAAGGGCGGCGATGGCGCCCGCACCTCTCCGGCCCGGTCATCCTCACGAGGCCCAGAGGAGCGTCTCCAGGCCTCGCCGGCTCCTGAGGCGCTTGTCCCCAGCTCGCCGGCCGAGGCCCCACAGGCTCTGGAGCTCCTGGCTTCTTCTTCCGCCGCCATCAACCTGCAGGTCTTGGCGATGACGCTGCCTCCTTCTTCCGCCTCACAACCAGTTCGTGATCCTTTTGCCTTGCCTGACGTCCTAGAGCATGCTCTTTCTGCGTTGACCCAGCTGCGGGATGATCTTTAAGGCACTGACCGTCGCCTGGTGGCCGGGCGCCTGGAGCTGATCTCTGGCTAGCTCCATTCCAATGCGTCCATCCGAGCAGCACTGAGTCAGGCCGTGGCGGCCTTCGAGAAGGACAAGCAGGCCGCTGCTCAAGCCGCAGCTGCCCGTGAGGTGGCACTGAAGGACGCCGAGGCCGCCAAGGGGTGCTGCCAGTCGATGGAGGCCGAGGTGGAGGTCATGCGCAACGAGCGCGCGGCCGAGGCTCGAGACCGCAAGGCAGAGGAGGAGAAGATGAAGGCCCGAGAGGACTCCGTAAGAGGTCACGACGCCGAGCTGGAGCAATTGCCGAGGGCACAGGCCACGGAGCGCAGCCAACTGGAGGAGCTGGAGCAAAACATGGAGGCTGAGAAGGCCGAGCTGGAAGCCAAAGCGAAGATTCTGGCTGAGGACCGCATGGCCTTCAAGTCCCTTTTGGAGAAGTCCCGCGAGGCGCTGAAGGCACTCTACGAGAAGGGCTTGGAGAATCCGCTAGCGACAGACGACGAAGGCCCCGCCCAGCTGCTCGCTCATCTTGTCACGGCGCTTGAGGACATCGTCGAAGGGATCGGCCCCATGGTGGAGGGGGTAGCCCATGCACTCTCTTCGTCTGCTCTGACGCGTGTCTTCAGCCACCTCCATATTCATGACCCTGATGCCGACCTTGACGAGCTGCTCGAGCCCATGGATGATGAGCACTGCGCAGCCACTGCCGAAGCCGTGAAGGGCCAGGTGGAGGCCTTGCTGAAGAAGTTCCTCACCATCGACCCTGCGCCCCCGACTGGTGGTGCTACCAAACCTGCAACTCCGGCGGGCGGCACAGGTGAGGGCAACGTCGTCGTCGAAGGGGCACCCCTTGCGTGTGACGGCGGCATCCAAGGATGACGAGACGGTCTGCCGGCGGCTCCTTTTCCTGCTTTATCTCTGCAACATGCACCATGCCTCGTGGAGGCTTTATACTTGTGTTTGGTATTTGAAGAACAATATGTTTTGTAATATTTGTTTGAGATTCCACAATTTCCTTCCCATTTGCTTGGTGTTCTGCGTCAGCAGGGCCCAACCCCGCGCGTACCTCAGCCACTGTTGGATCGTCCAGATCGCCAGGACGAGACCAAGGGGTGAGAGGCTACGTGGCTAGTTAGGCTCCTGAGTCGTGATGCTCAGGAGTCCCCCTTGACGCGCAAACAGCTTACGGAAAAGAGATGAGGAAGTAGGCCTAGTGTTCTACGTCGGCGGGGCCCGACCTCACAAGATACCTCAAGAATGTTGGATCGTCCGGATCGCTGTGACGAGACCAAGGGTGAGGGGCTACATGCGATTAGGCTCTGAGTCGCGATGCTCAGGAGTCCCTCTTGACGCCCAAACGACCTTCATACCTTGGCTCCGCTCGAGAGGGCGCGTGACGACTAGGCTGAGGGACCTGGCAGGGCAGCGTACGCTTGGGCGTGACCCGAACACAGCCCCCGTGCCCAGCCCCCTCAGACGACTCTCCCGAGGGGAGCATTGCGATGAGGCCGGACACCGAGCCCGGAGGCTCCCTGAGGTTGGTACGGCCATGGGGCCGCCCTCAGTTCTTTATCACCAGCG
Organism: Aegilops longissima; assembly: GCA_021605205.1. Taxonomy (NCBI): domain Eukaryota; kingdom Viridiplantae; phylum Streptophyta; class Magnoliopsida; order Poales; family Poaceae; genus Aegilops; species Aegilops longissima. The sequence goes on from CM038682.1 coordinate 193,864,211, forward strand.
CGGAGCGTAGCACTTCCGCACTTGCACGGGCATAGCCGCTCCTTGACCGTGTCGACTGCCAACGCGGAGCATGGTGCTCCCACTGGTGCGTGGGTGAGGGCTCCCTCTGAGTGGAGCCCCCGGGGCGTGTACAGCCCCGCCCTAACATGTGGCTTGCACGCAGGGCTAGACGAGGTGTGCCTGGGCACTCGTGAGCCAGCACAGGACTCACGAGGCCCTACCTCAAGGCGGGTTGCGCCTGGTCTTGATTCTTCCCGGCCGTGGTGGTCCTGCGAGATGGTTAGGCAACCTGCACCGGACGAATCTCCTGAGGCGATCACATGAGAAGGCCAAACACCAACGACCCCAGGAGGTGACGTGAATGGGGCTGGCCCGCTAGACAGAGCTTAGTCGTTGGATTTATCGACATTGCAGGGACGGACCCGAGCATAGATGCCGTGCCTAGTCTTCTCATGCGAAGAATCCTAAAGAAAGATGACCGGCGCGCGGCTCCCGCGGCGGCGAGGCACCGGGTCACGCGCCCTAGCCCGTCCGTCCATGATTAGCTTATGCGAGGTTGAAAGCACAAGTGCTCCCTAGGTGGTTTTGGTAATTAATGTCAACATATCTCTTGTTGGACTAACACTTTTATCTAGTATGTTTCAGATAAGTTCAACAATGGAGTGGCATGGACTAAAGGATGTGGGAACCCTTCAAGATGCTAAGGACAAAGGATTGGCTCAAGCTTCAAGCTCAAGACTCTTCATTTTATATTTTAGTGATCCAAGATCACATTGAGTCTATAGGAAAAGCCAATACTATCAAGGAGGGATGAGGTGTTGCTTAATGAGCCTCTTGCTTCATGTGCTTAGTGATATGCTCCAAAACCCTCAACTACTTTCCCACTTCCACATATGACCTAAACCTAAAGTCAAACTCGCCCCACCGATTCTTTCTATCCGCGCCACCGAGTTCAAATGTCATAGCCACCGCCACAAACCCTAGGCAAATCGGTTTCACTCGATAGGGATCTCGGTCTCACCGAGATGGGATTGTAATCTCTCCGTATGTCCATTACCAAAATCGGTCTCACCGAGTTTGTGTAATCGGTACTACCGAGATTACAATGCAAACTCTCGTTAACTTATTACCAAAATCGGTCCCACCGAGTTTGAGTAATCGGTCCCACCGAGTTTGCTCGACCAACTCTCCGTTAGCTAATTACCAAAATCGGTCTCGCCGAGTTTGTGTAATCGGTCTCACCGAGATTACGTTATGCCCTAACCCTAACCATATCGGTCCTACCGAGTTGCATATCGGTCCCATCGAAAACCCTAACGGTCACTAGGTTTACTGAATCGGTCCGACCGAGTTTGTTGATTCGGTCCCACCGAGTTTGGTAAATTGTGTGTAACAGTTAGATTTTGTGTGGAGGCTATATATACCCCTCCACCTCCTCTTCATTCGTGGAGAGAGCCATCAAAACAATCCTACACTTCCAAAGATCCTATTTCTCGAGAGAGAACCACCTACTCATGTGTTGAGGCCAAGATATTCCATTCCTACCATATGAATCTTGATCTCTAGCCTTCCCAAGTTGCTTTCCACTCAAATCTTCTTTCCACCAAATCCAAATTCTATGAGAGAGAGTTGAGTGTTGGGGAGACTATCATTTGAAGCACAAGAGCAAGGAGTTCATCATCAACACACCATTTGTTACTTCTTGGAGAGTGGTGTCTCCTAGATTGGCTAGGTGTCACTTGGGAGCCTCCAAAAGATTGTGGAGTTGAACCAAGGAGTTTGTAAGGGCAAGGAGATCGCCTACTGTGAAGATCTACCGCTAGTGAGGCAAGTCCTTCGTGGGCGACGGCCATGGTGGGATAGACAAGGTTGCTTCTTCGTGGACCCTTCGTGGGTGGAGCCTCCGTGGACTCACGCAACTGCTACCCTTCGTGGGTTGAAGTCTCCATCAACGTGGATGTACGATAGCACCACCTATCGGAACCACGACAAAAACATCCGTGTTCCAATTGCGCTTGAATTCTCCAAACCCTTCCCTTTACATTCTTGCAAGTTGCATGCTTTACTTTCCGCTGCTCATATACTCTTTGCATGCTTGCTTGTTATGTATTGTGAATGTTAAACTTGTGCCTAAACTCCACTTAAACCTAAAGAAGTTAAAACTGCAACTTTGGTACTTAGTGTCTAATCACCCCCTCTAGACACCTCTTCTCAAGATCCTACAAGTGGTATCGAGCATTGGTCTCCATTGCCTTGGTTTAATCACCATTGGAGGAAGATGGATGAGTCTACTTTGGGGAGTCTTAGACATAGAGTGCCTATTCTTGATGGAGAGTATTTTCATGAGTGGAAAATGAGATGCTTGTAATTTTCAATCAATATCATTTGAACAAGTACATTGCTAGCCCTTGTGCACCTCATGTTGATCCTATGCATCCTACCCTTGATGAATCAATTGACATGATTAGGAATCTTAGAACTGTTAATCTTATCACTAGAGGCTTGCCTAGAAACTTAATTAGAAACTTGCCTACTCTTGAGTGTGCCTACACTATATGGAAATTTCTTGAGGAACGCTTTCCAAATTATTCCTTGAAAAATCTAGATGAGATTCTCCATAAGTCTATTGCCTTGAGTAAGATGAATACTAGTGATCCTATGTTTGGTGATCGTCTATTTGAACTTACAAACCTTATGCGTGCCAAAGGAGATGTTGGAATTATTGGTGATATTATTTTCAAGCTATAAGAATTCATAAGCAAGATCATTGTCAAACTCACTCTAACGAATTACCTCTCTAGGACTTGATCCACCACATGACGATGTTGAACATGGATACTATGATGAGGATGATGATAGTGACGATCTTGATGATGCAATGAGACATTTTGGTCTTATGGCAAATCTTCGGGATATGTGTCGAGGAAAGGAATGGGTTCTTGATAAGGATGTACCGATCACATGACCGGAGATAAAGACATGTTTCGTGAGCTTGCTGAAAATGATAGTCCTCGAAAGTATGTCACTTTCGGTGACAACTCAAAGGGTAAGGTGGTTGGCCTCGTAAGGTGGCCATCTCACATGATAGCTCCATTCAGAATGTTATGCTCGTTGAATCTCTTGGCTACAACTTACTTTCAAAGATCTAGACTTGCTGATTTCGGTTTCAATGTCCTATTTATCAAGTAGATTGCCAAGTGTTTCGTCGAGACAATCATAAAATGGTCTTTACCGTATAATGAGAGGTGATCTTTACATTGTTGATTTCTCTAAAAAGGCACAACCTAAAACTTGCTTCATTGCTAAATCCTCAAAAGGTTGGTTATGGCATAGACGACTAGGTCATGTTGGCATGAGAAACCTTGACAAGCTTATTAAAGGAAATCATATCCTTGGAGTTAACGATGTCATATTTGATAAGGATAGACTTTGCAGCGCTTGTCAGGCAGGTAAACAGGTTGGAGGAAGGCATCCCGTGAAGAACATCATGACCACAAGGAGGCCACTCGAGCTACTTCATATGGATCTCTTTGGTCCCAACGCTTACAAAAGTCTCGGTGGAAATTCTTTTGGTCTAGTTATAGTTGATGATTTTTCAAGATTTACGTGGGTGTTCTTTCTCGATGATAAATCGCAGGTCCAAAAGATCTTCAAAAACTTCGCTAGGAAGGCCCAAAATCAATTTGAAGTGAAGATCAAGAAGGTTCGCAGCGACAACGGAACGGAGTTCAAGAACGCAAATGTGGACACCTTTCTTGACGAAGAAGGGATTTCACACGAGTTCTCGGCTACGTACACACCTCAACAAAATGGAGTTGTTGAGAGGAAGAACCGGACGCTCATCGAAATGGCGAGAACGATGCTTGATGAGTACAAGACGCCGAAGCACTTTTGGGCAGAAGCGGTTGAGACAGCTTGTCATGCAACAAATCGCTTGTATCTTCACAAGCTACTCGGCAAGACGGCATACGAGCTCCTCACCGGTAACAAACCCCAAGTTGGATACTTTCGAGTATTCGCTCAAAGTGCTACATTCTTGATAAGCATCGCTGCTCAAAATTTGCTCCTAAGTCTCATGAAGGTTTCCTACTAGGTTATGGCTCAAACTCTCACACTTACCGTGTTCACAACAATTTCACCCAAAGGTTGAAGAGACGGTAGATGTGAAGTTTGATGAATCTAACGGCTCGCAAGTAGAGCAATTGCCAATTGATGTAGGAGACAAAGATCCTTCTGAAGCAATCCAAGACTTGTCTATTGGCAAGGTCCGTCCAACGGAGGTGAAGGAGAGTACTCGTCCGTCCAAGTGGAAGCTTCTACTTCACGACAAGGTGAACCAAGAGTTGATACGGAAGCATCCACAAGTGGAACACACCAAGATGAAGAAAACAAGGAAGAACATCACGAACGTCAACAACCTCCTTCTCCACCACGACAAGAGAATGACAACGCCAATAATGAAGAAGGCCAAGAAGAAGAACAAGATGAAGAAGAAGTTCAACCGAGAACCAAGCAAAAGCTTTCACGAGTTCGAGCAAGAATTGCTAAAGACCATCCCGTAGAGCAAATCTACAATGATATTCAAACCGGGAGAATCACTCGCTCTAAAACTCGTTTAGTTAACTTTTGTGAAAACTATTCTTTCATCTCTAGCATTGAACCTATGAAGGTTAAAGAAGCATTAGAAGATCCGGATTGGATAAATGCTATGCATGAAGAGCTACACAACTTTGAGAGAAACCAAGTTTGGACATTGGTTGAGAAGCCCGACAACAACCACAACATCATCGGTACCAAATGGGTGTTTCGCAACAAGCAAGATGAAGATGGACAAGTAGTTCGCAACAAAGCACGTCTCGTCGCCCAAGGCTACACACAAGTCGAAGGTATGGACTATGGTGATACTTATGCTCCCTTTGCTAGACTTGAGTCCATTCGCATCTTACTTGCCTATGCTAATCACCATGATATCACCTTGTACCAAATGGATATTAAAAGTGCTTTTCTAAATGGTGAAATAGAGGAGGAAGTTTATGTTAAACAACCTCCCGGCTTTGTCAATCCTAAGAAACCAAATCATGTTTACAAACTTCACAAAGCCCTTTATGGTCTTAAACAAGCTCCTAGAGCTTGGTATAAATGCTTGACCAAGTTTCTTCTTGAAAAGGCTTTGAAATTGGGAAAATTGATTCCACACTTTTACTAAAAGGGTTAATGGAGAATTATTTGTATGCCAAATTTATGTTGATGATATCATATTTGGATCAACTAACCCTCATTTTAGTGAGAAGTTTGGAAAGCTAATGTCGGAGAAGTTTGAGATGTCAATGATGAGTGAACTCAAATTCTTTCTTGGGTTGCAAATCAAGCAAACTAAGGAAGGTACTTTTGTTTCTCAAACAAAGTACACTAAGGACTTATTCAAGAAGTTCAATATGCAAGAGTGCAAAGGTATGTCTACACCCATGCCTACTAGTGGACATCTTGATTTGACCAAAGATGGTAAACCAGTTGACCAAAAGGTTTATCGCCTATGATTGGTTCATTGTTATACCTATGTGCTTCACGTCCCGATATTATGCTAAGTGTGTGCATGTGTGCAAGATATCAAGCTGCTCCTAAAGAATGTCATCTTAAGGCCGTAAAAAGGATAGTGAGATACTTAATTCATACACCAAATTTTGGCATTTGGTATCCTAAGAGGGCCTCTTTCGATCTTGTTGGCTACTCCGACTCGGACTATGCCGGAGACAAGGTTGATAGAAAGTCCACTTCGGGTACTTGTCAATTTCTTGGTAGATCTCTTGTGTCTTGGTCCTCCAAGAAACAAAACTCAGATCCTTATCTATCACCAAGCGGAGTACATTGTCGCTGGTTCATGTTGTGCTCAATTACTTTGGATGACCCAAACTCTTAAAGATTATGGGATATATGTGAAACATGTTCCATTGCTTTGTGACAATGAAAGTGCTATCAAAATTGGTCATAATCCCGCATAACATTCTCGAACTAAGCATATTGAAGTTCGTCATCATTTCATTCGAGATCATGTTGCTAAGGGTGACATTAATCTTAAGCATGTTCGCACCGAAAAGCAATTAGCGGATATATTCACTAAACCTCTTGATGAGAAAGTGTTTTGCAGGTTGAGAGGAGAATTGAACATCATTGATGCTTCAAACTTGGAGTAGAAACTCCATTGGATACATGCAAGACATGAGCTTATGACTAATCCATGATATCTCTCTTATGATGAAAATCTTATGTCTTGGATATATTTGCATCTTGCATGTTATCTAACCCATGTAGGTACTTGGTTGAAACAAATTCCATGAGATTGTAATCTACTCACATCTTGAGCAATCTCTACATCACCAAGTCTCTACACTATGGTGGTTGAAGACAAGGAAGCACGGAATCATTCAAACATATCCTTTGACAAACTCTATGTTGAGCTTCATGATTGACATTTTTGGATACACAAGTGCTCCTCCTTGCAAGAACTAACCCATGTAGGTAGATGGACTCAAATTCCAAGTGGTGCTCCCAACTCTTGATGAGCTACATCAACCTTGAGCAACCCACACAAGTTCAACTACATGGTCAACACCACCAACCAAGGTATGTTATTCCATCTTAGAGAAGCTTTACTCTAAGTCATGAGCTAAAGCAACTCGACAAGATGTGAATACATCAAGATGCTTAAACGAAAAATGGTAACCCCATTTTGAGCTTAAACGATGAGTATGACCTATGATCAAGTGATCTCACTTGACTCCTAAGTCAATATACTCTAACATAGGTGACTTTGTCGCGACCATCTCTAGATGAAGTTCTCTCGTGTTCTTTTCTCGTGTTTTTGCATTTGTCTCATGCATATTTGTTTCCCTTTCAAAAAAACTTCATCTAGATTTCTTTCTTTTCTTTTCTGCTTGCTCTGATTTCTCGATCCAATTCATTGCATATCATTCAGAAATTCCTTGCAAATCTTTGTGAGATCTTACTAGTCTAGTGAGCTGAGGTGACAAGTGTTTTCTCTGCGATGAACTCGGTTTCACCGATTTGTTGTTTTCGTCCAATCAATCCTTTCGGTACAACCAAGCATACCACTCGGTGCCACCGATTTCACAACAGAAAAACAGTTTGCCACTTATTCTGTGTTTCTTCCGATCCAGCTCCACTCAATGAATCTTGTCCTCTACAAGCATCACATTTTTATCCAGGCTTTGTGTTGTGACTCAAGGACCAAACCCATTCACAACAAATTCCGAAGACCCTTCTTGGAAATTGATGTCAAAGGGAGAGAGAGATCACATCAAAGCTTCACTTCCAAAGGAGAGAGAGAGAAATCTCCGTGGGGAGAGAATACTCAAGGATCCCAGATGCTTGATGTTCAAGAGGAGAGATGCCACATGTCTTCTTGAGGGAAAGACATGTTCATATGTGCTTAGTTGCATTTGCTCTGTTCTTTATATCTTTCAGCTCTGATTTTCTGCTCCCTATCTTCTCCCAAAGATCCCATGCTAGATTCAGGGGAGCAAGACATCTAAGGAAAGAAATCATTTAAATTCATTGCATATCTTTACTCTTGGGGACATGTCTAATCCAATGTGGTACTCAAGACTCACTCTCTACATGTCATCCAGTCTTGGTATTCTTGTGGTTTCTTCTGCTTGCTCTGGCTAGTAGATGTACCTGTGTTATCTAACCTTGTTTACGCAGGTTCATTCCATCCTAAGCCAACTCAAGACTACAAGGTAAGTATATGCATCACAATCATGTGTATGAGGAATTCTTGCTGATGTACATACTGCTTGCAAGAAGGACTCATGAGCATGAAGGTATTTTCTTTAATATTCTTTGCTCGATGCATATGGCCAAGATACATGTAACACATTGCCTACTCTATCATGGTTATGCTCTCACATGCTTCTATATTCCATATTCACATGATTGCATACATGTAGGGGAGCCTATGCTTGTTACATGTCTTTCCGAAGCTTTACTTGCTACTCTTTATATCTTTATCTAAAGTTTGATGTATGTTGCCATCAATTACCAAAAAGGGGAGATTGAAAGCACAAGTGCTCCCTAGGTGGTTTTGGTAATTAATGTCAACATATCTCTTGTTGGACTAACACTTTTATCTAGTATGTTTCAGATAAGTTCAACAATGGAGTGGCATGGACTAAAGGATGTGGGAACCCTTCAAGATGCTAAGGACAAAGGATTGGCTCAAGCTTCAAGCTCAAGACTCTTCATTTTATATTTTAGTGATCCAAGATCACATTGAGTCTATAGGAAAAGCCAATACTATCAAGGAGGGATGAGGTGTTGCTTAATGAGCCTCTTGCATCATGTGCTTAGTGATATGCTCCAAAACCCTCAACTACTTTCCCACTTCCACATATGACCTAAACCTAAAGTCAAACTCGCCCCACCGATTCTTTCTATCCGCGCCACCGAAGTTCAAATGTCATAGCCATCGCCACAAACCCTAGGCAAATCGGTTTCACCGATAGGGATCTCGATCTCACCGAGATGGGATTGTAATCTCTCCGTATGTCCATTACCAAAATCGGTCTCACCGAAGTTTGTGCAATCGGTACTACCGAGATTACAATGCAAACTCTCTCGTTAACTTATTACCAAAATCGGTCCCACCGAGTTTGAGTAATCGGTCTCACCGAGTTTGCTCGACCAACTCTCCGTTAGCTAATTACCAAAATCGGTCTCACCGAAGTTTGTGTAATCGGTCTCACCGAGATTACGTTATGCCCTAACCCTAACCATATCGGTCCTACCTAAGTTGCATATCGGTCCCACCAAAACCCTAACGGTCACTAGGTTTACTGAATCGGTCCGACCGAGTTTGTTGATTCGGTCCCACCGAGTTTGGTAAATTGTGTGTAACGGTTAGATTTTGTGTGGAGGCTATATATACCCCTCCACCTCCTCTTCATTCGTGGAGAGAGCCATCGTAAATGCCTACACTTCCAAAGATCCTATTTCGAGAGAGAACCACCTACTCATGTGTTGAGGCCAAGATATTCCATTCCTACCATATGAATCTTGATCTCTAGCCTTCCCAAGTTGCTTTCCACTCAAATCTTCTTTCCACCAAATCCAAATCCTGTGAGAGAGAGTTGAGTGTTGGGGAGACTATCATTTGAAGCACAAGAGCAAGGAGTTCATCATCAACACACCATTTGTTACTTCTTGAGAGTGGTGTCTCCTAGATTGGCTAGGTGTCACTTGGGAGCCTCCAAAAGATTGTGGAGTTGAACCAAGGAGTTTGTAAGGGCAAGGAGATCGCCTACTTCATGAAGATCAACCGCTAGTGAGGCAAGTCCTTCGTGGGCGACGGCCATGGTGGGATAGACAAGGTTGCTTCTTCGTGGACCCTTCGTGGGTGGAGCCTCCGTGGACTCGCAGCAACTGCTACCCTTCGTGGGTTGAAGTCTCCATCAACGTGGATGTACGATAGCACCACCTATCGGAACCACGACAAAAACATCTGTGTTTCCAATTGCGTTTGAATTCTCCAAACCCTTCCCTTTACATTCTTGCAAGTTGCATGCTTTACTTTCCGCTGCTCATATACTCTTGCATGCTTGCTTGTTATGTATTTTGAATGTTAAATTTGTGCCTAAACTCCACTTAAACCTAAAGAAGTTAAAAACTGCAACTTTGGTACTTAGTGTCTAATCACCCCCCTCTAGACACCTCTTCTCAAGATCCTACAGTAGCTGAGGGTGCGCGATGAAGGAGTCGCTCCTCACGAGCCACCAGGGCCCTGAGCCTCATGAGGCTCCGGGGGCTCGAGTGGTTCCTTGAGGACCGTCGCCATCTCTGCAAGGACTGCGTGATGCCTGGCCTCCTGAGCCACCAGGATGCTCCGCAAGTAGCGCTGGAAGGTGACAGCCGCGTTCGGCAGTCCAAATGGCATGCGAACGTAGCTGTGAGGTGGACCCTCGCACCGCCCAACGCTCGAAGGCCAAAAGCGCTCCTGAGATGCGGCCCTGTTGAGCCCTGGAATGTCCACGCAGACGCGCAGCCCACCGTCCTCTCCAGGATGGGGAGCTGCGCTGGGTGGTGGGCGGCGGTCACCGTGTATGGTCCTTGCCTCTTGAAGCTCCTGGGTCGCCTTGACGATGAACTCCTGAGCACCGGGCGCCTCGCCAAAGGCCCTCCTCAAGGGAAACGTGGCGCGGCACGCCCACATGGTGCCCGAGCGCCTCCCTCGTGATGTTGGCTAGGTCTGAGGCCCTCCAAAAGAGAGCCCCCGAGCCTTGCCCGAGGAGGGCGCCAGGCACGCCTTCCTATGCAAGAGAGGGAGGCGCCCCAGCTGCGGGCGCGGATCTTGAGGTGGTGCCACTGGAGACGCCGCTCTCCTGAGGCCCTGGGTGGAGCAGCTGCTTCTTCTTCTTGGGGATGGCCTCAGGAGGGTACAAGGTGCCTTCGTTGTCGGGATCTTCAACCGCTGCAGCTTGGAAGATGCGCTCAAGGGAGCACACCCCATCTCTTTTTTCTCAGGGGACTGTCATGACTCTGCCGCTCCCTGGCATCTTGAGGACATTGTAGCCGTGGTGAGTCACCGCCATAAACTTGGCCAATGCTGGATACCCAAGGATGGCATTGTACGGCAGGCGAATGAGGGCGACGTCGAAGTCAGTGAGCTCGGTGCGGTAGTTGTTGCACTGGCCGAAGGTGACAGGGAGGCGGACCTACCCTATCAGGGTGGTGGAGCCGTCGGTCACTCCTGAGAAAGGCTTGGTAGGTTGTAGCTGATCGTATGGCACTTGGAGACTATCGAATGTGTCACGGACAGGACATTGTGCCCTGCGCCACCGTCGATAAGGGTTTTGGTGACTTGGACATTGTGATGACGGGTGAGCAAAGCATCGGGAGGGTGCCGGCAGTTGCCGCGCACTTGAGCTGGTTCGACGAGCTGAAGGTGATGGCGCATTTGGACCACCTGAGTGGGCGTGTGGCCTCGAGCCTGGGAAAGGTCGCGTTCACCTCATGAGCAAACTGCTTGAAGATGCGCTGGGAAGATGGGGCCTGAGCACCGCCGAAGATGCAGGCAATACTGCACGTCTCCTGGAAGCCCCCAGCCCCCTCGTCTTGATGGTGGTCGTTGTTCCTTCTTGGCGGTGGCGGCAACGGAGGAAGTCCAGCATTGCCCTAAGGATGGTCCTCGCGGGGCTGGTCCCGCCAGGCACCCTCACGAGGCTGGTCCTGCCAGCAGTCCTCGCGAGGCCAATCGTGCCACTCCTGGCGGATGCCGCGGTCGTCCCAGCGTCCTCCACTTCGTCCTCCTCCCCGGCCGTAGACCCGGTCGTTCCGCTCGGGGCGTCGACCGAAGCGTCCATCTCGGATGGCCCTGAGCTCTTGACAGTCGTTGGTGTTGTGGCTATGTTTGTTGTGGAAGGCGCAGAACGGACGGCTGCTCTTGGACGACTCGGGGTGGTCCCGGCCGTGCTTCGTGTCCGGCTCCGCCGCGAGCACGGCTACTCCCTTGAGCTTCACGTCCTTAGCCTTGGCTTTCTTCTCTTCTGGGTCGACAGCAGGAAGCTCGAGGAGGGAGAGGCTCCCCTCCTTAGCTCTTGCACACTTGGTCGCCATGTTGAACATCTCCAGAGCCGTGAATAGCTCCTCGTGGATGGCGAGCTCCTCCTTCATCTTGACATCGTGGATGCCATCAGAAAACACTGAGATGATGGCCTCGTCCGTCACCTTGGGGATCTTGAGGCGAATGTTGTTGAAGCACTGAATGTACTCCTGCAGGGTCTCTCCTGGCTGCTGCTTGATGCGATGCAGGTCACCCGCAGCCGGCGGGTGGTCGCGAGTGCCCTAGAAGTTGGCGACGAAGCGGTCGCGCATCTCACCCCAGGAGGAGATCGATCCTGCACTACAAAAAAAATACACTTCCGTGATGATACGTGTTTGTCACAGTAGGTCGCGCTTTTTGTCATGCATGTACATCCATGACAAATTTATGATGTAATCAAGATAGTCATACCGGTTGTCAGAGAAGTGTTCCATGACATTACCAAAATTATCATCACGGAAGTGTCCACTTCCATGACGATAAATTGCGCGTCACGAAGTGCTTTCGCCAAGGGTGACCGACACATGGCATCCACCGTGAACGGAACGCCGTTAAGCTATCGGTCGGATTTTGGATCCGATAATCCGTTAATGACCTCGACCAATTGGAAATTTCCACGGTAAAATTCTGATTGGTCAAGGGAACACCGTCACCGTCAATGGCCGATGTCGCCTCATCCATTGGAGGAGACATGCCTATGGTACGTCGACACATGGCTGGGCCCAACAGAGGCCCATATAGGTTAAAAAGGCCGCCCACCAAAGGCCCGTAGAACTTAATCAGTACTAGTGGGCCAGCCCAATAACGGCTCGCTTAATAAAGGCCCATTTACACCGAAGCCGATCTCGCCCGTTAATTGTTCGCCCAATATTTGGGCCCATTTACGCCCAAAGCCGATCTGTCCCGTTAATTGTTCGCCCAATATTTGGGCCCATTTATGCCCGAAGCCGATCTGGCCCGTTAATTGTTCGCCAATATTCGGGCCCAACTACAGCCCAGTGACTTTTGGCTTGTTAGAGGCCCGATGTAGACATGGGCCCATTTCACTGGTGTGACTTTCGCCCGAATGGCCCGTGCCCATGGGCCATATATGGTCCGATGGGACATCGGGCCCACTAACGCCCGTGCTAAAGATGGCAACATTAAGCCTAACGTGACTTTGGGCCTGTTAAGGGCCCGTCGATAATTCGCCCGCTGATGCTCAGATTAAGCTTTCGCCTCTTAAAGGCCCATGATATTAGTGGGCCAACTAAGGCCCGAGATAAGTTTCGCCGGTAACGCCCGTGAGCTAATCGGGCCCATAACGACCGGTCTACATTTCGCCTCGTCAAGGCCCGCCGACGACTAGTGAAAATTGTGGCCCAACATGCATTTTGGCTCGCTAAGGTCCGTGGTTTCATCTCGCCGTAATAAAGCCAAGACAATGTTCACTCGTTAATGGCCCAACGCTACCGGGCCAAACTAAGTTACTGGTCGATAAAAGGCCCAACTAAAATATAGGCGGTGTAAGTTTGGGCTGGCGCAATGTGTGAAGGCCCCAATCATTCGGGCCCAATAAAGACGCAAGCCGCCCAATTGTGGTTCGCTAAAAACCTGGCCCGTTATCGATTGTTTCGCCCGATCGACTACATCTGATTTTTTTTCAGATAGCTTAATGATGGCAAGAATTAGTAGGAATTAAGAACAAACCTACTCTATACAATAAAGAAATTACGACATAGTAACTAAGAATAAACCTACACTATACAATAAAGGATTTAAGGTATATTACATCCACTCGGGCATCAAGTTCGCCACCAAAGGATCATAAAGCGCAACGAAGAAGCAAATTACAAAAATCGGGCACCATTGCAGCAGTAACAAAATAATATCGAACCGAGACCACTTCCAAGACAGTCTAAGAAAGGTAAGCCTTATGGGGAACTGCCAAGAAGTCAGCCGAGCAAGGCTGTGAGACCGCCTAGCATGTCGATCATAGCTTCTGTGTGTAGCTTTTAGCGATGAGGTTCTCATTGGTGTTCTCCGCAATCTTTCTTAGAGATAGGACTTCAAGTCGAAGTTGAGTTGCGTAATGCCTTTCGCTAGAACTTAGGACCCAAGAAGTCGAACTGATTCGCATAACTAATTTCGTGAGCTTGTCTCGACCGTTAGTCTCAAGTAACTTGAATACTGCATCAAGACAAGACTTTGGGGTTGTCTCGCTATCTTCAAGATGTTTTGCCTTCTTTGCTGCAATATATGTTGGGTTTGTCTCACAGCCTTCACAGACTTGTGCATGCCATCGTGCATATCACCTGAAACAAAGCAGAGAGATGACAGGTTTTGCACGTGTATAAACAAAGATGATAACTGCTCATCAATTCTATCCAATTTCAAATTAGAAAATAAAGAGTAAGTTCAAAATATCAATAGCATAATTTGGCATTGTTCATAATGCGGGAGCTTCACCACACTATCGGATTACCATGTCAACATAACAAGCATAGATGAAGGGCAAAGAAAATCATTGTATCTATTTTGGATAATGTGCATGGCATGTTGTTCATATCATCAGCCACATCAGTAAGATGAAACAGGAGATGACAAGGTGCAAACGTGGGCTGCTTCACCACACACTGGATTTTAGATCCACAAAACCAAGCATACATATAAGGAGTATTAAGTAATGTGCATGGTATGAATAAGAAATTTGGTTTTACAAGTAAAACTTAGAACTTACGGTTCTTAAATGACATGCATTTTGGTAGAAACAACAAACTAAACAACAGTAAACGATAGGGAGTATGAGCAAATTAAACAGCAGTTGAGGATGAAGGCTTTAGAAGGACTGACTTACATTAACAGTTAACACCGGCTTTATAATGCCCTTCTCCATGTCAAGGGAAGGATAACTCAAGAGTTTCAGCACATAATCTTCTTCATAAGCATTGCCTGTACTCTACATTTTGTAGAGAGTAATTATAGATATGATAATACTGGAAGGGATAGAGGATAATGAAGATAAGATGCAGATTGATGCTACATAATCAACTACCAATCCTCGAAGTACAAGCGTTACAGACAAAATGTACCGACAAGAGCAATGGGCTACACTTCAAGACGGCATTGTCTCATGTATTCTACTTGTTGGTAAGATTAAATATAGATCTGATCTTTTTAGTGAATGGTGGGCGAGGGAGATAAGATGTAGAATGCTACAAAATGAACTAATCCCTTTTCCCATAATACAAGAGTGTTTTGAACACTCGTGTACTGTACAAAACGTTCTTATATTATGGGACGGAGGGAGTAGCTGTTAATGTAAGTACAGTGATAGACCACGTTCAATCCTTACAAGAGGACTGCAGAGCTAAACCTCTTCAAAAGCATTGGGTTGATCCTAAATTTGTGTAAGAGTCCATACGGTTCTTATAATGTCCACCAAATGGACGATTACGAGCCTAACATGTGCAGTGATGCTACATAATCAAACAGCTATGAAAGTAAGTATGGTCATACAGGCAAGAGGTACTCACAAGAGAAATGCAGCAAAGATAGTTGCGAGATTCTGTGGTCCCTTGAGAACGAATGTTCTTCCGCTAACAGCCAGACAAGTGAGACATTAAGGCAAATGCAGAAATGTAGTTCAAATTTTGATGTGATATCATAGACAAGACCTTACGCTGCAGCCGAGACCAATGTGTAACAAGATTATTCCACCACCGTCGGATAAATGTAGCACCGAGACTTTACAGAAATTTCGCTCGAGGCTTGCCATCAAGTGTGCTTGCCTCGTAGGAACGATACTTCATCAACGAGTGCTTGAAAAGCGCAACCAACTCTTGCTCGTCATCACAATCCAGTTTGCTCCTCGCCTATTTAAAAGAATGAAATCTTGTGTCTTCTGTGAGCAGAAACATATGCATTAATGACCATGAATAACATTAGTACATTACTTACGCGTAAGTTGCGGAGAAAGACTGGAAATTCTTCTATGTTCATGTATAATCTTTCCATGAAGGAAAGATGCGCACAAAGTTCCCGACAACAACATAAGCTTCGTCTTCTAAACTGGGAAGAAATGGAACAGGGTCCTATTTGCTGCAATTGGGGCTCTCTCGTTCGAAAAGGATTTGGCAACTGGATTTGGTGTACTCTTTGCTGGAATGGGGTTTTGCATCGTCATGGTGGTGCTATGTCAATCGGCATAATCATATTGTTTGTCTGTAGTTGGGGTCTCGCTGAGTTGGGGCATCGAAATGACCAAAGGTAGTAGGGCTAGAGTCTGCTAGAGTTGGGGTATTTTGTGGGTCAAGTGATATTGCAACTACACCTAATGGGCTATTTGATTTATCAGGTGCCACTACCTTTTCCAAATACTTTGCCTGTGCTCCTCCACGATCAGCAATCGCCCTCTTCCTTTTGAACGTCTGATACACAAGAACAACATTTGAATGGATAAATATGTATGATGACAGATGGAATATGAAATGAAAATGGATAGGCAGGGCGTATTCACATACACGATGTGTAAACTAAGCTAATGGAAGTTCAACAAAGTAGAAGCAATGCAAAGCATCAGTTGCAAGATATGTGCGAGCAATGTAACCTTGGAAAGTTAGAGCAAGTACCTTGATGGGTGAATAAGATAGGGCATCTTCCTCTGACTCCTCCACTAGGGAGCTACATTGACTTAGGTATCCCTCTAGCTCGTAATCACTGTTAGGATCATATTCTCGAGCATGAATCAGAGGTGGAGAGCGCTTGCATTGCATTGCATCCGACTTGATTTCAGTCCCTTAATGCCAAGTTTGACAGCCATGGCATTGTTCTCGCTTTATTCTTTTCATGCGCAAGCTCATAATCATTATGATGCTGTTCAGAATCTGAGATTCATGAAAACATGAAAAGTAGTCGATTATCTATGGAATGCATTGCAGATTCAACTCGAGAGTGTCTCCTATAAACCCCTGCATATGCAAAGTTCACCTCCCCAACCGTCTTGACTGCATCACACACGTAAATACAAACCCCTTATGTCTCTATAACAGCAGCACACATTTCAAAACCAAGTAGGAACATTAGAATCATATGAAATTCAGATTTGAACAAATAAACTAAGCAATTATGAGTGGCGAATGTTTAGCTTCAAGGGTGGAGTGTTGTTAGTGCGACACAAAGCAAGTAGGCAGATTGTATTCCATGTAAAAGATCGAAACCTATGTAAAAGTTGGAAATGACACTTTCTTTCTATACAATGCAGTGTTCGTTACCCACACATGATGGAAGAGATCACATAGAGAAATACTATTCACTCAGGTCTACGGTTCCAAAGATTTAGAAACAGGTGGTCAACCCTAAAAGAATATTGACAACAAATATGACAAGGCAAGCATAGATGTAGTGAATCAATCATTTACTTGTGAGCTTATTAGGACAAGTATGCAGAATTGTAATCAGTAAGAGACCGCCCAAAATCTGAATGATGAAGTTTGTCTAGCACTTATTGTTTGCAACTAATCGACGTGAATAATTGGATATTATATCGAATGAGTAAGAAAGACAAGTAAAATTGTCAACAAACCTGGCTTGCGTGAGTAATCGGGTCAATGTCACTACGACCAACAATCCAAAATGACTAGTTTCGCTCCGAGGGCCGAATTTTGAAAACCCCGTGAACTTTAGAGGTACTAAAGATTACCGAAATACATCTGAACCATTAAGTGTAGGTAGCACTGAGCACACAACAATCCCTAATGACAGTCCTGCCTAATGAGTAATGAATCAATTAGAAAATGGGTGATGAGGAGTGGCTGCTGAGTGTTGAGGACGTATCTCAGGATAAACCGGGTTGGCTTGGTGGGTGCTGCACACCTGAGCCCTGAAAGGACTAGGAAGGTAGGCACGGCGGCGCGCCCGGGCAGCGGTGACGCTATTGGGCGAGCGGCTCCTGGCCTCCTGTTAGTCCGGCGTCTCCTCCTAGAGTCATGCCGTCCGCGGACGGGAAGTCTCCAGCGAGGCAGGCGGCTGGGGGCGAGTAGAGATCGGAAGCGCAATGTAAGAGGGGAATCGGGCCTAGGATGACCCAAAATCCTGGGTGGGCTGCCCACCGTGGGCACCCTGTAGAGATACACACCCGAGCGGCGAACACGCATTTTCGAAACTAATTTAGGAACATTAGGTGACCAATTAAACAACTCTGTTTTAATAATATCAGATTCGTATTTGAACATCTAAGCTTGTTTAGCTTGATGCATGGAGCAATGTTATTATGACACGAAGCATGTATTCGATCAGATAGTGATCATAAAAGGGAAACTCTAAGCATATTTTTTTAGCAAAGAGGGTTTCCTCCGATTTCTATTAAAGAAACCACCACGGAACCAACATGATCAATTAAACCCTAAGCATGATCAATTAAACCAGATATGGCTGTGCCATGGCAGATTTGAAGCTGCAAATCGGAGAAATGATATTTAGCATCCATTGTTTGCTTCGAACTAAGAACTAAATTCTAAGCTGAAAAGAAAGTAGAGTAACCAAGTTAAGATCTATTTTCTGGTTGAGATCAAAAAGTTGAGGAGATATGAAGTACCACCTCTCTTGCGGCGCCGTGTAGGCATCGGGGGTGCGTTGGCTGTCGGTGGTGTTGAAGCAGATTTGCGATGGTAGACGGGTGCATCGGGGGATAAGTCCCGTTGTGGTGGAAGAGAAGGTCGTGTGAGCGGCCCCGGCAAAGAGGACGACGGCGCCGATGAAGCGAGAGGACGCGATGCAAGGCTATTGGCCCGTCGCCGTGGATGAGAAACGTCCATCTCTAGCAAATGGACGACGCGGTCTTGGTAGGCGCCCGCATGGTGGAGGACGGTGGCGATGGATGTGGTGGAGGACGGCGGCGATGGATGGGGTGGCGGACGGAGGCTGGTGTGGGGATGGGGTGTTCTAGCGGACGGTGTATGAATGGGAAAATGGAGGAGAGGTACGGGAACCATGTTTTGGGACGCTACCGTCTGAAATATGGGAAAGTTACGAACTTAGCCCCTGTTTAAAATTTGGACGTCTCGTCGGTTGGGGATAGGACGGTAATCTCGCATCTCGCCAATATTTTCCCAGAGCGATTTTGGGCGAGGAGAGGGTGGTTGGCGCCCATGGTTGGCGCCCGGTGTATGAACGGGCTGATGGTAGGGCGGTTGTGTCACGCCCGAGTGAAGTTACAAACCTGCCCCTATTGAAAATATTTGCCTACATCGATTTCGCCGAGTCGAGTTTGTTTTGCCGCCCACCGTATGAATGGGGAATGGAGGAGAAACAGAGGTCTTTCGGACGAGCTTGAATCAAATGTGTTTTGTCGCCCATGTTTGACGCCCACCGTGTCGGAATGGGCTCAGAGGCGGTCGTGTCACGCCTAATTGAAGTTACTAACCTACCCCTATTTAGAGCAGTGGAAATCGGGCCGATGGATTGTCCGTAATGGGTAGACAGTAATTTCCATCTCCCAAACACTTGGCTTCGGCAGCCAACGTGGGAGTGGACATTTTGCTGCTTCTTTCAATTTTGGGACAATAAGCATCCACGCTTACCGGCAACTAAATTCAATCCATTTTGTATTCCTATATGAATCTTTATAAATCATTCTATGTGTTTTATATATCTTCAAAAGGACGACAAAGATGTATTCCATTGTCATATATGAATATGGTTTACAAATGCCGATACTCAAATTCAGAAACTAGTATCCAGTTTAAGGTGAATTAATATTTGGAACACTTCATGTCCAACTCAAATGTCACACGCAGCATAATGTGTACTCCCATTTAGATATGTACACAAGCGATGTATCAAGATTCAAATACCGAGTCAATCAACCAAGAATGTACAGAACTAATGATATATAAACACTTATAGAGTATATGGATCAATAATATCAACTAACATACATAAGCCAGGCCGTTGTACTTTTTTTTTGGCTACAACAACATCCTTTTTTTAGCCATCATCTTGGCCCTTTCCGATGCGTGCCACTTATGGTCCATCTATACTACTACTATTGCTGAATGCACATTCAGCCCGATTGTCATATTTGTAGGTCTGGCACAGTAATCCAAATGAAATGTCTCCGAGTCTTATCAATTAATACAAACTTGTGCTCAAATAAAATTACAAACCAAAAAAAAACAATTATTACATGATCTCTAAAACAAATGGTTTGATTGATTACATGAACAGACAACACAAAGGTTATTCAACTCTGGAAAGAACATTTCACCTATGATTTACCAAGTAGGAATTTAATTTCCTTTTTCCTTCAGACCTTAATAATCTGGTCGGTCTCAGCTTGCTTCGCTTTTGAAATCCACCAAATATTTAATGGTTGTCTTGAGTACTGCTTGTGATTGTGCTGTTTGCTTCCTCAACATGTCAACTTCATCTCTAAGTGCGAAGGTAATCTCTTTCTACCACTAGTTTAGCCTCTAGAGCATCAGCAGTTGGCAATTCATAATGCACGATTGGGCGGTGCCATCGCTGTGGGATGATGCAACGTCCATGGGGACCTCGCTCTTTGATCTTGGGCTAACCTGTTTTGCCATTAAAGTTCGATTGATTCAGAAAAGTTGAAGTTAGCAAAACATCTCAACTAGGAGTTATAACAGCAAACTAGTTAAACAAACAAGGAATTAAAGAGTTTCAATTGATGTTGAAAAGTACTCCCTCGTCCCATAATGTAAGACATTTTTTAACACTATGCTAGTGTCAAAAAACGTCCTATATTATGGGATGGAGGGAGTAGTTATTAACATCATTGTAACCCGCTGTTGCAGCAGCAAAGCAGTTAAACAAACAAGTAGATATTTAAGTTAAGGCAAACAGGTAATTCTTAACAAGAAGTATCAAACACATAGATAGGCGTAGTCTACAATATGATTAACATGCTGTGCCATTATGTAATCAGTAGCAAAATAAATTAAGCCAAGCAACGAATTGAACAATTTTGCAATAAGTGGCTAACTAAAATTCGAGAAGTGTAACTGAACTTATGCTAGTTCTTTGTACAGCACACCGCAACTTCTTTTTTCGCTACAAGGTTGTACAAAGGAGTCCATGGCATCAATTGCTTGGATACGCAGTCCCAATACTTCTTTCTTCCCACACCGCATGGGTAAGTCGAATGGTTAATCTGGTAAGATGGTGCATCCTTGATATGTTATATGATGACGTGTAGTCGGACTAGTTGTAGCCAAACACATCACATCGGCTTTTACTCGTATATTTCATGCGATTACTTTTGGCATATCAAGATCTAAACAATCTACAATAGGATGAAAAGACTAGCATCCTTCACATTATTGGCTAACTCAGTTCATAGAAACAAGCAATTCAACCATTCTGTGGGTAAATCAAAAGCGCCATCGAATATTTTTCACTATCCAATCATACACGCAAAAGGGCGACGCCACCATAGGGGCTGGTATGGGCGGCCGCCTGTGTGGCTGGAAAGTGTGCACCTAGTTTGAGTCGTCCAGTTGGCCCATGCTAGTTTTGTTCGTCCCAACGCACGAGCAGTGCAATGTAAAAATGAAGAAAATGTTTCAATTTGATGGGCCAATAACATAAGTGCAAGGCAGGCCCTATAGCAGGCTCATGGCCCAAAC
Organism: Aegilops longissima; assembly: GCA_021605205.1. NCBI lineage: Eukaryota > Viridiplantae > Streptophyta > Magnoliopsida > Poales > Poaceae > Aegilops > Aegilops longissima. The sequence goes on from CM038682.1 coordinate 193,885,454, forward strand.
GAGCGCCTCCCATATCGATCGACAGCAGGAAAATCCCAATTCATTTGCTCCACCTCCATTCTGGTTCGCTCCTAACCTAGCCGCCACTGGACAGATCGACACAACACTTCCTCGCGCCCTCGTTGGAGGGCGGTCGCCGGCTTCAAGCTTAACGGAAGGACAAGAAGATGAAGATCCAACCCTCGGTGTAGCTCATGGGAGGCAGCGGCGGCAGCACGGCATGGAATCGAGCTTATGCAAATGGACAATCGCAGCTTGCAAGAGTAGCATGCACAACGAGCAGGTACATCACATCCCTGATTATATCTAATTCAACTCTTCAATTTCTGGCCAATAGTTAAACCCGACGGTGTTGTAAAACTGCTTGTATGTAGGGAATCTATGAGAAAATGAAACCAATTTCTACTTATTTTATAACTCCCCAATCAATACCGAATCGATGAATCGATGTATCTAATCAAGTTTCCGTGCAAACATACAAGCTCATGTTGTTCTTGAGCTCAAGTGTCTAATGAACAGATCGCTAATGAAGGATTTGATGCAAACATTTTACATGCTCCCGGTGATGAACATATAGTGTCTAATGAGGGATCTAATGCAAGCATTTTGCAAGCTCATTGAAGGATTTAGTGTCTAATGATGATCTACTATGTTGAGAGAGACAGAGATTTGCAGGCATTGATGACAAGCAAATTATAGTGCATTTTCATAGCTTGAGGAAACGCCGAGGCCATCTACCGTAAAGTCCCCATATCATGACAACATAGCATAAATACTTTTCTAATCTGTTGTTTGAAACTATTGGCATACTTGTGCAGGATAGATATATTGATATGCAGTTTATGCGACTGGTTATACGTGCAATTACACTTTGATATTTTCAGCCGAGAACGAATAATTCAAGCAGTACAGACCATGTTTGTAGTCCTTGTACACCATGTTGCATTTTGTGTTTTTGGTGCTTGCATCATTTAGTGTTTATAATCTGAACTACTTTGGATCATTAGCTGGTTTTCAAAGTGCATGTAGCTTCACATTTCTCAAGTTATGTTGATTTCGGAGTGCAAGTGCCTTCGTATTTTTTAAGTTAAATGTTCGCCTGGTAACTTGAATTGTGGATCAGCCACGCACACAATCATACACAAATGCCAAGTCTGAATTAAATGAAATGCAGGACTTATGCTAGCTCGTTGTGCTGTGCTCATCTGCAGCTCGCTATGCTTGGGATGTTCCATGTACAAGTCCATGTTACCACTTGCTTGGATGTGCAAGCCTTGTGCTCCTTGCATCCCCCTCTGCATTTTTGACACGGCTAATGGTTGATCAAATAAGAGGAATCGACCTTGATGTTGTACCGAGGATGATACTTACAAGGTTATACGGGTGTGCGGGATGTGTACCAGATCCCGTAGAGCCCGCCATGCTTCGCTAAAAATGGATTTGCTTGTTTGGATGATATCTCCGTAAGAAATAAGAGTTAAAGTCGAGTTGCATAGGCGTGTAAGCTAAGAGAGCAGTGAAAGGATATCCAAACATCGTCGGAACAGTGCACAAGGGAGTGATGTGTGGATACCTAGTTCGGGCCGGCGCTTGGGCATGCTCGCCTAGCTAGAGTGCGGGTCACTTCAGAGCCGTTGAGGGTGATGCGGTCGTTCCTTTCAGGCGTCGACCAAGCGTCCATCTCGGATGGCCTGAGCTCTTGGCGATCGTTGGTGTTGTGGCTATGTTTGTTGTGGAAGAAGCGAGCGGACGGCTGCTCTTGGGCGACTTCGGGGTGGTCCGGCCGTGCCGTGTCCGGCTCCGCGCGAGCACGGCTTCTCCTTGAGCTTCACGTCCTTAGCCTTGGCTTTCTTCTCTTACAGGTAGCGGCAGAAGCTTCGAGGAGGAGAGGCTCCCTCCTTAGCTCTTGCACACTTGAGTCATCATGTTGAACATCTCGAGCCGTGAATAGCTCCTCGTGGATGGCGAGCTCCTCCTTCATCTTGACATCGTGGATGCCATCGAGCTTACTGAGATGATGGCTCGTCCGAATCACCTTAGGGGATCTTAGAAGTGAATGTTGTTGAAGCACTTGAATGTACTCCTGCGGGTCTCTCGGCTCTTTGCTTGATCACTGATCTGGGTCACCGCAACCCGTTGGTGGTCATGAAGTGCCCTAGAAGTTAGCGGCAAGCGGTCGGCATCTCACCCGAGGAGGAGATCGATCCTGCACTACAAAAAATACACTTCCGTGATGATACGTGTTTGTCACAAGATGGAGTCGCGTTTTTGTCATGCATGTACATCCATGACAAATTTATAGCGAGAATCAAGATAGTCATACACATCTAACATGTAAGTGTTCCATGACATTACCAAAATTATCATCACGGAAGTGTCCACTTCCATGACGATAAATGCAGCGTCCGAAGTGCTTTCGTCAAGGGTGACCGACACATGGCATCCACCATAGCGAACGCCGTTAAGCTATCGGTCGGATTTTGGATCCGATAATCCGTTAACACCTCGACCAATTGGAAATTTCCGTGTAAAATTCTGATTGGCGGAAGGAACATACCTGTCGGCTCGTCGATGGGCGGATGTCGCCCGTCCATTGGAGGAGACATGCCTATGATGCGTCGACACATGGCTTTGAGCTAACAGAGGCCCATATAGGTTAAAAAGGCGGCCAGTCAAAGCCGTAGAACTTAATCAGGTACTAGTGGGCCAGCCCAATAACGGCCTGCTTAATAAAGGCCCATTACACCGAAGCGAGATCGGCCGTTAATTGTTACGCCCAATATTTGGGCCCATTTACGACCCAAAGCGATCATCTGGCATCATTAATTGTTAGCCCAATATTTGGGCCCATTTATGACGAAGCAGATCTGGCCCGTTAATTGTTCGCGAATATTGGGGCCAACTCTGACCAGTGACTTTTGGCTTGTTAGAGGCTGATGTGAACATGGGCCCATTTCAACTGGTGTGACTTCGGCACAGGAATGGCCGTGCTGCCCATGGGCCATATATGGTCCGATGGGACATCCAGACCCACTAACGACCGATGCTAAAGATGGCAGATTAAGCCAGCGTGACTTTGGGCCTGTTAAGGGCCCGTCGCATAATTGACCCGTTGATGCATGCTAAGCTTCGGCCTCTTAAGGCCCATGATATTAGTGGGCCAACTAAGGCCGAGATAAGTTTGACCTGTAACGACCCGTGAGCTAACTGGGCCCATAACGACCGGTCTACATTTGACTGCTGAAGGCCGTCGACGACTAGTGAAAATTGTGGCCCAACATGCATTTGGCTGCTAAAGGCCCGTGGTTTCATCTCGGCCGTAACAGAGGCCGGTACAATATTCGACTGTTAATGGCCCAACGCTACAGGCCAAACTAAGCGCTGGAGTCGACAAAAGGCCCAACTAAAATATAGGCGGTGTAAGTTTGGGCACTGGCGCAATGTGTGAAGGCCCCAATCATTGAACCCAATAAAGGCATAAGCCGGCCCAATTGTGGCCCTTAAAAACACAACCCGTTATCATTGTTTGGCCCGATCGACTACATCTGATTTTTTCAGGATAGCGAATGATGGCCATAACTAGTAGGAATTAAGAACAAACCTACTCTATACAATAAAGAAATTACGACATAGTAACTAAGAATAAACCTACACTATACAATAAAGTTTAGGTATATTACATCCTTTGGGCATCGAAGTTAGCCACCGGTGATCATAAAGCGCAACGAAAGAAGCAAATTACAAAAGCTGGGCACCATTGCAGTAACAAAATAATCTTGAACGAGACCACTTCCAAGACAGTCTAAGAAAGGTAAGCCTTGAGAGGAACTGCATAAGCTGCTGACAAAATTTGTGAGACCGACCTAACATGTCGATCATAGCTTCAGTGTAGCTTTTTAGCGATGAGGTTCTCATTGGTGTTCTCATAATCTTTCTTAGAATGGGACTTCAAGTCGAAGTTGAGTTGCGAATGCCTTTCTGCTAGAACTTAGGGCTGAAGAAGTCGAACTGATTGAACAAGCCAATTACAGCGAGCTTGTCATTTGTTAATCTCAAGTAACTTGAATCTTTGCATCAAGACAAGACTTTGGGGTTGTCTCGCTATCTTCAAGATGTTTTGCCTTCTTTGCTGCAATATATGTTGGGTTTGTCTCACAGCCTTGACAGACTTGTGCATGCCATCGGGCATATCACCTGAAACAAAGCGAGAGAGATGACAGGTTTTGCAGCGTGTATAAACAAAGATGATAAGCATTACATCAATTCTATCCAATTTCAAATTAGAAAATAAAGTAAGTTCAAAATATCAATAGCATAATTTGGCATTGTTCATAATGCGGGAGCTTCACCACACTCTGGATTACCATGTCAACATAACAAGCATAGATGAAGGGCAAAGAAAATCATTGTATCTATTTTGGATAATGTGCATGGCATGTTGTTCATATCATCGACCACATCGATAGATAAACGAGGAGATGACAAAGGTGCAAGCGTGGGCTGCTTCACCACACTGGATTTTAGATCCACAAAACCAAGCATACATATAAGGAGTATTAAGTAATGTGCATGGTATGAATAAGAAATTTGGTTTTACAAGTAAAACTTAGAACTTCAGTTCTTAAATGAACATGCATTTTGGTAGAAACAACAAACTAAACAACGATAAGCGATAGGGAGTATGAGCAAATTAAACAGCAGTTGAGGATAAAGGCTTTAGAAGGGACTTACATTAACAGTTAACACGGCTTTATAATGCCCTTCTCCATGTCAAGGAAGGATAACTCAAGAGTTTCACATAATCTTCTTCATAAGCATTGCTGTACTCTACATTTTGTAGAGAGTAATTATAGATATGATAATCTTGGAAGGGATAGAGGATAATGAAGATAAGATGCGATTGATGCTACATAATCAACTACCAATCCACGGAGGTACAAGCGTTACAGGGACAAAATGTCTTGACAAGAGCAATGGGCTACATACGCCTTGGCATTATACGTGTATTCTGTATTGGTAAGATTAAATATAGATCTGATCTTTTTTAGTGAATGGTGGGCGAGGAGATAAGATGTAGAATGCTACAAATGAACTAATCCCTTTTCCCATAATACAAGAGTGTTTTGAACCTTGGTGTCTTTGTACAAACGTTCTTATATTATGGGACGGAGAAAATAACATTAATGTAAATGCGGTGATAGACCACGTTCAATCCTTACAAGAGGACTGAGAGCTAAACCTCTTCAAAAGCATTGGGTTGATTCTAAATTTGTGTAAGAGTCCATACGGTTCTTATAATGTCCACCAAATGGGCGATTCTGAGCCTAACATGTGCGGTGATGCTACATAATCAAACAGCTATGAAAGTAAGTATGGTCATACGGGGCAAGAGGTACTCACAAGAGAAATGCGATTATGCGATATAGTTGCGAGATTCTGTGGTCCCTTGAGCGAATGTTCTTACGCTACAGATTTTCATTACAAGTGAGACATTAAGGCAAATGCAGAATGTAGTTCAAATTGTGATGTGATATCATAGATGGTACCTTACGCTGCAGCAAGACCAATGTGTAACAAGATTATTCCGGTCACCGTCGGATAAATGTAGCACGGAGACTTTACAGAAATTTCGTTCGAGAGGCTTGCCATCGAAGTGCGCTTGCCTCGGTAGGAGCGATACTTCATCAACGAGTGCTTGAAAAGCGCAACCAACTCTTGCTCGTCATCACAATCCAGTTTGCTCCTCGCCTATTTAAAAGAATGAAATCTTGTGTCTTACGTGGCGAAACATATGCATTAATGACCATGAATAACATTAGTACATTACTTACAGCGTAAAGTTGCGGGAAAAATGGAAATTGTTCTATGCGGTATAATCTTTCCATGAAGGAAAGATCGCACAAAGTTCGACAACAACATAAGCTTCGTCTTCTAAGCTGGGAAGAAATGGAGCAGGGGTCCTATTTGCTGCAATTGGGGCTCTCTACGGTTGAAAAGGGATTTGCAACTGGATTTGGTGTACTCTTTCTGGAATGGGGTTTTGCATCGTACAATGGTGCTATGTCAATGGCATAATCATATTGTTTCTGCTTGTAGTTGAATTCTGTTGAGTTGGGGCATCGAAATGACCCGATGTAGTAGGGCTAGAGTGCGCTAGAGTTGGGGTATTTTGTGGGTCAGTGATATTGCAACTACACCTAATGGGCTATTTGATTTATCGGTGCCACTACCTTTTCCAAATACTTTGCTGTGCTCCTCCACGATCAGCAGTCGCCCTCTTCCTTTTGAGCGTCGATACACAAGAACAACATTTGAATGGATAAATATGTATGATGACAGATGGAATATGAAATGAAAATGGATAGGCAGGCGTATTCACATACGATGTGTAAACTAAGCTAATGGAAGTTCAACAAAGTAGAAGCAATGCAAAGCATCGGTTGCAAGATATGTGCGAGCAATGTAACCTTGGAAAGTTAGAGCAAGTACCTTGATGGGTGAATAAGATAGGGCATCTTCCTCGACTCCTCCACTAGGGAGCTACATTGACTTAGGTATCCCTCTAGCTTCGAGAATCCTTGTTAGGATCATATTCGAGCATGAATCTGTAGGTGGAGAGCGTTTGCATTGCATTGCATCCAGACTTGATTTCAGTCCTTAATGCCAAGTTTGACAGCCATGGCATTGTTACGCTTTATTCTTTTCATGCTGCGCAAGCTCATAATCATTATGATGCTGTTTGAATCTGAGATTCATGAAAACATGAAAAGTAGTCAGATTATCTATGGAATGCATTGCAGATTCAAACTCGGAGAGTGTCTCCTATAAACCCTGCATATGCAAAGTTCACCTCCCCAACCGTGCTTTGACCAGACCACACAGAAATACAAACCCCTTATGTCTCTATAACGAGGCAGCCACATTTCAAAACGGAAGTAGGAACATTAGAATCATATGAAATTAGTATTTGAACAAATAAACTAAGCAATTATGAGTGGCGTAATGTTTAGCTTCAAGGGTGGAGTGTTGTTAGTCGACACAAAGCAAGTAGGCAGATTGTATTCCATGTAAAGATGAAACCTATGTAAAAGTTGGAAATGACACTTTCTTTCTATACAATGCGGTGTTAGTTACCCACATGATGGAAGAGATCACATAGAGAAATACTATTCACTCAGGTCTACGGTTCCGGTGTATTTAGAAGCAGGTGGTCAACCCTAAAGAATATTGACAACAAATATGACAAGGCAAGCATAGATGTAGTGAATCAATCATTTACTTGTGAGCTTATTAGGACAAGTATGCAGAATTGTAACTGCGGTGAGAGACCGTCAAAATCTGAATGATGAAGTTTGTCTAGCACTTATTGTTTGCAACTAATCGGCGTGAATAATTGGATATTATATCGAATGAGTAAGAAAGACAAGTAAAATTGTCAACAAACTGGCTTGCAGTAGTAATGCGGGTCAATGTCACTCGACCAACAATCCAAAATGACTAGTTTACATTCGAGGGCGAATTTTGAAAACCACATGTGAACTTTAGAGGTACTAAAGATTGCGAAATACATCTGAACCATTAAGTGTAGGTAGCTTGGAGCACACAACAAACCCTAATGACAGTCCTGCCTAATGAGTAATGAATCAATTAGAAAATGGGTGATGAGGTGGCTCTTGAGTGTTGAGGGCGTATCTCGGGATAAATCGGGTTGGCTTGGTGGGTCTTTGCACTGAGCCTGAAAGGACTAGGAAGGTAGGCGCCTGGTGGCGCGCCGGGCAGCCCGGTGGCCTTTATTGGTGAGCGGCTCCTGGCCTCTGTTAGTCGTCTCCTCCTAGAGTCATGCCGTCCAGAAGACAGAAGTCTCAGCGAGGCGAGCTGGTGAGGCGATAGAGATCGGAAGTCATGTGAGCAGGAGGGAATCGGGGCTAGGATGACCCAAAATCCCGAGGTGGGCCGCCCACCGTGGGCACCTATGAGATACACACCGGCCGGCGAACACGCATTTTGAAACTAATTTAGGAACATTTGGTGACCAATTAAACAACTCTGTTTTAATAATATCAGATTGATATTTGAACATCTAAGCTTGTTTAGCTTGATGCATGGGCGATGTTATTATGACCAGAAGCATGTATACGATCGTATAGTGATCATAAAGGGAAACTCTAAGCATATTTTTTTAGCAAAGAGGGTTTCCCCTCGATTTCTATTAAAGAAACCACCACGGAACCAACATGATCAATTAAACCCTAAGCATGATCAATTAAACCGTATTATGGCTGTGCCATGGCAGATTTAAGCTGCAAATCGGAAATGATATTTAGCATCCATTGTTTGCTTGAACTAAGAACTAAATTCTAAGCTGAAAAGAAAGTAGAGTAACCAAGTTAAGATCTATTTTCGGTTGAGATCAAAAGTTGAGGAGATGTGAAGTACCACCTCTCTTGCGGTGCCGTGTAGGCATCGAAGTGCGTTGGCTGTCGGTGGCGTTGAAGCAGATTTGCTGATGGTAGGCGGGTGCATCGGGGATAAGTCCCGTTGCGGTGGAAGAAGGTCGTGTGGCGGCCCGGCAAAAGACGACGAGCGCCGATGAAGCGAGGGCGGCGATGCAAGGCTATTGGTCGTCGCCGTGGATGAAAGCGTCCATCTCTAGCGATGAACGAGCGGTCTTAGTAGGCGCTCGGCATGGTGGAGGGCGGTGGCGATGGATGTGGTGGAGGGGCGGCGATGGATGGGGTGGCGGGCGGAGGCTGGTGTGGGGATGGGGTGTTCTAGCGTAGCGGACGGTGTATGAATGGGAAAATGGAGGAGAGATGCAGGGAACCATGTTTTGGGGCCTTTATGCGAAATATGGGAAAATTCTGAACTTAGCCCCGTTTAAAATTTGGACGTCTAAATCGGTTGGGGATAGGGCGGTAATCTCGCATCTCGCCAATATTTTCCCAGGCGATTTGAGGCGAGGAGAGGGTGGTTGGCGCCCATGGTTGGCGCCCGGTGTATGAGCAGGGCTGTGGTAGAGGCGGTTGTGTCACGTCTGAGTGAAGTTACAAACCTGCCCTATTGAAAATATTTGCCTACATCGATTTGGCCGAGTCGAGTTTGTTTTGCCGCACCGTGTATGAATGGGGAATGGAGGGAGAAAGCAGAGGTCTTCAGACGAGCTTGAATCAAATGTGTTTTGCCGCCCATGTTTGGCTCACACCGTGTCGGAATGGGCTCGAGGTGATCGTGTCACGTCTAATTGAAGTTTAACCTACCCCTATTTAGAGCGGTGGAAATCGGGCGATGGATTGTCCGTGTAATGGGTGAGCAGTAATTTCCATCTCCCAAACACTTGGCAGACGTAGCGTGGGAGTGGACATTTTTGCTTCTTTCGAATTTTGGGACAATAAGCATCCACGTTTACCACAGCAACTAAATTGAATCCATTTTGTATTCCTATATGAATCTTTATAAATCATTCTATGTGTTTTATATATCTTCAAAAGGGCGACAAAGATGTATTCCTTGTCATATATGAATATGGTTTACAAATGCGATACTCAAATTCAGAAACTAGTATCCAGTTTAAGGTGAATTCGAATATTTGGAACACTTCATGTCCAACTCAAATGTCACATGACATAATGTGTACTCCCATTTAGATATGTACACAAGCGATGTATCAAGATTCAAATACCGAGTCAATCAACCAAGAATGTACAGAACTAAGACATATAAACACTTATAGAGTATATGGATCAATAATATCAACTAACATACATAAGCCAGGGCGTTGTACTTTTTTTGGCTACAACAACATCCTTTTTTAGCCATCATCTTGGCCCTTTCGATCGTGCCACTTATGGTCCATCTATACTACTACTATTGCTGAATGCACATTCAGCCCGATTATCATATTGTAGGTGCTGCACATAATCCAAATGAAATGTCTCGAGTCTTATCAATTAATACAAACTTGTGCTCAAATAAAATTACAAACCAAAAAAAAACAATTATTACGATCTCTAAAACAAATGGTTTGATTGATTACATGAGCAGACAACACAAAGGTTATTCAACTATGGAAGAACATTTCACCTATGATTTACCAAGTAGAATTTAATTTCCTTTTTCCTTGAGGACCTTAACAATCTGAGTCGGTCTCGACTTGCTTCGTTTGAAATCCACCAAATATTTAATGGTTGTCTTGAGTACTGCTTGTGATTGTGCTGTTTGCTTCCTCAACATGTCAACTTCATCTCTAAGTGACGAGAATCTCTTTCTACCACTAGTTTAGCCTCTAGAGCATCAGCGGTTGGCAATTCATAATGCACGATTGGGCGGTGCCGCTGCTTTGTGGGATGATGCAACGATCCATGGGGACCTCGCTCTTTGATCTTGGGCTAACCTGTTTTGCCATTAAAGTTCGATTGGATTCAGAAAAGTTGAAGTTAGCAAAACATCTCAACTAGGAGTTATAACAGCAAACTAGTTAAACAAACAAGGAATTAAAGAGTTTCAATTGGATGCTGAAAAGTACTCCGTCCCATAATGTAACATTTTAACACTATGCTAGTGTAACGTCCTATATTATGGGATGGAGAAAATGATGTCTAACATCATTGTAACCAGCTGTTGCAGCAACAAGCGATTAAACAAACAAGTAGATATTTAAGTTAAGGCAAACGGGTAATTCTTAACGGTAAGTATCAAACACATAGATAGGCGATCTACAATATGATTAACGAGGCTGTGCCATTATGTAATCGATAGTAAAATAAATTAAGCCAAACAACGTAATTGAACAATTTTGCAATAAGTGGCTAACTAAAATTCGAAGCGGGGTGGCGAACTTATGCTAGTTCTTTATGCAGGCACACTGCAACTTCTTTTTAAACACAAGGTTGTACAAAGGAGTCCATGGCATCAATTGCTTGGATCGTGAGTCCCAATACTTCTTTCTTCCCACCTTTGCATGGGTAAGTCGAATGGTTAATCTGGTAAGATGGTGCATCCTTGATATGTTATATGAGGGCGTGTAGTCGGACTAGTTGTAGCCAAACACATCACCTGGCTTTTACTTGTATATTTCATGCGATTACTTTTGGCATATCAAGATCTAAACAATCTACAATAGGATGAAAAGACTAGCATCCTTCACATTATTGGAGAACTCAGTTCATAGAAACAAGAAATTCAACCATTACGTGGGTAAATCAAAAGCGCCAACTGGAATATTTTCACTATCAATCATACCGCATAAAAGAAGCGACGCCACCATAGGGGCTGGTATGGTGGCGCGCCTCGGTGGCTGGAAAGTGTGCACCTAGTTTGAGTCGTCGAGGTTGGCCCATGCTAGTTTTGTTAGTCCCAGCATGCAGCGAGCAATGTAAAAATGAAGAAAAATGTTTCAATTTGGATGGGCCAATAACATAAGTGCAAGGCAGGCCCTATAGCAGGCTCATGGCCCAAGCAGCGCCTCCCATATCGATCGACAGAGGAAAAATCCCAATTCATTGCTCCAGCCTCGGTCTGGTTCGCTCCTAACCTAGCCGCTTGCTGGACAGACCGACACAACACTTCCTCGCCCCTCGTTGGAGGCGGTCGCCAGCTTCAAGCGAGCGGAAGGACAAGAAGATGAAGATCCAACCACAGGTGTAGCCTGCGTGGGAACAGCGGCGGCGACACGGGCATGGCATCGAGCTTGCGCCAAATGGACAGTCGCAGCTTGCAAGAGTAGCATGCTGCAGCAGGTACATCACATCCCGATTATATCTAATTCAACTCTTCAATTTCTGGCCAATAGTTAAACTGCGGTGTTGTAAAACTGCTTGTATGTAGGGAATCTATGAGAAAATGAAACCAATTTCTACTTATTTTATAACTCCCCAATCAATCTTGAACTAGTGAATCTGATGTATCTAATCAAGTTTCGGTGCAAACATACAAGCTCATGTTGTTCTTGAGCTGAAGTGTCTAATGAACAGGCTGGTAATGAAGGATTTGATACAAACATTTTACATGCTCTGGTGATGAACATATAGTGTCTAATGAGGATCTAATGCAAGCATTTTGCAAGCTCATTGAAAGATTTAGTGTCTAATGATGATCTACTATGTTGAGAGAGCAGAGATTTGCGAGGCATTGATGACAAGCAAATTATAGTGCATTTTCATAGCTTGAGGAAGCGTCGAGGCCATCTACGGAAAGTCCCCATATCATGACAACATAGCATAAATACTTTTCTAATCTGTTGTTTGAAACTATTGGCATACTTATGCAGGATAGATATATTGATATGCAGTTTAACGCACTGGTTATCGTGCAATTACACTTTGATATTTTCAGCGGAAGAGCGAATAATTCAAGCAGGTACAGACCATGTTTGTAGTCCTTGTACACCATGTTGCATTTGTGTTTTTTGGTGCTTGCATCATTTAGTGTTTATAATCTGAACTACTTTGGATCATTAGCTGGTTTTCAAAGTGCATGTAGCTTCACATTTCTCAAGTTATGTTGATTTCCGGTGCAAGTGCCTTCGTATTTTTAAGTTAAATGTTAGCCCAGTAACTTGAATTAGTGGATCAGCCACTTGCACACAATCATACACAAATGCCAGTCTGAATTAAATGAAATCGAGGACTTATGCTAGCTCGTTATGCAGAGCTCACGCAGCTCTGCTTGCGCTTGGGATGTTCCATGTACAAGTCCATGTTACCACTTGCTTGGATGTGCAAGCCTTGTGCTCCTTGCATCCCCCCTCTGCATTTTGACACGGCGAATGGTTGATCAAATAAGAGAATCGACCTTGATGTTGTGGAGACAGAATACTTACAAGGTTATCACGGGTGTGCGGGATGTGTGCAGATCCGTAGCCCGTCATGCTTCACTAAAAATGGATTTGCTTGTTTGAGATGATATCTCGAAGAAATAAGAGTTAAAGTCGAGTTGCATAGGCGTGTAAGCTAAGAGAAGCGGTGAAAGGATATCAAACATCGTCGGAACAGTGCACAAAGGGTGATGTGTGGATACCTAGTTCGGGCGGCGTTTGGGCATGCTCGCCTAGCTAAGTCTTGGTCACTTGAGCCGTTGAGGTGATCTGTTGGCGTTGGCCGGCCATGCGGATGCAGATCTTGAGTGGTAGCGGGCCTTCTGATGCAGTGGATGAGACCGTTGGTGAAGCCCCAATGGCCTCGAGGCGGAGGTGCGACGATGTGCTCGGTAGTAGCTCCGGTGAGCTGGGATCGACGTCGATGAAGCGCTTTTGATGCGGTGGAACTCGGTGTCTGTGAGGCACGTCGGTTGCGGCAGGCCGGCGTTGTCGGTGGACCACCGGTGCGGTGGGCGGCGTAGATGAGGTAGCTCGGTGTGGTGGTGAAGCGCGACCGTCGTCTTAAATAAATCGTTGTCGACACGGAGGTGGGAAACGGTGGGGAAAGAGCGCAGACGAGGCGATTCGAGGATGGCGGGAATTAAGGTTTGAGCAATCTGGCCGGAAGGGGCGGTGGAGAAGAAATTTTGTAGGGTTGGTGGGGCGCGGATATTTCAATCGAAGCGTGGAGCGCGAACTTATATTGTCGTCGTCCTTTTTGGGGGGGGGGTGGGTGGCTGGGTGCTACGTGTCCGTCGACACCGTGACCACCCAACGGGACTATGCTTGTGCCTTAAGGCACCTGCCTTTATGTCCATGACATGTGGGCATAGCAAGGGATAGCCCACATGTCGATCACCCAAGGGCGGTTGCCTTTAAGGCACCGGCAGCGTCCACCCGACCACGACCACGGTCTACAGTGCGCCTACATTTGAGAATGCAAGCGAATCTTCTTTCATTTGCAAGCGAATCTGTATGTATTACCATGCCGTGTTTTCCTTGCAATAATTAGTCATTGAAGCGAGATACTCTATCCGTTCACTTTTGTAAAGTCGTTTGAGACAACTTAAAATGAACTGTTTTGCATATTATGGAAATGTCTTCAAGGTCTTATAAAAAGTGAGCGGAGGTACTATAAATTAATTAATGAGGAGTTATTTGAAAAAAAAATAAAGCAGTACCACGCTAACATGGATTAGATTGTGTCACATAATTAGTTATTTGAATTAGAGTGTATGTCACGTAGTTAGTTATTTGAATTAGAGTGTGTGTCACGTGGCGATCTCCAATTCTAACGTGGATTTTGCATTTCACTTGTATCACGCTACTTTTTAATACAAATTCATATGTATATGATGAACACCATGGTAGTGAAAACTTTTGGATGGATTCAAACATATGACCTACAAAATAGCACAACAAATTGAGCCAATGTCAACTTTTGAAACTTAGTATGGCATGAATTCAAAATAATTACCCGTATGCACGGTCCTCGGTTCAAATCTTACAATGTACACGAATTGAAACATCGATATTAAGTCTCATACTATGTACATTCAAATGTTGTTTTAGCCCCCCCCCCTTCCCTTTCAGCGCTACATACTTCTGTCGGTCAATCTTCCTCTCTAACCACCTTAGCAAGCTATCGATTTCCAACACCGTTCATTCTTTCTCTCCATGTTTGATCTCTAAGTCTCTCAACTACACAAACCCTTTTTCCCTCCTGTTACCAAATGTATTTACCTCACACACCATCCATTGCACCCCATGCCAGAGCTCTCTCTCTCTCCCCTCTCCCTCTCACCATCTCGTGCTAAATACATGCATTGCCTATCTAGCCCCCCCCAACCTCTCGTGCACACGAACGCACGTTGTATATCTAGGTCACTACCTCGAGACTGTCTCACTCTTTCTTCTGCACGGCGGGCCACACTCTCTCAATCTAGCTCTCTTTATTTGAGTCTCGTTTAACCTCGTTTTCTTTCACACACAAATGATATATCTCCCTGTTTGGGCCTCAATCGACACACTATACTCTCTCACGCAGATTGTCTATCTCGCTCTTTCTTGGAAAAAAAATGATATATCACCATGTTTGAGCCCAATTCGACATATTCACATTGTATACTCTCTCACGCACATCGTCTATCTAGGTCCTCTCTCAACCGTCTCACTCTTTTCGATCGCCTTGCAATGCCCAGGGGAGTTCGGACTAGGGGTGTCGGATAGCGAACTATCATCATCGGCCGGACTCCAAGACTATGAAGATACAAGATTGAAGACTTCGTCCCGTGTAGGATGGGACTTTCCTTGGCGTGGAAGGCAAACTTGGCGTACGGATATGTAGATCTCCTACCATTGTAACCGACTACTGTGTAACCTAACCCTATCCGGTGTCTATATAAACTTGAGGTTTTAGTCCATAGAATGAACAACAATCATACCATAGGCTAGCTTCTAGGGTTTAGCCTCTTTGATCTCGTGGTAGATCCACTCTTGTAACACACATCATCAATATTAATCTAGCAGGGACATAGGGTTTTACCTCCATCAAGAGGGCCCGAACACAGGTAAAACATCGTGTCCCTTGCCTCCTGTTACCATCCGCCTAGGCGCCGAGTTCGGGACCCCCTACCGAGATCCGCGGTTTGACACCGACATTGGTGCTTTCATTGAGAGTTCCTCTGTATAGCCGTCACCGATAGGCCTGATGGATCCTTTGATCATCAACAACAGCGGTCCGGTGAGACTTTTCTCCCGGACAGATCTTTGTGTTCGGCGGCTTTGCTGCTGCGGGCAATTCAGCAGCCATGGAGGCAGATCAAAAGCTTCGCCCCAACCGTCAGGTCAGATTTGGAAGATTTAAACTATCGGCCGATATCGCGGAGACTTGATCTTGACGGATTGAGCCGCAACCTAGCGTGCCGCCTTGTCTCGATGTGCATGACCTAGCTCTGCAGACGAGCGGATTGCCACAGGAGAACCGCACTTATATCGCTCGACCTTAAGTCGGGCGGATTCCCCGACCGAGGGCGAGTGGTTGGACGCCGCCGGGGCTATAATCTCTGGCGTCGGGCGAACTCTATCCGTCGCTGCGAAGACCTCGACTCGGGGTGTCGGACTCCTCTCCGGACTACGAACCGTCCGCGCCCCTTAATCCAATTCGATTGGGCGCCCGTTATGGAGTTCACCGGCGCGGGCGTCTTTCGGCACTTCGCCCTTTGGCGACATCCTGAATCACTAAAGTCTCTCTCTTTATCCGGAGAGCCCTGGCGGACTGCGGTCGGGCCGGTTGGGATCGCGGACGGCGAAGAAATTCAAAGCCACCACCACCCACTTCATAGCCCAGCCAGCTTACACGGCGTGCTCGATTTCGACTCGAAGACATCGGCGGTATGGGCGGCGATGTAGGGAACAACAATGAACCAGCACCTGGGATCTGGACAACCTCATCTCATGATGTATACATGGTGGATACACCTAAAGGAAATGAAGGCGAGGAACAACGGCGCTACGAAGGATAAACCCTTGACGGTCAAAGCAGCAGCGTAAGCGCCGAACAAAGTCCGCCTCAACAAAGACCCAGCCATAGAGCGAAGGCGAATAGGCGGACAACGAACAAGCTATCGAGCAATCGTCCGAACAAGACAATTTGGATAAACAATCTGTCCCGGCGAAAACAACAGTCCGAACGACCTCACGCCCGGACAAACCATTGGAGCAAAATAACCTCCGAGAAAAGGCTCAAATGCATGCCATGGCGTAGCACTGCAAGCGAAGCTCAAGACAGCGGAAGATGCACTCGAGGATCGAGATGGAGCAAAGTATTCAGCGCCCGTGAACAAATGCTGGCTGACGATCGCCCGAACAAAAACTGCGAAAAAAAGCTACTGCCCGGGTGACGAGGCCTTAGAGCCCCACAATTAAAAAGTAAGAAGGCCACCCGGTCGGATGGGCGACCTCATGGCAAAAAGGCGGCGAATGGCGCACACAAGCCAATATGCGATCCGCATGAAGGATTCACATCAAGAGGATGGCCCGATTAGGTCCATCTATGGGCCAAGCGAGCTCGTCAAAGGAATGCAATCGCGAAATTCCGAAGATCACGGCACACCCAAATATAGAGGCGCCGCATACCCCCTATGTTTCACCGATGAGGTGCTGGATCATAATTTCAGTGAGAGTTCAAACCCGTAAACATAGAGGCATCTGACGGAACAACAGACCCGAGTGCGGATGAGGATTACATCCTCCACATACACATGGCTAGAGAGGCGATCTCCACGCCATAAAATATTTACCCTTAAACTCAAAGGCCAGCTGGGCGTTGGCTTAAAAGCCTCCCGAAAATACCATTGGAAGCTGGGAGGCTCGAGGATGCATTCGGGCAAATTTTCGGGGACTTATGTCGCCCTCCGGATCTGAGCGATCTAAGTCACATAACTCAACAGCCGGAGAGTCAGCCGGAGAATTCTGGAACAGGTTCCTTACTAAAAGAACCAAATATTCAACTGTCATGGACGCGAAGCCTTAGCAGCTTTCAAACACTAGCGTCCGAGGAGCGAATGGCTGCGGAGACACCTCGGCCAAGAAAAGCCAAGAACAATGGCGCGTTAACAAGCCTCATGGCCGCTTTTGCGGAGAGGACAGCTGGTTGGCTAGATGCAGCACCAGCGACCAGTACATCGAAATCAGGGATGGAAACGGAAATCACGGCGCCGAAAAGATCGGCGCGGAATAAGGAAAATGTCCCAAATAATGCGGCGGTCGGCCCGATTCAAAAGCTCGGCCCAAACAACAACACGCCCTAAAGGATAATAGCGACGAGCTATCCAACCTAAACAAGATTTTGGATAGGCATGTCAAATACATGGTACCTCGGGAAGCACGCAAACCATACCCACGAAGTTGCTGGGTCTTCAAGCGATCGGCCGACTTAACGCCCG
This sequence comes from Aegilops longissima, assembly GCA_021605205.1. Classification (NCBI taxonomy): domain Eukaryota; kingdom Viridiplantae; phylum Streptophyta; class Magnoliopsida; order Poales; family Poaceae; genus Aegilops; species Aegilops longissima. Next base: position 193,903,253 of record CM038682.1, read on the forward strand.
AACACAAGGGGCTCGACACACCAAATCACAGTGGCCAGAAACCCAAAAGCAACTCTGAAAAGCGAAAAACTTTCCCACGGAGGTTAAAACAGTAAACTCACTTCACGTGATCAAAGGGAAAAACAAGCGGCGCCCTAAAAGTAGCGCCGCTGCCTGATTGTCAAAACCAATCACCGACCATCGAGGACTATTCGATAATATCCGAAGCGGGGATGGACTGCCTTGATATTGACATTGTGCCTGCGCCACCGTCGATAGGGGTTTTGGTGACTTGGACATTGTGATGACGGGTGAGCAAAGCATCGGGAGGTGCAGGGTTGCGCGCCAGGCTGGTTCGGCAGTGAAGGTGATGGCGCATTTGGACCACTGAGTGGGCGTGTGGCCTCGAGCACAGGAAAGGTCGCGTTCACCTCATGAGCAAACTGCTTGAAGATCTTATTTGGGAAGATGGGGCTGAGCACCGCGAAGATCTGAGCAATCTTTGCGTCTCTGGAAGCCCCAGCCCCTCGTCTTGATGGTGGTCGTTGTTCCTTCTTGGCGGTGGCGGCAACGGAGGAAGTCCAGCATTGCCCTAAGGATGGTCCTCGCGGGGCTGGTCCATGAGCACCCTCACGAGCTGGTCTGCGGCGGTCCTCGCGAAGCCAATCGTGCCACTCTGGCGGATGCATGATCGTCCAGCGTCCTCGCCCGTCCTCCTCCCAGTAGTGAGCCGGTCGTTCCTTTCAGGCGTCGACCAAGCGTCCATCTCGGATGGCCTGAGCTCTTGCGATCGTTGGTGTTGTGGCTATGTTTGTTGTGGAAGAAGCGAGCAGACGGCTGCTCTTGAACGACTTCGGGGTGGTCGGCCGTGCCGTGTCGGCTCCTTGCGAGCGCAGCCTCCCTTGAGCTTCACGTCCTTAGCCTTGGCTTTCTTCTCTTACAGGTCGTGGCAGAGGCTTCGAGGAGGAGAGGCTCCCTCCTTAGCTCTTACACTTGAGTGCCATGTTGAACATCTCGAGCCGTGAATAGCTCCTCGTGGATGGCGAGCTCCTCCTTCATCTTGACATCGTGGATGCCATCGAGCTTACTGAGATGATGGCCTGTCCGAATCACCTTAGGGGATCTTAGAAGTGAATGTTGTTGAAGCACTTGAATGTACTGAGGGTCTCTCACATCTTTGCTTGATCGTGCAATTCACCGCAACCCATTGGTGGTCATGAAATTGCCAAAGTTAGCGGCAAGCGGTCGGCGCATCTCCTGGGAGAGATCGATCCTGCACTACAAAAAATACTTCCGTGATGATACGTGTTTGTCCTGTAGGTCGCGTTTTGTCATGCATGTACATCCATGACAAATTTATAGCGAGAATCAAGATAGTCATACACATCTGTCGTAGAAGTGTTCCATGACATTACCAAAATTATCATCGAGTGTCCACTTCCATGACGATAAATCAAGCGTCCGAAGTGCTTTGTCAAGGGTGACCGACACGTGGCATCCACCGTAGCGAACGCCGTTAAGCTATCGGTCGGATTTTGGATCCGATAATCCGTTATGACCTCGACCAATTGGAAATTTCCGTGTAAAATTCGATTGGCGAAGGCACCTGTCGGCTATTCGATGGGCGGATATGGCCGTCCATTGGAGGAGACATGCCTATGATGCGTCGACACATGGCTGGAGCCAGAGGCCCATATAGGTTAAAAAACGGCCAGTCAAGGCCGTAGAACTTAATCAGTACTAGTGGGCCAGCCCAATAACGGCCTGCTTAATAAAGGCCCATTTGGCCGGCGAGATCGGCAGATTAATTGTTACGCCCAATATTTGGGCCCATTTCGACTAAAGCGATCATCTGCACATTAATTGTTAGCCCAATATTTGGGCCCATTTATGACGGCCAGATCTGGCCCGTTAATTGCGCGAATATTGGGGCAACTACAACCAGTGACTTTTGGCATTAGAGGCTGATGTGAACATGGGCCCATTTCACCTGGTGTGACTTCGGCACAGGAATGGCCGTGCTGCCCATGGGCCATATATGGTCCGATGGGACATCCAGACCCACTAACGACCGATGCTAAAGGTGGCAGATTAAGCCAGCGTGACTTTGGGCCTGTTAAGGGCCCGTCGCATAATTGACCCGTTGATGCATGCTAAGCTTCGGCCTCTTAAGGCCCATGATATCGTGGGCCAACTAAGGCCGAGATATGTTCGGCTGTAACGACCCGTGAGCTACTTGGGCCCATAACGACCGGTCTACATTTGACTGCTGAAGGCCGTCGACGACTAGTGAAAATTGAGGCCCAACATGCATTTGGCTGCTAAAGGCCGATGTGGTTTCATCTCGGCCGTAACGAGGCGGTACAATATTCAACTGTTAATGGCTAGCTACAGGCCAAACTAAGCTGGAGTCGACAAAGGCCAACTAAAATATAGGCGGTGTAAGTTTGGGCCTGGCGCAATGTGTGAAGGCCCCAATCATTGGGCCCAATAAAGGCATAAGCCGGCCCAATTGTGGCCCTAAAAACAACCCGTTATCAATGTTTGGCCCGATCGACTACATCTGATTTTTTCAGATAGCGAATGATGGCGATAACTAGTAAATTAGAACAAACCTACTCTATACAATAGAAATTACGACATAGTAACTAAGAATAAACCTACACTATACAATAAAGTTTAGGTATATTACATCCCGGGCATCGAAGTTATACAGGTGATCATAAAGCGCAAGAAAATTACAAAAGCTGGGCACCATTGCGTAACAAAATAATCTTGAACGAGACCACTTCCAAGACAGTTCAAGAAAGGTTAGCCTTGAGAGAACTGCATAAGCTGAAACAAGGTATTTGAGGACCGACCTAGCATGTCGATCATAGCTTCAGTGTAGCTTTTTAGCGATGAGGTTCTCATTGGTGTTCTCATAATCTTTCTTAGAATGGGACTTCAAGTCGAAGTTGAGTTGCGAATGCCTTTCTGCTAGAACTTGGGGCTGAAGAGTCGAACTGATTGAACAACGAATTACATGAGCTTGTCATTTGATCTCAAGTAACTTGAACTGCATCAAGACAAGACTTTGGGGTTGTCTCGCTATCTTCAAGATGTTTTGCCTTCTTTCTTTGCAATATATGTTGGGTTTGTCTCACACCTTGACAGACTTGTGCATGCCATCGGGCATATCACCTGAAACAAGAGAGAGATGACAGGTTTTGCACGTGTATAAACAAAGATGATAAGCATTACATCAATTCTATCCAATTTCAAATTAGAAAATAAAGAGTAAGTTCAAAATATCAATAGCATAATTTGGCATTGTTCATAATGGGAGCTTCACCACACTCTGGATTACCATGTCAACATAACAAGCATAGATGAAGGGCAAAAGAAAATCATTGTATCTATTTTGGATAATGTGCATGGCATGTTGTTCATATCATCGACCACATCGATAGATAAAGCAGGGGAGATGACAAAGGTGCAAGCGTGGGCTGCTTCACCACACTGGATTATAGATCCACAAAACCAAGCATACATATAGGGTATTAAGTAATGTGCATGGTATGAATAAGAAATTTGGTTTTCATCTGCATTAAGCATACAAGTAAAGACATGGGCGTCAAGCTCCCTTACCAGTGTCCGCATAGAAGTCACATACCTTGCGACTCGTCAAACCGTTTATTGACCGGTCACGATGTCGCGTCGCCTCGTCAAGTTGCCGCTTTAGTTCGGCATATTCATCGTCCGGTGGCCTCCGGACGCTCGCCCGCCTGTTTAAGCGGCGATATGTTAAAAGCGAAATTTGATCCTCGACAGGTTGTCAATTTTGACAACATACGAAGTCTCGAGGGCTACTATCTATCAGGCGCATTTTATATGCATAGCTGTCAAAAGGTACATCATTTTTGCGTACCTCAAATCCCGTCGATAAGCTTACGGCGGCTTCATACAATCCGCTCTCGCGGATGCAATTCTTTCAATCACCCGTACCCACATGAGCACGGTGATCTTACGAGAATAACGCTTCGCCCGAGCAGATCCTTGAATCCTCCGACCGCACACCACTTGGCGCGGACCTTCCGCCCCGCCGGACTTGGGGAACCCTCGCGACGACACCTCGGGTCGTCCGCTTCACATGAGGTCACGGCCAGTTGGGCGTTTAGCTCTCCATCATCTCGGGAAGAAGATCCCCGAAGGCGAGCTCTGCTGAGAAGGGTGAGGTCGAACTACAAAGGTACAATTTGGTTATCTTCATAAATAAATACAGGATGTTCCTTATTTACAAGACCCCTTCGTTTTACTTACGGCTCATTGGAGGCTGATCCCTTGGGGAAATAGTGCGGCTGGGTTACTTCGGCGCGGACTCTCAAGCGAAGATTCCCTTCCTTTCTTTGAGGCCTTGACCTCCGGATCTTGAGCGGTCCTCTTCTCTCCTCGGAAGGTGGGACTCTTAATCCCTCCTTCCTTGATAGCCTCCTTCCTTGAGGCGATTGCTCCCCACTCCTCCTTCGCCTTCTTCAAAAGCGCGACCTTCAACATCTTGGTCAACATGGGATCCGGCGTGGTCTGGGAGGAGGCGGACACCTTATCAACTTTGCCTTGGCAATCCTCCTGTTCAAGAAAGCGGCTCCTTTAAAGGCCATATATATAAAATAAATGAATGAGCAGCTCGTCCGATTCTGGGACTACTTACTTGAGTATCTGGCGATTGCAGCTTAGTCCTGCGTCCTCGGTCAAGTCGGACACTTCTCTTGTGATCGAAGAATAGTTTATACATCTCCCAGGCGTCGTGCCCATAAAATTTTGGAGGCTCGTGGTCCCTCGGATTAATTCCCACAGGCGGAGGGCGGCGTTTTGAGGCTGAAGGCGCGGATCACCATAACCTGCGCCACTGCAGCAGATTGATCCCTCTTTCTGGAGGTCTCGAATCGGCCTGCAGCAGGAGTGCGCGTCCTTGGGCGACCCCAGTCGAGCCTTGTTGACCCATGGCCCAGCCCTGTGGTGGACTGGCGGAAGGCGGGGCGCCGCCCATTTGGTGCCCACAGGGGCGGTGATATAAAACCACTCCCGTTGCCACAAACCAAGCTCCTCTTGAAAAGAGCCCTCGGGACCCGCAGACATCAGCACATTTGCTTATGACTGCCTCTCACTTTTCTGTTTGCTGCCCTTGATCGCTTTTGGCTCCACCTTGAAGGTCTTGAGCCACAATCCAAAGTGAGGGTAATATGGAGGAAGGCCTCACATACCACAATGAATGGCGAGATATGGAGGATGGACTCAGTTCAAGTCATGGAAATCAAGCCCATAATAAAACATGAGGTCCCCTCACAAAGGGTCGTCGGAAGCCTAAACCCGGCGGAAGTGAGACCACGAACACCACGTTCTCGCCGGGCTCGGGAGTGGGAATGACCTGCCACAGGCGAGGCAGCCTATCACGAGATCTCGCCCGGTTAGATACAGGCGTCTACGCAGCTTTACGTCTTCTTACATGTGGAGGAGAACACCGCATCGGCCATGCTGGTCGGAGCGGACATCGTCGAAAGTCAAGCGCTGAATCTGAAGCTTTGGGGTGTTGGAACTTCGAGCGGCGAACTCGATGGAGGTGTAAAAGGAGAGGCCTTGGTCTCGTTATAAAGAGGTTGAATACCAAGAGCCCACCCGTGGTCGATTAGGACTTCGCCTTTGTTAGAAAGGCGGGCCAGCAGAGCACGGTTGGGTTACCCGTCCGTATTGATGTGAATCCCGGAATAAGGGGGCACGATCTACGCTTTGATAAGGCGTGCCAAAGAAACGCCCGCGCTAAACATGCTGAGGTGGAACAATAAAAAGCGATTCATATGAAGGCATGGCCGTGGTGTGATATCACGCGCGGAATCGTCAGCCGATCTGTGCAAAACTATTCTCTCTGATTGTTATGTGGAACTTGTTTTGCGAGCGGACACTATCTGGTGTTCACAATCTTCTATGAATTATTCGGAAGAAGAACCCGCCTTGCAATGCGAAGACAATATGCGCGCGGACTAAATGTCGTCATTGAAGCTGGTTAGAGGAGCTCTTTGGGGAGTTCCGTACTAGGGGTGTCCGGATAGCGAACTATCATCATCGGCGGACTCCAAGACTATGAAGATACAAGATTGAAGACTTCGTCCGTGTCATGGGACTTTCCTTGGCGTGGAAGGCAAGCTTGGCGTCTGGATATGTAGATCTCCTACTATTGTAACCGACTGTGTAACCTAACCTATCCGATGTCTATATAAACCGGAGGTTTTAGTCCATAAGACCGAACAACAATCATACCATAGGCTAGCTTCTAGGGTTTAGCCTCTTTGATCTCAGTGGTAGATCACTCTTGTAACACACATCATCAATATTAATCTAGCGGGGCGTGAGGTTTTACCTCCATCGAGAGGCGAACACAGGTAAAACATCGTGTCCCTTGCCTCCTGTTACCATCCGCCTAGGCATCGTCTATTCGGGACCCCCTACCGAGATCCGCGGTTTTGACACATGCAGCGACCCTATGTGATCGGTTGACCTTGCTTCCTCCACGCACAAATATATCTACCGTGCGTGTTGGATCATCTCTCAAGCTCTATCTTACAGCCCTCACCCTTACCAAAAGCTCAATCGGACAATATCTCTCGGAGCATATATATTTGTTCAATGAATGTCGGACCACACTCACTTTGTCTCTCTATCTATATGTCTCGATTGACCTCGCTTTCTCATACCGTATCTTCCAGCGTTGAAGCTACTACCTCTCCATCCCTCATAAAGCGGAGCTATTTACATTGCGAGGGCACTCCAACCTTGGATTAATTTGTGTAGGCATTTATTCCGGTCGGTTTAGATTATATTTTCATAGCATTAGGCCCTAACTTCTCCAAGCACCGTTGCAACCATAACTCCCTAGTTGATTTCCCTCTGGCTCGGTCATCGCTCTCTCTTGCGTCCTTTCTACAGCCTTCAACGTCGCACCATGGTATTATTGAAAAAACTATGTTGTTCTCTTTAATTATTATAAATAAGCTACAAAACTACACACAGATAGTCCACTTGGAATGGAACAAATTTGACCCACAAATTAAAGTGCTACAAACTACACACCGAGGGCCCACATGTCATGAAACAAATTTGGACCCATATACAAATTAAAAAATAAGGGCGAGATCGAACATGCGACCGGGCCTTCAAGCCGCCGTCAATAGGCAACATACATAGAATAGCAATGTTTGTTGTACCCCCTTTGTTCACATAATGTTTTTATATTACCACAGCCTAATTAATGGATAACATGTAATATTATTTTTTAGTACTATTAGCCTTCACTTACTGGTGGGTTCCATGTGTCTCTCTCTCTCCTCCCCTTCTGCGTTTAGGCCTTGCGGGCAAACAGGAAGAACTTCATGAGCGATGTTGCCGTTGACCATATCTGGGCGTGTTCACAAGTCACGGCACCAGTTTCACGTACTAGCAGCACTAGTCGATTGTATGCGTGCAATGCCGTTAATTTGGAAGTATATTAAGTGCATGCGGATATTAACTACTAGGATATTATTTGCGTGTTGTCATGTGATTAGCACTATTTTGGCATGAAATTAACTGCCGCTAAACGTGTTGGCGCTCGACATTGAAGCAGTCTAGGTCGTTGGATGACAAAGGAATACATGTGGCTTGATGGCGTTTTATATTTAATTTGATACGGCTCTAGCGAACATTCAATCGATCAAACCATACATTTCGTTCAGTCTGACTCGACTTTAAATTATCTGACGATCGATATAAAATAAATGGAAATGATAAACGTTGGATTTTAATCATGGCAATCGAGCGTTTTCATAGCAAATTTAGATTCTGTGGCGGCGGCGGCGTCTCGCGGTGGGAAGCGGCTCTCTGCCGTGCTACGTGTGTCATCAGACCAGCGACCGGCGGCGGCAGCGGCGTCTTCGCCGTTGTTGGCGTACTCATTGGCGTTAGCCTAGCTTCAAGGAAGGCCAAAATGTTCAGACTTCGAGCAAGTCAGCTGGCGGGAGGAAGCGTGGCGTTGGTGCAAGAAGCGGTCGGCGGCGGCCATCCATGCGGCGAGAGAACGCGGCACCAGCGAGGGCGAAGCGCTATCAGCGGCGGCGGAGACATTCGTGTGCATGAGCACCGCGGCAGCAGCGCCGCGTCGATGCCAGCAGCGGCGCATCTGTTGGCAGTGCCGCGGGCACCGGCTGCGGCGTGCGTGAGTGCAGCGCCTTGGCGCTATCTTGGCAGTGCAGGCGCGTGAAAGTCGGCGAGGACCTCGTGGAACCCGTGGCATCAAGCTTCGGCGACAATGTGCGGCTCCCAGCCCATCAATGCCACGGGGATGGTATTTGGCGCGGTCGAGCGATGGGAGCGGAGCAGGGAGGCGGGGACGGCGGCGTCTTCCCGCAAAGGCGAGTTCAAGCTTCGTCCCAAAGCGCCTTATGTTCTTGAGACTCCGGATGGGTGTCTTCCTCATGCCCTGGAACACTAAGGCAGACCATCGTGATGCGGCATGGCGTCACGTTTAGGTCAGGCTAGTTGGAGGTAGGCAGCGGGAGAATCGGGAGGAAGAGAGAGGATTGTAGCGATACGGGTAGTGCGGGGTTGATTTTAAACTGCGGCGCCGGCGACATTAAAAGTGGGAGCAGTTGGGACGGACGGTGGGGCGGAGCCTGGTCAAAGGCTCGCCTCCGGTGAGTCTGCACTGCGTGATCTGCTTTCGCCGCCTCCACGACAGCCCGATTACAGCGGTCTGCTCGCCGCCTCCCGTCGACTCACCGCGCTTCTTTGGGGCGGCACCTGCCGATGAAGCGGGGACTCGTGGCGGCACGTAAACACCCACGGTTTCAATAGTAAGCGTTAGCCTTAACGTGACAGGTCTTTGTTCCAAAATACCTTGGCTCTTCATTTGTGCAACTTGTCATAAGCAGCTTGTCTTGAATTAAATAAAAAACTTACAGTAATATTTGTGCCATATCACGTGACCATGCTCAGTTTCAGAATTTATGCTCACTTTTGGATTTTCTGAAATTTAAGATCCAGGATTGAAACAATATCATAACCTGCATCATGCAATAAATTTTCAAGCCGTACATCTGTCTGTTGTATTTCTTAAGAAAGGATTTGGTCAAACATTTTGTAGTTAAACCTCCTTTCCGGTTTATAGGGCTCAATTCAAAATCTCACCAACCTAGGTAGATGGTGAGTGGTGGAACAATTGTTGTAGTTGCAAAACCACTCAATTAATCGCTTGTTTTCCTCAAAAATTGTGTTCTGAATGCATTAATTGCAATGCATGCATAAAGTACATGCATTGGTCAATTTTCTCTTAATACTTGCATGTAATGATTTATTGCACCTTGAAATATGAACATGTGATGGGAACAACCCAATTGAGACTTATAAAATGGGAAAACTAAAATTTTGAGATAAGCCCTATAAAGCTAGGAAAGGAGGGAGTAAAGGATAATCCCTCCGTACCATTGCGTTACACGATATATTAACTCAAGTACTAGACGCGAACAAAGCGGGCTCAATTACGTGCTCATCTGGTGTAGTAGTAGTAGTACTAGGCAATGCAGTTGACGGGTGACCTAATGACGGCGACGAGGGAATTGAACCGTGCTAAACACGGTAGGTAACGTGTCTAGTTACTAAAGCATCCCTCCGTTGTTCATCGGTAGTCATTATGGACCGGGGACATGAGGGGAATTTCCTAGGGCTGGAATTCTGGCGCGATATTTCGACTTGAAGCTGCGAGGCTCATTGGTTGGGGTTGCCTAATGTGCGTACCACGCCGCCACGAGACACGAGCCCGTTTTTTAGGATCAACACGAGCCAAGGTCTGGCTGATGCGCGTTGGGTCCTACCATTTGAGAATCTGAAAGGAACCTTTTAAATTGCGAACAAATCTATGTGTATTACAATACCCGTATTTTCCTTGCAAATACTAATCTCAACGTGGTAATTGATTTATGACGAGTTGTTGAATTAGAGTGAATTTGTAATATAGTGATCTCAACATGGATTTCACATTTCATGGTATCCCTAGTAAGTTTTCCAATGCAAATTCAAATTTAAAAGATGAACAATATGGAGGTGAGAAAACTTTGTATGTATCAAGCATATGACCACACACACACACACAGAGAGACACACACGCACAAACATAACAACAATCCAATAAGTATAGTGGATCTATTTTTCCAACCCATGCATGTATGACACGAGTTCAAAAATACTCCTTCTATTCCTAAATATTAGTCTTTTAGAGAGTTCAACAAGTGACTACATACGGAGCAAAATGAGTGAATATAGACTCTAAAATATGTCTGTATACATCTGTATGTGCCAGTCCATTTGAAGCCTCTAAAAGACTAATATTTAAAACGAAAAGGAAGTAAAATGTAAGACATCCATGGTCCTCAGTTCAATATTTAAAATGAACATGAAACTGAAACATGAATATTAAGTCTAGTACTACAGTACATGCAAATGTTGTGTTTAGGCGGAGCTATGATTGTCGAGGTCAACCCTGACCTTAGATAAAATTGTGGAGCTCTGTTTAGGGTTGTTTAGATTATATTTGTCCCCACCCTCCCAACCACCGATTGGTTGTGCACCCCACCTCTCCTCCCAGGAGAATATCATGTGCCCCATACCTTAGATGCTATATGCCGTCTGAGTTGCTTGGAGCTTGTAGATCTGAGATATAGCAGCTCACATGATGTCTTAATTTTTTGCAGGAAACCTTGATGAGTTTGAGAATTGCACACAATTTGTACAAAAACTACTTAGATGCCCTTTGATCCCATATCCAACGACCTCGGCTCGTATCACCGTAGCATCTAAGATGAAGGAGGACATCATATTCTCACTGTATGTAAGAATATCATGTGCTACCACACCTTAGATGCTTTGGTGATACAAGCTCTTGGGGCGTTGGTTGTGACAACACCTCCTCGGTGGTTCAAATGGTTTTTGCGAGAAAAGCCCCAAAAGAGTTGACCCTTTGCTTACAAGCACAAAGACTGCTCGAGATGCCATTGGATCTCAGATCAAGCGACCTCCAAGCTCGTATCACCGTAGCATCAAGCTGCGATAGCACCTTATGTTTTCTCGCGCGGGAGAGTATGAGGTGCTCCGCACCATAGATTCTATGGTGATCGAGTTCCTTGAGATCTAACGGCCCACAATAGGAGGTTTGAATGTTTTTGCAATATCTGGTGATAGAGTTTGGGAAATCTTGAGAAAGTACAAGTACTATGCATGTGCCATCGATCCTTGATCATCGACCTAGATGCTCATATCACCGTGGCGGGTAATTAAGCTACGGGGAGCACCTAATATGAGCACCGGGGGCCGTTGGATCGAAGATGCAGCGGCACACACGAACCTGAATGTTTTATTTGCAAAAAAACTTTGGAGAGTTTGGAAATTGCGCATAATTACAAAGACTACTCCCAAGCCATTGGATCTCACTTCCAGCGGTGTAAAAACTTCGTATCACCATAGTATCTAAGCTGCGGGGTGGATGTGATATTCTATGCGCTGTCATTTTGTTAGTAAACTTGCAAAATACATGTAACTCGTGCCGTTACTTGTCTAACGGCATAAAGTGTTTGTTCAAAAAACCATCCTACACTGAAATATCGGAACAACACAGGGGTCCCACTTGTCATTAATCAAATTTGGACCTAAAACTAACAAATCTGAAAGGCGAGATTCGAGCGGCAGCCTGGACTACAAAGCGTAAATCGATAGCTTTGAAAAAAGCGAGCGGTTGTTGGCTTTGTCCCATAACTTGATTTTATCTGATACTTGTGTTGAGTAGAGTAGAGGAGTGCCTCGTCAACACGTGCATGATTGTTGTCTCACTTCTGGTGGGTCCCGGTCTGCGATCTCAATCTCTCTTCTCTCCATCGTCTAACCTTTGCGGGCACACACGAAAGCGGCGCTAGCTTGCCGTGGTGTTATTACAACTAAAAAAGCTTGGAAAATAGAAGAATCGCCTAGAACAAGAGATGTTGTGGCTGGTCGAGATGGAGCTAACCGTGCCACGTTTGCATGATGAAGCTGTGTGGCTAGTGGGGTGTTTTCGACCCACCGGTGGTTGGGTCGAGAGTGAACCATAGGTACTTGTGTCGATACAATATATTTTTACGCACATTTTCCTCCGTGCGAGGCGTGGCACACCCTACCTGTGGTTTTGGGGTCCTCCGTGAGGTGCGCATATATTCTTCTGGCGTGGGGCGCCCTACCGCGCATTTTACGGGTCCTCCTCGGTCGTAGCGCGAAGCAAGTAAATAGTCGTCAAATCACGAAGACCACCTCTCCCGAGTACATCGGTGAAGCACGGTGGCTAGCTAGTTGGCTAGTTCGACCAATTAGCTAGGCTGCCGCCACATTTTTTTTCACCTTTTTTATCTACTTGCGGCGGTAAATTTAAATATCCCCGTGGCGTTGCTCACGGTGTTTGGGTGCGGCAGAATTTTAATTTTTGATTGGCTGGGCGGTAGCGGCATGATATTTAATTTTTTTGATTGGCGGGAAGCGGTAGCGGTAGCAAATAGTCATGATGACTCCGCCTATAAAAACCTTTGCTCACTGATGTGAGAAGTGTCGTTGGTGTTTTACCATGGTGAAAACAAAAGATCCCCGCTCCTCGGCTGGCTCCCTCCGCCTTCCGTGGGTGCATTGCCTTTCAGCCATTCCGCCCCTTTGCTTCCTCTCCCCATTGCTTCTACGGTGCCATGGCGCGGCAGAATCCGAGTCGAGGTGGGCGCTGACAGAGAGCTCCATGCCAGGATCACGGGCTCGGGGCCAGGGCGTGGAGCTCCGTGAGCTCAAGGAGGAGAGAGTGCCATGCTCATCCGTTATGTCGGGAGTTCACGGACTTCAAAAGCGGTGGCGTCCACCACAAAGATGCTCGGCGTCGGCGGCGTTGCTGCGGCGGGAGATATGATAGGCCGTCGGGGGGCGGTGGGAAGCGGCGGGCGATCGTGGCGAGGTCGGGACCGCCTCAGCCACTTGGTGAACCAAGTTGCCACACGCGTGTTCTTGACTCTTGCGATGCCTACCGTCGTGCGGTAGCGGCGATGCGGCCGTCGGGCTAAACCCGTTCGACCATCCGGTCGACTTCAGCAGCTGCGGCTTCGACCTGGTCTCCTTCTTCACTATATCTCCGAGGAGCTGAGCCGTCTCCGCGTGATGGTGGGGGCTGAGCTGGACAAGGAGGGGTTGCGCGCTGCCATCGCCGTTGCCGGGAGAATCCTTTCAGGGCTCCGTCACCGGAATCCATTACGTGCCATTGGGCGCCGTCTTTGTGAGCTGGCTCCGTCGACCGGGGCGGGCTCTGTGGCGGTTGCACCCTGGATCACCAGCGTCGTGCGCCTCGAGAAGCGAGAGGGACTTGGTGGTGTTTAGGCGCCCTCTACATGGGCATGTCCATGTCTCGGCGCAACATGACCGTTGGATCAAACTTCGAGCCAGTGCGGATGAGTCCTTTGTAGCACTAAAGCGTGTGGGTGTGTTTGGTTGCATTCTCATCTCAATATAGTTGTTTCCTCTGCGTTTATTTTGTCAACCTACTAGTGTGGACTCATGCACCCTTCATGCACTCTGCCAAACACCCAAAAGTGGGCGAGAAGGGAACTTTTGCTCCCATCCGTGCACCCTTCATACACCTGTCTAACACTATAGGATGTGCTTCATATGGTTCATGTTTAGTAGTCTCTTTGTAGCACCGTACTCTCCGTCTTGTTGTGGACCTAGTTACGTTAACATTTATCTCACGTTCATTCTCGACCGGACAGTCAAAAAAGCGGTACTATGTTACATATAGGAGTAGTTGACATCGCACAACATCATTTGTTATCGTCATATCTTACTACACTAGCAAAAGATTGTGTAATCTTGGCGTATGAACCCTTTGCACATGCCTAGTAGTAGAAGCCTTGTGTATGTTCAAGTGGCTGCCGTGTTTAGCACTCCTCCGTCGTAAAGTGGAAGCGCTTGTTGTAATCATTTTTCTTGAGAATGAAAAACAGTGTACCACGCTCTCGTGCGGATCCTCCTCGACCATGCACTAAATTACTCACATTCGCGGCGTGTGGGACAGCCAGCACACAGGTCCACTAGCCATGCACTAAATTACTCCGTAGTAGAGTGACGGTGAGACTACCCGATCGAACCGCCGCTTGTAATGCCCAATGAGCCGTCAAATCACAAAACCCCTCCTTTCTAGCGATAAGTTGAATGGACGAAGCAACCATCATTTCACTCTTCTCTCTCAGCTTCCTCTCTTGAAGAAAACCCCCTCACCTTAGCTTCTCCCTCATCTCGTTCCTCCTTTCCTCTTCTCTCTCAGCTTCCTCTCTTGGATGGGCGTGAAGCACCGGCCGGCGTGATGTCTATGGCTCTGGCCAAAACCGTCGAGGCTCATAGTGCGAAGAAGCGCAAGCACCCGCTTGAGACTACATGAGACAAGCTCAAAGCCATAGCCTGTCCAAGCCCCCTCTCGGGATCCCTCATTAAGCAAGTCCAGGTAATGTCTCTTGTTGTGATCTTTTCTCGATCTTGATCGTGTTTTTCATCTAACACGCAGTACTAATCTTGGTAGTACAATTCTTTGGGTGATCTTGCATGTGATTTTAGTGTGCCAAATAGCGGTTCTAAATTCCTCTTTTGACCAAAACATGCGAGAGGTTGACACTGATTTCTTATAGATTACTTTCAACTACTCCCTCTGTCCCAAATTTATTGTCTTAGATTTGTCTAGATACGGATGTATCTAATACGGATGTATCTAATACTAAAATGTGACTTGATACATCCGTATCTAGACAAATCTAAGACAAGAATTTTTGGACGGAGGGAGTACTTTATATCAATGCTACCTTTTAAGAGGTATATTTGCCTCAGTAACTTGTGTTATGGATATTGCATGTAATCCCTCTGCCCTCATGCCTTTCAAGACATGTTCTACTGTCTTTGTTCACTCATTTCTGTGCGTATATGTAGTCATATATGGAGTATAATATCGAAAATCATCTTATATTTCTGAGCGGAGGTAGTAATGAAATATGGTTTCTGTTTGAATTAGAACCAGGTCATGGTGGAGATGAAGTTCTCAAAGTCATGCCGTGTGAAGCTGGAAGACACGATGATGAGTTCTCTTGTTGAACTATCCACTCTTTGTGTCCTTGTGCCACGTGTCTGAACTAGTGTTTTCCTATAGCATTGTTGTCGAGGCGTGTTCTCGAGGCTGTGCTTGACCACAACAATTTCTGGCTGTGCCTTCGATTCTGAAGGGTGTGGTTCTTGTAAAGCTTCCCAACAAATCTGATGCAGCTGTCTTCATCATCATGTTTATGAGTGGAAAGACCACTCTGTTAGGTTCTCAAGGTTGACAAGATGGTGATGGTGCATGTAGACATCTCACACGAAGTCCATGGCCTAGTCAGTTTTGCGGAGTTCATCCCGTGAGGCGGTGGCAGAAATAGTCTGCAGAGTTTAGTTAGTGCAACTTTGCTTATGCGTAGTAAGTACTATTGTTCATTACTTGATTTGTGTTTGTGAACCTGTATTGTTTATTAATCTGCGCTTTTGGTGTGTGGTCAGTCCACGAGAACTGTCTATGTTAATGTCTGTCCACTCAATTCAGTCTGTACATTTTGAAGTATCCAGATCATATTTTTTGTGAGACGGTTTATCAATTATGGTTACACTCCAATATCTGTATGCATTGCAGGGTTTATCGCACCACCAGGATTTCAGTCCATGGATGTTCGGTCCATACAATTTGTCACGACCTTTGGACTGTCACCTTGTGGGAGTAAGCGGGGCCCTGCATGCCAGCGTGGTTGGACGATCAATCTTACATTTAGTACTTCAACATAGTGATTTCCTGGTAAGGATTCACTCGTGTCACATCAAGTAAATCTTATTGATTTCTTGTCTAAATCTTATTGATTTAATGTCATGTTTTCTTTCTTTTCCTACAATTTTACGATGCAGGTTTTGTTATGTGACATTCATCACAGAATAAACCGTTTGGTTTGCTCTCGATGGCTATTTTTGCAGCTTTCACTTCTTATGTAGGTATCGATGCTTGAAGGCTCTGTCCATCACTTATATTCTTGGAAACAATTGGATCGGTCTGTTGTGCAGTACAAGCTGAATCCCTATGATGAACTGCGGTTTGGTTTAACAAAAGCATACAATTAGTCCTTCTCGCGTTTAAAGAAATGAAGAAAAAAACTGGATCACGGTCACGGATCCTAGTCAAGTTAGAAAGCTGATCATAGCGAGACCGGACACGATCGCCGTTGTCTCGCCGCAGATCGAGCACCGGCGGTTGCTCTAGCAGCGGCGGCGGCGGCTCGGTCTGATCCGGTGAGGATTGGACACCGACGGCGTCGGTGGATCGGTCTGATCTCTTTGGAGGATCGGGCATCGACACGGCACCAGCTCTACAAGGAGCACCATCTCCGGTAGCAGCGGCGGCCGGCACCTGCACCAACACTTGCACTTGCATTTGGTCGGCCGTGCGGTTGCCTTTGCAGCGGTGGGCTGCAGTTAGCACTTCATATACCAAAGTCCTTACAAAACCTACATGTCCACCTTCTTGGTAAGCATTGGCCGCCCAAGTGCTTCGTTCTTTTTCTTTCCATGTTGTTTCACATGATTCACTGTGTTGATCTACTTTTGGGTATGTCTTCTTGTTTGCAAACAGAGAATTCCTAGAGCAACGAGGGAGTCGTTCAACTATCCGGGCGACCGCGGCCAAGTTTCTCTAACCATGCGCAGCCTTGGTTTGAATGAACCTGCTCAATATACCGTAAGTACAAAGGTGTTGGGGAACGTAGTAATTTCAAAAATTTCCTACGCATACGCAAGATCATGGTGATGGCATAGCAGCGAGAGGGAGAGTGTATGTCCACGTACCCTCGTGAACCGTGGCGAGCGTTATAACAACGTGGTTGATGTAGTCGTCGTCTTCACGATCCGACCGATCCAAGTACCGAGCATACGGCACCTCGAGTTCAGCACATGTTCAGCTCGATGGCGATCCCGGGCTCCGATCCAGCAAAGCGTCGGGGATGAGTTCCGTTAACCGACGGCGTGGTGGCGATGATGATGCTCAGCGGTGCGAGCTTCGCCTAAGCTCATGACGATATGACTCTACGGGCGAGGGCCGCCTAAGCTCATGACGATATGACCCGAAGTGGAATATGGTGGAGGAGGGCACCGCTGCGGCTAAGAGCGATCCGTAGATCAACTTGTGTGTCCATGGGGTGCCCCTGCCCCGTATATAAGGAGGGAGGGAGGAGGAGGCCGGCCCTAGGAGGAGGCGCCATGGGAGTCCTACTCCCACGGGAGTAGGATTCCCCCTTTCTAATCAACTAGGGTCCTTCCATGTATTAGGAGTAGGAGACAAGGAAGGGGAAGAGAGAAGGGAAGGAAGGAGGGTGCGGCCCCTCCCTAATCAATTCGGACTAGGCCATGAGAAGCAGCGGCCTGCCCTAGGCAGCCCTCTCTCTTTCCGCGAGGGCCCAATAAGGCCAATACTTCTCCCGGCGAATTCCGTAACTCTCGATTACTCGAAAAATACCGAATCATTGGAACCTTTCCGAACTCGAATATAGTCGTCCAATATATCGATCTTTCGTCTCGACCATTTGAGACTCCTCATCATGTCCCGATCTCATCCGGGACTCCGAACTCCTTGGTACATCAAAACTCATAAACTCATAATATAAGCTGTCATGAAACCTTAAGCGTGCGGACCCTACGGGTTCGAGAACTATGTAGACATGACCTAGAACTATTCTTGGTCAATAACCAATAGCGGAACCTGGATGCTCATATTGGCTCCTACATATTCTCGAAGATCTTTATCGGTCAAACCGCATAACAACATCGTTGTTCCTTTTGTCATCGGTATGTTACTTGCCGAGATTCGATCGTCGGTATCCGATACCTAGTTCAATCTAGTTACCGGCAAGTCTCTTTACTCGTTCCGTAATACATCATCTCACAACTAACTTATTAGTTGCAATGCTTACAAGGCTTATGTGATGTGTATTACCGAGAAACCTAGAATACCTCTCCGACAATCGGAGTGACAAAACCTAATCTCGAAATCGCCAACCCAACATGTACCTTTGGAGACACCTGTAGTACTCCTTTATAATCACTCGATTACGTTGTGACGTTTGGTAGCACCAAAGTGTTCCTCGATGGCAGGGTTGCATAATCTCATAGTTACAGGAACATGTATAAGTCATGAAGAAAGCAATAGCAATATACTAAACGATCAAGTGCTAGGCTAACGGAATGGGTCATGTCAATCACATCATTCTCCTAATGATGTGATCCCATTAATCAATTAACAACACATGTCTATGGTTAGGAAACATAACCATCTTTGATTAATGAGCTAGTCAAGTAGAGGCATACTAGTGACTATATGTTTGTCTATGTATTCACACATGTATCATGTTTCCGGTTAATACAATTCTAGCATGAATAATAAACATTTATCATGAAATAAGGAAATAAATAATAACTTTATTATTGCCTCTAGGGCATATTTCCTTCAAAAGGATGGTCGCATGATGATTGATGCTAAAGGATGGTCAAGGTTCAAATCTAAATCATATCTTGCGGTAGGGGATGATGTCAAAATCGAACTTTCTCGGCAAGGAGAGCTGGTCCAAATCAACTTATAAATTCTTGATGGCAACCGCGCAGCTGCCGAACTGATCTATCCTCGAGAGATTTTGATGTAATAATCTGGCATGGTGAAACAAGTGTCTTGTGTGTATAAGTAGTACGACCGTATTATTTATCACATGGTATATCATTGATAGAATTGCAACTCTGATTGCTGGTTAGGAACTGTCGTTCGATTTCATTCCAACAGCTGTCGTGCTTTATTCAATTTTGTGTATTAAGCCTTGCGACGACATCTAAAACCAGCCTTGATCTTGATCGCTTGCAATATGAAAAGCGCTGAGGTAGAACACATGGGCCCCCAAACATGCAGGGTCGGCCTGCGGCCCAAAGTCTAGAACCATGAGCCTATCTGAATATTATATTCTCTGCTGAACCCCCATAAAAAAAGCTGAACCCCATAATGCCCGTGCGTTGCGAGAGGAGTATATTTCTCGGCAAGGTGAGCCTGTGATATAAAAGATTTGTATATTTCTTTACAGAGGAGTATCTCTGTCAAAAATATATTTATGTGTAACTAGTTACTCTGTCTTTCTACTTCCTTTCGGCTGATATGTGGGGCAACCGCTCACAGGTCCACGTGCCATATGCACAAATTAGAGTGCACAACTTCACGGTAGACACACCCGGTCGTGGCGCCCATGATAATGCCCAATGAGTCGTCAAATCACAACCCCCCTTTGCAGCTTTAGCGATGGTGGGCCAGACGAAGCGGCAATATTTCTTGGGCCTGAATCCCTTCTCCCTCGTCTGCTTGTTCGGAGAAAACCTATGCTCGGCGATTGCATAGGGTTTTCTCATGGAGAACAGTATGAAATTCTTCATCCATCCCGATAAATCCAAGTTCCTTGGTGCGAGTAATCCGGGATGGCCGCCGCCGCGTTGATGCATTTTCTTCGTCTTGAATCTAGTGTGTTTCAGTTCACGATGCCCAAAGTCGAGTACCCTCAGATTCTTGCGCCCTCGGCGAGACGCCACACTTGTTCCTTCTCATCCTACCACAGCATTTTGAAGCAGCGCGCGGTATGTTCCTAGAATCCTCTTCTCTATCCGGGATGGTGGGGTTTTTGAACATGTTGTGTTGTCATATTATTTTTCCTGCAGTGTATTATTTGCTCTGCCAGAACACATGTACTCAAGATGCTCGGCCTTGCCATAACTGAATACACTAGTTTAATGGTCACAGTGAAGACAAGCCATGGATATTACTTCGAGTTGGGTTCATGAACCAAGAAGATCGCTGCTTTTTATGGCGAACTTGGATAAACTTTCTCAAGTGTTACGGACTGAAAGTTGGCGCCACGAATGTTGATGGAAATAGCAGAACCTGCTCTCATCTTCACTGCGATCTTCCACCCGGCGTCGTTCAATTGTTCATCCATGTTAGTTTTGTATCTGGTTCTTGCTTGTTGCCTCGATTACTTCTTAATCCACCTATTCTGTCTAACTAATCACAATTTAACTTTAGAAGTAGCAAGGAATCTCTCACGAAGATGCTACTTCTAACTAATATTCTTATAATTGGTGGCACGTGTAGGTTTTTCAGAGTTAAGCGATCTGCTCGTTTGTTACTCTGTAATAACTCGGCTGTTACTAATGGCCTTGAAGTTGACTAGATCGACATCCACAAGTTCCTACACTTTATTGATCGTCTTGAGGTCCTTGTGGGGCGTTTCAATGGTGGAAGTCCACGTGGGATATGTGTGCCACTGCTGCACTTTCGTTGAACAGGTCCAAGCGTGTCGAGCAACTTATAGTGCGAGCTGTTTTACATTATATATGTTGTTCATAAACTATTGCTTATACACAGTTTACAGCTGTGATCTTCTTGAAACGAGGCTGGCGAGTTCTATTGTTCCTATCTGAGATGTCGACCATGGTCAGGTCAGACTTGCGCTTGGTCACAACATGATGTTTATGTCGACCTACTCAATTCCCTTGGAGGTGAAAAGATACTTATTCGTGGGTGGTCTCGGATAATGAAGGCCGTCCATCTTGGAGAATAGGACGAAGATTATGTTCATGCTTTTCCATGGCTCTAGCGAATATCATGTTTATTGACCACGTTGCGAGATGAAGCCGCTTTGAGAAGGTTGTGGATGCGCGGGGTGGCGCCTGGGCCTTGGCGGCCTCACCCCTTAGTTAACTGTAGGCAAAGTAGCACCGTTAAAGGCGTGCTTTATGCGGTTGAACCTATATAAGTACTCATACTGCTTTCGACTTTGGTTGTTAAGTGCCCTGCTGGTTTCGATTAAGGTTGTTAAGTACTCCTGCTGCTTTTACGATCTGTCGTGTTTCTTCAATCCTGTCTTCCTCCGGCCGCCAAAACCAAACCAGCGCCGTGAGCACCACCTTCCGCCTCCACGGTGGCTGCGCCTCGGCGCCGCATCGCCGCCCCGTCTCCTAAATCGTTACGCCGGCGTCCTCCGCGCTTTGGTGCGATCGCCCGGCGCCGCCCTCTCGCGTTGTCAACATGGTCAACAAACAACAGGAATCGGCGAGAAATGCGTGGAAGGATGACGGTAGGGGCCCTGCGTCGGCGTATGGAAAAATAAAATTCTTCCTCCTAGTGTTTTCACGACATGGGACCCACGACATTGTGGCGTATATAGTCAATAGACAAGAGAACAGCACAAGATCGGTGACACAGGGGCGTAGCTACTCGAGCAGTATTTTTTTGTTTGGTATTGTTGAGGCAGACGGGGTTTGAGCGGGCTGTGGCCCGTCTAGCAGAGCTTATATTTTATGTTCACCATGTGCAGCCCAGCTATTTTTCTTTGTGAAAATGAGCCCAGTTTATTTTTACGAAGAACACCCAATCGGGCATACTTATTTTCTCATACGATGAGCTGCAACTCTTTCAAGGCGCTGCAAATCTTGAAAGTAATATGAAATGGGTTGTAAATATAAAAGCAGATGACAAATTGGCAATTATTTTATAATTTTTGATTTTTTCACATTTCAGATTCCTATTTCCTTTGGGCATTAACCTAATTCAAATATATCTTCAAAGTACTTTAAATCTGGCTCGACATTTCGGTATTAAAAATAGTTTGGAACCCACGAAATATCTGAAATCGTACAGCCAACCAAAAAAAGCAGCGCAATAAATTGCATAAGAAGTTGCCATGAGCTATATATAAATTATTAAAAAAAGAGGAGTGGTCGACTTGTGGGCGGTTTAGTTGGCGCGTATGCAAGATTTTTAGTTATTATATACTCGTCAACAAGCGATTCTAGCAGGCGTAAGCGTTGGAAGTCAATCCAACGACCGTCGTGTTTCTTCAATCTCGATCTTCTTGCTCAAGCCGCCAAAGCAGCGCCGTGAGGACCGTCTGCTCCGCCTCCGTGGCGGCTGTCTTGCCTTGTGAACCTCGGCGCCCCTACTACTCCCACCGCTGGCGGGGCATCCCTCTACTCACCCACCCCTGTTATACTGCGGCGGCAACCTCTCACACATGGCCGAACCGGTGAACCCTCGTACTCCTCTCCGCGGGCTTCCCTGCGCGTCTTCCCGGCTCGCGTCGTCCCTTCCTAGGCCTCGTTGTCGTCCACGCCGTGGTGCTCTCGGCCTGGCGTGGTCAATGTAATAGCGACCGACTTCCATCGGAAGAAATCTTTGTCGTGGAGAGGTGACAGTGGGTCCACGGCAGCGCAAGAAGTGCCTCCTTATTCTGCGGAAAATAATTATTCCTCCACGACAGCTGGGACCCTTTGGGCGGGCCACCAGTATTCCGCAACGTTTCCCACGACTGCTGGGACCCACAGGTCGGGCCACCGTATTCGTGAAAAACGTTCCCCATTGTCGGCTCGGACCCACGGAAGTGCCTCCTTATTACGCACAAAAAATGAATACCCCTGCTAGCTCGGACCAACCTTGGTGGGAGGCTGACTTGTGGGCCTACTAAGTTGGCGGGGACGGAGGCCTTTGTCAACTTTAGTCAATATATGAGCGATTCTAGCTCCGGTGACCATCGATGTCCATCCAGCGGCCGTGAGTGCTTCTTCA
This sequence comes from Aegilops longissima, assembly GCA_021605205.1. Taxonomy (NCBI): domain Eukaryota; kingdom Viridiplantae; phylum Streptophyta; class Magnoliopsida; order Poales; family Poaceae; genus Aegilops; species Aegilops longissima. The sequence goes on from CM038682.1 coordinate 193,925,988, forward strand.
GCGTCTGGTCTTCTTGCTCCGGCCGCCCAATGCTGGCGCCGGTCGTGCCACCTGCTCCTGCCGCCCGTGGCGGCTGTGATGCTGCGAGGCCTCACGCCCCTACTACTCCCACCGCTGGCGGGCCATCCCTCTCGCACCCACCCCTGTTATTCTGCGGCGGCGGCGACCTCACACCGCAGCCGAGCAGGTGAACCCTCATACTCCTCTCGTGTGGGCATCCCTGCGCGTCTTCCCGGCTCGCGTCGTCCCTTCCTGGGCCTCGCCGTCGTCCACCGCCGTGGTGCTCTCGGTGCAGCGTGGTCAATGTGGTCGATGACCGACTTCCATCGGACGTGGATTTGTCGAGGAGAGGTGACAGCTGGGTCCTGCGCAGCAAGGAAGTGCCTCCTTATTATCGCAAAATAATTATTCCCTCCACGACAGCGGGGACCCACCAAACAGGCCACCGTGTTTGCGAAAAAGCGTTTCCCCCTATCTGCTGGGGCGCTGGCCAGCTACTTCTTATGCGCAAGGAAGTGCGTCCGAAAAAACGATTCGCCCCGACTCTGGGACCCACCAGCTACATCTTCGCATGCGCTAGGAAGTGCGTCGGGCAAAAACCCAAAATGATTCGCCCCTTGATTGCTGGGACCCACCAGCTACATCTTCGCGAGCAAGGAAGTGCCTAACGATCGGGACCCACCTGGTCGAGCGTGCGTGGCGTTGTCATTCTGGTGTGACGTGTGCGTACATTTGAGTCGTTGTGAAGCGCGCGTGTCGTAGTAGGCGTGCCTTTGTGGCGCCAGAGATAGTTACGCTACAGTAACCCTCCGCTAGTGATGCCACATCACCTCGATTACTGTGGCTAATCTCGCATTAGTTCGAAACCGATTTGAATTCAATTTAAAAATCAGGCAAACAACAAAAGTTTTCAAAGATTAAAACTAAAATGTTCGGGTTGTGCCAAATAATGCATAGGTAATTATGGTGGTCAAACCACACCTTTATAAATTGTTTAAACACACTAAAAGGAATAAAATAGCAGCATTAATAATTATATAAATGCTTTTAAAATGACAAACAATTTCAAAACTATTTTATTTCAGTGCTAAGTTGTTTGTGGCTGTGGTATAAATTGTAACATCTATTTTGGGTGCCACTTTAGTATTTTTACAAAAACTAAAAATAAAAGAGAACAAAAAAAAGAAACAACAGGAAAATACAATACAAAAAAAAGAGAAAGGCCTCCCTGGCCAACTGGGCCAGACGGCCCAACTGGCCGACCCACCTGAGTACAATACCAGCCCACTCCCACTTATCCCCTTCCCCTCACTACAGGGACGATGGAGGGGTGTGGCAGCCATCCATGGCGCCAGGGACATGCGTGGCGGCCATCCCCGACCTCCCCGACGCCTATAAGCCACCCCGCGTCACCGGCGCCCAAACCTAGTTTTGCTCGCCCCCATCTCCCTCTGCCTCCCTCCTCAGATCCCCCTCCTTCCTGATCTCCGCCATGGACGCGTCGTCGTCGTAGCCGTCGCCGATGGCCTCCTTGCTGCTAGAGACCACGCCAGGGGCACCGTCTTCGTCGCCTACTTCGACTACATGGGCGAGATCGAGCCGGAAGCCACCGGGACGCCCGCTGCTTCCCCGTCCTCAACCTCCATCCGTCTCGGTCGCCGCCGCCGTCGCCAACACCGGCCACCTCTGCTGCTCCTAAGCCACTCGACGGGCCTCCTTGTGCCTGCTCGGTGAGCACATCCTCTCCCCTCCCATTCTTGCGCCGTAGGCCGCCGTCCCCGAGCTCGTCCGAGCTGCCGCGTACGTGCGTGCGTGCTGTGGCTGCTTCTATGCGCGCACGCCAGCCTCGTCGTGGTCTAATGCTACTTCGCCGCTCTTTGCTCCAGCGCCGCCCGTCTGGCGCTTCGCCGACTCCGCCACAGCAGCGTCCTGCGCCCGCCGCACCAGCCCTGCCCTTGATCGTGACCGTAGTCGCCGCGACCGTGCCGCCCGCGCCCAATGCCCCTGGCCTCTGCTGCTGCTCACGCCGCGGCTTGCTGCTCGCCTGAGCTCCTGCGCCCGCCCACCGCACGCATCGTACGCACCAGGGACCCGTGCTACTCGCTGCAGCTCCGCCTGTTGTACTACTTGCCGCTGCGCTGGGCGATGCTCTGCTGCCCACCGCTGTGTTTGGCCCTGACCGGCCTTGCCGTGCAGCCCCGCTCCCCGCGCCCTGCCTTGGCCGTCCTTTGCAGGCGCCGCAGCTCGTCTCCGGCGCACACCCACACCCCGCGTCCGTCCCGCCCTGCGCCCAACATGCGCGGCCTCGTGCACGTCGCTCGCTTCGCTGCTGCTTTCCTACTCCCGCAGGTGCCTGCTGCTATGCTACACGGGAACAGTAACATTCAGTTACCGTAGCTAGTGCTAGCTTTTCTAATTTGACATTGTCTGACCCTCTGTAAAGCCTCTAAACAACGTCTAACCAGCGGTTAACATGGGTAAAAATAATATGAGTAGAACACATACATGACAAACTCCATTTTATCCCACTGGACCAAATCCTTTTGATGTATGGTTCAATTCCTACAAAAATCACAAATTCAATGTTACATTAATAGAAAAGCTGAAAACAGCTTTAATTTCATAGCTACTTTAGAGCTATTAATGATCAATCAAATGGACTCTAACGAGAGATAAAAGTGCTACTATCTTATAGACCACGAGAAAAATGCTCCAGTTGATATAAGGCACAAAATCATAGGAATTCAGATCAATAGTTGTAGTGTTTTGAAAACAGTCAAGTAATGTTTAAAAGCTGTCGAATTGTCGGACTTAGCAAAATTTCAGGGTTTTCGAATATTGTTTTAATCTTGAAAAAACATATAAAATAATCCGTAGCTCGGATGAAAAAGTTTTATACATGAAAGTTGCTCGAGCGGCGAGGCGAATCGATTACACCCTCCGTTAAATCGCCACACACTCCTAGCATAGCGAACATGGAACTTTTCCCCTCGATTAAATGCGTAGAAAATGCTAAACCTAGGAAACATTCACGATGTTATCCCCCTTAGCGATAGCGTGTAGCACCGCGTTAGAATACGTCTAGCTCTGTTTGTTGTCCTGTTATGCTCTTGCTTGCTATGTATTTACTGTTTCTTCCCCCTCTTCTCTCCGGTGAGACCCGAGACTGCCTCTGTGATCAACTTCGTCACCGGCGACCCTCCTTCTTATACGAGCAACAGGCAAGCCCCCCCTTGATCACGGATATCACCTATTCTTTTCTATCTGCTTGCATTAGAGTAGTGTAGCATATTCTTGCTTTAGTTAATCCTATCACGATGCATAGCCTTTCCTTGCTACTCTTGTTGTTACCTTTACGCAATCCTACATGCTTAGTTTAGGATGCTAGTATTCCATCTATGGCCCTACATTCTTGTCTGTCTGCTGTGCTATACTATCGGGTCATGATCACTTGGGAGGTGATCATGGGTATATACTATATACTTCATACATGATACATGTGGTGACTAAAGTCGGGTTGGCTCGAGGAGCACCCGCGGTGATTCCGCAGTTGGGGCGAAAGGACCTTTGTCCCATGACCCTCTGTGTGGATCTTTGTGGCGGAGCGGCAGGGCAGAGTTGACACTACGGGTGAGAGGTAGGCTGGCCTGTTCGGCGTTAGCGGATATAACTGCAACGAGATCTTGGTATTTGATCTGGTTGGGTCGTTGACCTTATCGCACTAACGCCACGTGGGACAAGATATGGGCCATCGGCGTCGTGGTATCGGCGAAACGCCCGTGATGTCGGCGGCCGGCGGTAGCCGGATTGGACTTGAGCGCTGCTAGGCTAGAGTGCGCTTCCGGTAGCGTCGCACGCAACATGCAGGTGTGCTAAGGCGATGGGCCCGGACCCTGTCGCGCTTAGGTTTAGACCGCTGTCTTGACCTCTGTTGTGCCTAGGTGGGGCTGCGGCGTGTTGATCTTCAGCGGCGGGCATGACCCGAGAAAAGTGTGTCGGCCAAATGGGATCGAGCATGTCGGGTAATGTGGTGCACCCTGCGGTGATTTATCTATTGAATAGCCGTGATCTTGATAGCAGGGGCGACTTGAGTTGTACCTTGACCTTATGACAACTAGAACCGGATACTTAATAAAACACACCCTTCCAAGTGCCAGATACAACCCGGTGATCGCTCTCTAACAGGGCATCGAGGAGGGGATCGCCGGGTAGGATTATGCTATGCGATACTACTTGGAGGACTTCAGTCTACTCTCTTCTATATGCTGCAAGACGGAGGCTGCCAAAAGCGTAGTCTTCGACAGGATTAGCTATCCCCCTCTTATTCTGGCATTCTGCAGTTCAGTCCACTAATATGGCCCTTTACACATATATCCATGCATATGTAGTGTAGCTCCTTGCTTGCGAGTACTTTGGATGAGTACTCACGGTTGCCTTGTTCCCCCTTTTCCCATTTCTCTACCTGATTGCTGCGACCAGGCGATGGAGCCCAGGATCCAGACGCCGCCTTCGACGATGACTCCTACTACACTGGAGGTGCCTACTACTACGTGCAGCCCGCTGACGACGACCAGGAGTAGTTAGGAGGATCCCAGGCAGGAGGCCTACGCCTCGTTTGATCTGTATCCCCGTTTGTGCTAGCCTTCTTAAGGCAAACTTGTTTAACTTATATGCGTACTCAGATATTGTTGCTTCGATGACTTCGTCTATGATCGAGCACTTGTATTCGAGCCCTCGAGGCCCCGGCTTGTATTGTGATGCTTGTATGACTTATTTATGTTTTAGAGTTGTGTTGTGATATCTTCCGTGAGTCCACGATCTTGATCGTACACATTTGCGTGCATGATTAGTGTCTGATTGAATCGAAGCGTTACAAGTTGGTATCAGAGCCGACTGCCTGTAGGAATCCCCCTTGCACACTCCTTGGCCGAAGTCAAGTCTAGACTTCACAAAGGTTTTACTAACATGGCTGTGTGGCTTACGGGCCCATGTCGCCATTGGGTGGTATTAGGATCTTTTATTCCTCGTCTATACTCTGGGATTCTGACCTCTCTTCTATTCGGGTTAAATGATTTTCTAAAATCGAACTTTAGGTTCTCGAAAACACTTTCTCCCGGAGAGCCCTTCGGTCCAGATGATCGTTGGCTGCACCAGAAGATTTCGAAGTTACTCTCCGATACTCTTTTGAGACTTTGTGCCCGTTGCTTTTAAAATTCCCTACCACCGAAATATCCCTATGGATAAATACCTACACTTGCCGTTCTTAATTTTGTTCCTAGTTGATCTTGTTATAACAAGATACCCTGGAATCCCGTCTATTCATTCCGAGGATATTTTGTGCCTACTGCCTTGCAGTTCCTTGCCACCTGAATACCCCTACGGATAATTTCGCCCTATCAGTATCCGCTCATCCCCGGTTGTTCATGTGTTCCACAATGGTCTTCGAAATACTATTCGATCCTCCAAAAAAATCCTTAGTAGCTTATTGCTCTGCAATACTTGTGTGCTTGCATTATGGATGCTTTCCATATGTCTGGCAATATTCGTTAGTATCCTTAGACACCGTGGTTTTGATTCCATTGATTCAACATGAGTGCGAATGCACGCAATCATCAGTTGATCCTTTTAAATTATCTTTCCGGCTCAGACTGAGCTGGTTCGCAACCAATCTAATTGCCGTCGATTGTACCCCTAAGGCTATTCAACTTATCCATCCCTAATCAGAACATTGCTTCTGATCCCTTGATTTGAAAATCACAATTCCTTTGCATTTGAGCTCTGGACTAGTCAGTTGTTTCTATAATCCAATGCCTTTGCATTGTTACTTCCTCTGGTTGTGTGTCGACGCTCACATCAGCTCCGTTATGGATCGGTAGATCCTTTAATGGATTTTATCCGACAGTGTCCTTCATATCCAATAACCTTGTGAGCCTTCCCTCGGATACATAATGCCTTTGGTAAATCGTATCCTCTACTTTCTCAACCTTGCTCTGCTTTCGAGCTGGTGATATTTAATCTTGAAGCTTGTGGTATATGTTTCTAAGATGCCCGATGGGTTGAACCTATACCTTCTCTAAGACCGTGTGAACCCGAAAGTTTTCACGAGTCATACTCTTACAGTGCTTCGCATGGATAAATTTCAACACTCAACTTCTTGAAGGCGAAGTGAATGAAAGGTTATGCATTAAAGAAGTGGGAGTCAACCTTGAACTTTGTGTTCATGCCCATGGACACGATGTAGATCCTATCATGGTAGCTTCTTGTAATAATAACTAATTCCTTGATATAATATCCTTTGGTATCGGTGAATTGATCCTTTGCAATCGTGGTTCCGACCATATATTCTTCTTGGATCCCATTTCTCGGACAAGTTGAAGTACTTGTCTTCTGCAAAGCAATACCCCATTCCAACCTCTACTTTGATCTGTCTTCGAGTATTACCCCCTGGAATCTCGAGATTATCTTGGAACTACATAACTTCTTATGAGTTCTTCATCAAATATTATTCTTGCCGATTCCATTTTTCCAACGGGTTCTGAGTTGTTACAACCCCTCAAGGACACCGACAACTGAATCGAGTCCGCACTGCGATTCAACAACTCTTAGTAACCTTCATTACTTTCGAGTTTGAACTCGATCACGTCATTCCTAACCTGGTCGGCTATATCATTATCATGCTGATTTTAACTGTGCTACCTGGTCCTTAACCCCGGAGAACAACTTTCAATGATGAGCTAAGCTTATGTCGATCTTCTCGTCATACCATTTCACCTTGAACAACAAGCTTTATTTCGAGTTTGTGTCGTACCTGTGGTTCCAATAACCTCTTGCTTCATCATCCCTTTGACTTGATGTCATCACTGATCGATTACATCCTCATGAATCTCTCGACAAAATTTGTCGTGATCATCATCAACATTTGACTCCTTTCAGGATATCGATCGAATTCATGATGATAAGTACCATCCTCGTCCCTTGGTAATTTGAGTTGCCACCGACAACATCCTTACTCCCTTTCATCACAAACTTGTTCAGGTTATGGATGCAATTTTCTTTCCAGCTGGTATTATGTTCTACCTTGAAGTAGTACTGTCTTTTATGTCAATGATGTTGTGAGGATTGCTCCACCTCTTAAGAATTTATGGTGTAATGATACTTCTCACCATCACCTTTTCTTTTCTTGGTCCCCATGTTGATTCCAAAAAGTGAACGGTGTTGTTTGGGTTCTTTCCTTCTAGCAACCATATTGCTTTGAAGTTAATGGTCGACATTTCATTCTTAGACCATTGGTTATCGAATCACCATTATAACATCGGTCCTGCTACCTAAGCCCATATTTTGGGTGCAACTTTCAACCAATGTTTAAGTGTGTATGTTTTTCCTCGAGCATACATCATTATATCATTTGATATGACAAATGTTATCTCCTTGTTCACATAACTGTGGAAATCCATCTTTTGGAAATCTCGATGAATTGTCGTTTAGTTCATCAGCCACCTCCTCATCATCTCCTTCGTTTAATGATGAACTCATGATTCGAAACTTGCTTCCATAGTTCAATTCCCAAGAATCTTACCATGTCATCTCGACAATTTGTGTTGCACCTTTCTTCTCAGACATCCCGAGTCTGAGGTATCCTGGCACTAATCAGATCCGAATCTCGGTCAAATATGGTAGTTGGGACATATTTCCAAGAGATATAACATTGGCCTTTATATGACCCGGTAAGGTGATGCCATGCCTAACACACCTGGCCGGAGGACCTATTGTTATAGTTTCCTTTTTAAACAAGGTTATACATTCTTCCATGAGGAAATTGTATGACTTATTCTATAAGTCATTCCTGATGGATCCTTTTGTGTATCCAAAGTCCGACCTTTGCTTGAAGAACATGTTAATGCTCTCTCGAAGCATGTCTGTGGTACTCTAATTTTCAACAAAGAACATTTGATGCACAATGCTAAATTTTCCTTATCAATTATCCAAACACCGTTGTATGAGTAATGTCATGAAATTTCTCTCCCCTACCTAAAGGGTTTTCTACATTATATCCTGTCATGGATATCATGCTCTGCTTATCATTGGGAAGGATATACCCCTGAAATATCTGATAATCATATTTTCCTTTCCATTATTTGGTTTAAACTTTCTGGTGATCATTATGGTCTAAGAAATATTAATTCCCTTCTTATGTAAACCCCTCGGTGTACAAGTCTGTCAGTAAAACCCTGTTACTATTGTTGATGACATTCCGGTAACCACCGATGGACGAGAACTTTGCCTATTGGTCCGCCTTGTTTCAACGAGCAGGAAAAAGGTTCTCTTCGTCCCTCGCCCTTGGTACCAACGTTGTTGCTGACATATAACTGACAGGCTACCCGCTGACATGCCTTGCTATCATGACCATGCCAGATGTCACCACTCCTTCTACTTTTATCCCACATGGTGGGCCCATAACCCACAGTTCCACAGGATCGAAACCTGACTCTCCTGTACACCACCTATTCCCAAGGTTGTTCCTCGCGCTTGACTTCGTATGTAATTCACGGACCACCTGTCTAGTGATCTATTCAGGTATGAGGCACAATACCTATTCTCATTGCCCTGACACCCTTTCACCTTATGATTAGGCATCGAACGATTGGCTATCCGTTTAAAACTTCTCATGGTACCTTCTTACTTTGCTCTCGATATCTTTTTAAGTTTCAAATCGAGAGACACTTATGCTTCTTCCCTGAGTTAACCGTCTGATGCTCGATCTTGTTAGAATCCATCCATATAGAGTTTTCCTGCTTACCCTTTCGTGAAATGCGGTGAAGATCTGAAGGAAGGACGACAACTTCATCATAATGACTTGAAGCAGAGGAATGAAGACATCAGCGCTATGGATCGACCACCTCGAGAAGAGCAACCAAGGCCGAGAAGATTCGTTAGGATTTCGTAACCAGACCTTTCCCCCTTATTCCACCTCTTAAATCTCGGGACGAGATTTCTTGTAGTGGAGGAGAATTGTGACGCCCGGATAGTTACGCTATAGTAACCCTCCGCTAATGATGCCACATCACCTCGATTACTGTGGCTAATCTCGCATTAGTTCGAAACCGATTTGAATTCAATTTAAAAATCAGGCAAACAACAAAAGTTTTCAAAGATTAAAACTAAAATGTTCGGGTTGTGCCAAATAATGCATAGGTAATTATGGTGGTCAAACCACACCTTTATAAAATGTTTAAACACTCTAAAAGGAATAAAATAGCAGCATTAATAATTATATAAATGCTTTTAAAATGACAAACAATTTCAAAACTATTTTATTTCAGTGCTAAGTTGTTTGTGGCTGTGATATAAATTGTAACATCTATTTTGGGTGCCACTTTAGTATTTTTACAAAAACTAAAAATAAAAGAGAACAAAAAAAGAAACAACAGGAAAATACAATACAAAAAAAAAGAGAGAAAGGCATCCCTCGCCAATTGGGCCAGACGGCCCAACTGGCCGACCCACCTGAGTACAATACCAGCCCACTCCCACTTATCCCCTTCCCCTTGCTACAGGGACGATGGAGGGGTGTGGCAGCCATCCATGGCGCTAGGGACATGCGTGGCGGCCATCCCCGACCTCCCCGACGCCTATAAGCCACCCCCGCGTCACCGGCGCCCAACCCTAGTTTTGCTCGCCCCCATCTCCCTCTGCCTCCCTCCTCAGATCCCCCTCCTTCCTGATCTCCACCATGGACGCGTCGTCGGCGTAGCCGTCGCCGATGGCCTCCTCCCTGCCAGAGACCGCGCCAGGGGCACCGTCTTCATCGCCTACTTCGACTACATGGGCGAGATCGAGCCGGAAGCCACCGGGACGCCCGCTGCTTCCCCATCCTCAACCTCCATCCGTCTCGGTCGCCGCCGCCGTCGCCAACACCGGCCACCTCTGCTGCTCCTAAGCCACTCGACGGGCCTCCTTGAGCACATCCTCTCCGCTCCCATTCTTGCGCCGTAGGCCGCCGTCCCCGAGCTCGTCCGAGCTGCCGCGTACGCGTACGTGCGTGCGTGTTGTGGCTGCTTCTATGCGCGCGCGCCGGCCTCGCTGTGGTCTAGTGCTACTTCGCCTGCTACTGCTCCAACGCCGCCCCATACAGCGCTCGCCGACCCGCCACATGCGCGTCACCACGCCCGCACGCACCAGCCCTGCCCTTGATTGTGCCCGTAGTCGCCGCGACCGTGCCGCCCGCGCCCAACGCCCCTGGCCTCTGCTGCTGCTCACGCCGCGGCTTGCTGCTCGCCTGTAGCTAGTGCTAGCTTTTCTAATTTTACATTGTCTGACCCTCTGTACAGCCTCTAAACAACGTCTAACCAGCGGTTAACATGGGTAAAAATAATATGAGTAGAACGCATACATGACAAACTCCATTTTATCCCACTGGACCAGATCCTTTTGATGTATGATTTAATTCCTACAAAAATCACAAATTCCAATGTTTTGTTAATAGCAGAAAACAGCTTTAATTCCGTAGCTACTTTAGAGCTGTTAATGATCAATCAAATGGACTCTAACAGAGATGAAAGTGCTACTATCTTATAGACCACAGAAAAATGCTCCAGGTTGATATAAGGCGCAAAATCATAGGAGTTACAGATCAATAGTTGTAGTGTTTTGAAAACAGCCAAGTAATGTTTAAAACTGTCGAATTCTCAGACTTAGCAAAATTTCAGGGTTTTCTGAATATTGTTTTAATCTTCGAAAAAACATATAAAATAATCCGTATTTCGGATGAAAAAGTTTTATACATGAAAGTTGCTCAGAACGACGAGACGAATCCGGTTACACCCTCTGTTCGTCCGCCACACACTCCTAGCATAGCGAGCATGGAATTTTTCCCCTCCGATTAAATGCGTCGAAAATGCTAAACACGGGAAACATTCCGGATGTTATCCCCTTCGCCCGATAGCGTGTAGCACCGCGTTAGAATCGTCTAGCTCTGCTGTTGTCTGTTATGCTCTTGCTTGCTATGTATTTACTGTTTCTTCCCCCTCTTCTCTCGGTGAACCCGAGGCGCGGCGATGCCTTGTGATCAACTCGTCACCGGCGACCCTCCTTCTTATACGAGCAACCAGGCAAGCCCCCCCCTTGATCACGGATATCGCCTATTCTTTTCTATCTTGCTTGCATTAGAGTAGTGTAGCATATTCTTGCTTTCGTTAATCCTATCTGATGCATAGCTTTGTCCTTGCTACTCTTGTTGTTACCTTTACGCAATCCTACTTGCTTAGTTTAGGATGCTAGTATTCCATCTATGGCCCTACATTCTTGTCCGTCTCTTGTGCTATACTATCGGGCCGTGATCACTTGGGAGGTGATCATGGGTATATACTATATACTTCATACATGATACATGTGGTGACTAAAAGTCGAATTAAACTCGAGGAGCACCAGCGGGTGATTCACGGAGTTGGGGGCTGAAAGGACCTTTGTCCCAATGGCCCTCTGTGTGGATCTTTGTGGCGGAGCGGCAGGGCAGGTTGAGACTACAGGGTGAGAGGTGGGCCTGGTCCTGTTAGGCGTTCGCGGATACTTAACACGCTTTAACGAGATCTTGGTATTTGATCTGAGTTGGGTCGTTGACCTTATCGCACTAACGCCACGTGGGACAAGATATGGGCAACCGGCGTCGTGGTATCGAACGAAGCGCTTCGCGACGTCGGCGGCGGCGGCGGCGCGCGGATTGGACTAGAACGCCTACTAGGCTGGATGCGCTTCGGCGCGTCGCATAGCGTGCAGGTGTGCTAAGGCGATGGGCCCGGACTCTGTGCGCTTAGGTTTGAACCGGCGTCTTGACCTCTCTGTTGTGCCTAGGTGGGGCTGCGGCGTGTTGATCTTCAGCGGCGGGCATGACCGAGAAAAGTGTGTCCGACCAAATGGGATCGGCGTGTCGGGTAATGTGGTGCACCCTGCGGAAGTTTATCTATTGAATAGCCGTGATCTTGATAGCAGGGCGACTTGGAGTTATACCTTGACCTTATGACAACTAGAACCGGATACTTAATAAAACACACCCTTCCAAGTGCGGATACAACGGTGATCGCTCTCTAACAGGGCATCGAGGAGGGATCGCGGGTAGGATTATGCTATGCGATACTACTTGGAGGACTTGATCTACTCTCTTCTATATCTTTGCAAGGCGGAGGCTGCGAAGCGTAGTCTTGACGAGGATTAGCTATCCCCTCTTATTCTGGCATTCTGCAGTTCATCCACTTATATGGCCCTTTACACATATATCCATGCATATGTAGTGTAGCTCCTTGCTTGCGAGTACTTTGGATGAGTACTCACGGTTGCCTTGTTCCCCCTTTTCCCATTTCTCTACGATTGCTGCGACGGCGATGGAGCCAGGATCCGGACACCGCCTTGACGATGACTCCTACTACTTTGGAGGTGCCTACTACTACGTGTAGCCGGCGGCGACGACCGGGGTAGTTAGGAGGATCGAGGCGGAGGCCTGCGCCTCGTTCGATCTGTATCCCGTTTGTGCTAGCCTTCTTAAGGCAAACTTGTTTAACTTATGTACGTACTCAGATATTGTTGCTTCCGCTGACTTCGTCTATGATCGAGCACTTGTATTCGAGCCCTCGAGGCCCCCGGCTTGTATTATGATGCTTGTATGACTTATTTATGTTTTAGAGTTGTGTTGTGATATCTTCCGTGAGTCCACGATCTTGATCGTACACATTTGCGTGCATGATTAGTGTACGATTGAATCGAGGCGTTACATGCGTAGCATGTACGCGTCGTATGACCGCCGAGGTGCAAGAAAGAAAATCTGCCCGCGTATGTGTACATCTGGCGGGGTCTCGAACGCCTACTCGCGCATCGTCACGGTGAGGGCTCGCGTACATGGCTGGGTCGGAACGGAGAAACAGCGTCGTCGTCGTGTTCATGGGGAGCCAAACCGGCTGGGTCGAGCGGAATGTGTGGTCGTGTTCATTGGGAGGCTTGGGCCGGAGCAGGCGATGGAAGCGAGGCCTGGTGTACCGCTGCGGAGAAACGCTTTGTGTTCGACCGACCACGTTAAAGCGGGATCCTGTTCGCCGGGGCGATGCGGCGTCCGCAAAAGCGAAGAAGCGGACCTCCTACGGTCGAAGCAGGGGTCTGTTGATCGGGAGGGTGTGGCGTACCGCCAAAGCGGAGAAGCGGACCTCCTACGGTCAAAGCAGGGGTCTGTTGATCGGGAGGGTGTGGCGTCTTGCAAAAGCAGACGAAAGCAGACTTGTGTTGGGCGCTACGGTCAAAGCAGAGTCTGTTCGCCGGGAGGGTGTGGCGTACCGCAAAAGCAGGACTCCATGGGATACTATTCATCTCCACCGTCGACCTCCTCCGGCCTCCACGGGCTACCGTCGACCTCCTCCGGCCTCCACGGGCTCCTGTTCATCCAGCCTCCACCGTGCGCTACTCCACCAGCTACTATTCAACCACCCCTCCACGGGCACCCCTCCACCATCTACTGTTCATCCAGCCCTCCACACCACGGGGTCCTATTCAACCACCCTCCACGGCCACCCCTCCGCCGTCTCTGTTCATCCAGCCCTCCACACCACGGGTTCCTTTTCATCGGAAACAGCGCCACCGCTCCTTTATTCATCCAAACACCCCATAGCGCTCATCGATCATCCGAGGCGGCATCGATCGGCTTGATTAGCGAAGTAGCGAAGGAATCGCTCCATCGGGTTCAGTTAACAGCCATCGATTGATCGCTCGGGTTCAGTAACACGTAGCCTGCAGAAAATCGCTCGGGTTCAATTAGAGCCCAACGCCTCGCTCGGGTTCAGTTAGAGCCAACGCCTCGCACACACGCGCGTACGTATGAGAGAAACACGCATCGCTCGGCCCCCGACCTCCCACCGTAACCGGCAACTCCCCGAAATTTTCCTCCCCCTCGCTTCTACCACGGTTTTTTCCATCATGGACGGCCCAAAGAATGTCATGCAGCTGCGTCTCCGGCCCGCCCAAGATGAAAAGCCCATTTTCTGTCATGTTTTTTTGTCATAGAAGTAGGAGCCCACCACATTTATGATGATACCGGGTTTGGTCACAATTATCGTCATAGAAGTGTTATATGTATGACAGAAAAAAATTCGTTCGGCCCAAAATGTCACGGATATGTCTTTTTTTTGTAGTGCTGGGGGCAAGTTTAGGAGCCACGAGCGAGCACCATCCTTGAGAGCCATGGGAAACCTGTTCGCCATGACTTTCTCGTCGCCGTTGGCTGCCTCGATCCTCAGCTCGTAGAGCTGCAAGAACTCCACAGGGTCGGGGTTGCCGTCGTAGTGCGGGGGTGGGTCCGGCTTGAACTTTCCTGGCCAGAAGACGCTACGCACCTCCGGGGTGAAGGCGCGGCAGCCTGCCGTGGTAACCGGGGCCCTTTGCAGTGACGGAGATTGCTCTTGGTACCTGCGCACCGCTGCGGCAGGCGACACGCGGTCTTGACGTAGTGGCGCCGGGAGTGCAGGCGCATTTCCTTGCGTCCGAGGAACTTCTTGGCACCTTCCTTCTTCATGCGCGGGCGCCCGGCGCGGCGGGTCGCGCCGAGGGACCGCACGTCTTGGTGCTAGGGCGTCGTCTTGGTGCGGAGGCGGCGGAGGCGCTCCGTGGGCTACGTCACCCGTGGCTGGAGGAGGGTGAGGCAGCGAGAGAGACGGTACGGGGGAGCCCCCAGCGGCGCTGACGAGCTTGGCGATGCGGTCCAGCCAATCCTCGTAGAGGTTGTCGACCGAGCGGTAGCGCAGGAGCTCGCGTGCCATGAGCAGCATGGCCTGCGCGTCCGTGGGCGCGCGACGGGCATGGGACGATGAGCCGGCTGGAGTCAGCGACGGAGTGGCGGTGCGGCCGTCCCGCCGCACCGAGGGGTGCAGCGATGATGCTTCCTGCTCGTTTTCCACCGGGCCGGTGGCGGCGTTGGCGGCAGGTGATGGAGAACAATGGGGGGCGCCGACAAGAGCTGTCTGAGTGACACGAGCGGCCAGGGAGGCCCGAGGCTCAACGCGGGCTCGGCGTGCGTCTGCCATGGGCGGGATGGAGCAGTGGAGCGTGGATCGACGGAAGAAAAGCTTCGACGCACCCCTACCTGGCGCGCCAAATGGCGCATTACGGGTTCCGGCAAAACCCTTGAGGTTCGAACTCCGGGGTGCGCACAAAGATCTCTCTCCCCCTAGCTCACACTCTCGCAACGATCTCAAAGCCTAGCTCGCCGAACCCGAGGAACAAGGAACACAAGATTTTATACTGGTTCGGGCCACCGATTTGGTGTAACACCCTACTCCAGTGCGGTGTGGTGGATTGCCTTGTAGGCTAAGGATGAACAAGTACAAGGAAAGAACAGCCTCCTGAGGAGAGGTGCTCTTAAGCTCGGTGAGCTGGTGTGTGTAAGGATGGAGTGGATCCGATCCAAGATTAGTTACCTCCTACGATGGTGGCTAGTCCTATTTATAGTGGCCTTGGTCCTCTTCCCAAATATTTAGGCGGGAAGGGATCCCACAACGGCCAATTTGAAGGGGGATAGCTAGTACAAGCTATCCTGACAAAAGGTGGTCTTCGCCTGCCAAATGCTCAGGTGGTGACGACATCGTGGGCTCTGCGATGACCTCCGCCCTGCCGTCCTGCTGGTCTTTGTCTCGTTGCACCAATATGGAAACCTTTGTCTGATGCCTCGAGACTCCTCGTCTGTGCATGCTCCTTTAGCACCGAAGAAGAAACCAATACTCTGCTCCCGCTGGCACCCGCCTGGCCTTGATCGTCATGGCTCATGTCACGGGAACCTCACGAGGTGCCCCTCGCCTTGATCTCTCCGCTCCTCGCGAGCCAGCCTAGTGAGGCTGCCCCTGAGGAGGTCTTTTGTCGTCCGCCTCGCGAGGCTTGGCCCCTCGCGAGGGTCTTGAGTGTTTGCTGGTGAAGATGGGTCGTACTGTGCCTTAATGGAGCTACGCCGTGGGCCGCAGGCAGGCAAGTCTGGGGACCCCCGTTCCTAGGACGCCGACAGTCGTTGAAGTCCCGATTCTAAGTCGTAAAGCATGGCACATTGAACTATCGAGTAGTTATTAGCTTTGCTCTGCTAGACGTTCAATAACGTCCGGTGTTGCTGCCGCAGCGGGTCTTGCATCTAGCGGTGCTTCGGGGCGTAATTCTTACATGCGAGGAATGAGGATAATCCTCAAATTCTGGACCCGATCCGTGTAGTTGCTACCATCATCTTTCAACTTAGCTTTCTCTAGGAACGCATTAAAATTCAAGGGAACGGTAGCACGGGCCATTGATGTACAACAACATAGACATGCAAAATACTATCAGGCACTAAGTTCGTGATATATTAAAGTTCAATTAATCATATTACTTAAGAACTCCCACTTAGATACACATCCCTCTAGTCATCTAAATGATCACGTGATCCAAATCAACTAAACCATGTTCGATCATCACGTAAGATGGAATAGTTCTCAATGGTGAACATCACTATGTTGATCATATCTACTATATGATTCACGTTCGATCTCAGTGTTCCGAGGCTATATCTGCATATGCTAGGCTCGTCAAGTTTAACCCGAGTATTCTGCGTGTGCAAAACTGGCTTGCACCCGTTGTATGTGAACGTAGAGCTTATCACACCCGATCATCACGTGGTGTCTCGGCACGACGAACTGTAGCAATGGTGCATACTCAGGGAGAACACTTATACCTTGAAATTTAGTGAGGGATCATCTTATAATGCTACCGCCGTACTAAGCAAAATAAGATGCATAAAAGATAAACATCACATGCAATCAAAATATGTGACATGATATGGCCATCATCATCTTGTGCTTTTGATCTCCATCTCCAAAGCACCGTCATGATCTCCATCGTCACCGGCTTGACACTTTGATCTCCATTATAGCATCGTTGTCGTCTCGCCAACTATTGCTTCTACACTATCGCTACCGCCTAGTGATAAATTAAAGCAATTACATGGCGATTGCATTTTATACAATAAAGCGACAATCATAAGGCTCCTGCCAGTTGCCGATAACGGTTACAAAACATGATCATCTCATACAACAATTTATATCTCATCAGGTCTTGACCATATCACATCACAACATGCCCTGCAAAAACCAAGTCAGACGTCCTCTACTTTGTTGTTGCAAGTTTTACGTGGCTGCTACAGGCTTCTAGCAAGAACCGTTCTTACCTACGCATCAAAATCACAACGATTTTTCGTCAAGTGTGTTGTTTTAACCTGTGTGTGAAGCACGTCGGTAGAACCAGTCTCATGAACGCGGTGATGTAATGTCGGTCCGGGCCGCTTCATCCAATAATACCGCCGAATCAAAGTAAGACGTTGCTGGTAAGCAGTATGACTATTATCACCCACAACTCTTTGTGTTCTACTCGTGCATATAACATCTACGCATAAACCTGGCTCTGATGCCACTGTTGGGGAACACAGTATTTCAAAAAAAATCCTACGATCACGCAAGATCTATCTAGGAGATGCATAGCAACGAGCGGGGAGAGTGTGTCCCCGTACCCTCATAGACCGAAAGCAGAAGCGTTTAGTAATGTGGTTGATGTAGTCGAATGTCTTCACGATCTGACCGATCCAAGTACCAAACCTACGACACCTCTATGTTCAGCACACGTTCAACACGATGACGTCCCTCGAGCTCTTGATCCAGTTGAGGCCGAGGGAGAGTTCCGTCAGCACGACAGCGTGGCGACGATGATGATGATGTTACCCACGCGGGGCTTCGCCTAAGCACTATGACGATATGACTGAGGTGTGTAACTGTGGAGGGGGGCACCGCACACGGCTAAGAGAAGACTTGGTGTGCATTTGGGGCGCCCCCCTCCCACGTATATAAAGGAGGGGGGAAGAGGTGGTCGGCCCAAGGGGGCGCGCCAAGTGTGGGGAGTCCTACTAGGACTCCCTAGTCCAAGTAGGATTCCCCTCCTCTTTCCTTTTCCGGAGTAGCAAAGGGGGAAAGAGAGGGGGAGTAGGAGAGGGAAAGGGGGGGCGCTGCCCCACCCCCTGTCCAATTCAGACTGGCAAGGGGGGGGCACCTCCTGGCCGCCCCTCTGTCTTCTCCACTAAGGCCCATGATGGCCCATTAACTTCCCCGGGGGGGGGGGGTCCGGTAACCCCTGGTACACCGAAATTCATCCGAAACATCCCAAACCATTCCGGTGTCCGAATGTAACCTTCCAATATATGAATCCTTTACCTCTCAACCATTTCGAGACTCCTCGTCATGTCTGTGATCTCATCCGGGACTCCGAACAAACTTCAGTCATCAAATCACATAACTCATAATACAAATCGTCATCGAACATGAAGCGTGCGGACCCTACGGGTTTGAGAACTATGTAGACATGACCGAGACACATCTCCGGTCAATAACCAATAGCGGAACTTGGATGCTCATATTGGCTCCTACATATTCTACGAAGATCTTTATCGGTCAAACCGCATAACAACATACGTTGTTCCCTTTGTCATCGGTATGTTACTTGCCCGAGATTCGATCGTCGGTATCCTCATACCTAGTTCAATCTCGTTACCGGCAAGTTTGTTTACTTGTTCCGTAATGCATCATCCCGTAACTAACGCATTAGTCACATTGCTTGCAAGGCTCATAGTGATGTGCATTACCGAGAGGGCCCAGAGATACCTCTCCGATACTCGGAGTGACAAATCCTAATCTCGATCTATGCCAACTCAACAAACACCTTCGGAGACACCTGTAGAGCATCTTTATAGTCACCCAGTTACGTTGTGACGTTTGATAGCACACAAGGTGTTCCTCCGGTATTCGGGAGTTGCATAATCTCATAGTCAGAGGAACATGTATAAGTCATGAAGAAAGCAATAGTAATAAAACTAAACAATCATTATGCTAAGCTAACGGATGGGTCTTGTCCATCACATCATTCTCTAATGATGTGATCCCGTTCATCAAATGATAACACATGTCTATGGCTAGGAAACTTAACCATCTTTGATTAACGAGCTAGTCAAGTAAAGGCACACTAGGGACACTCTGTTTGTCTATGTATATACACATGTACTAAGTCTCCGGTTAATACAATTCTAGCATGAATAATAAACATTTATCATGATATAAGGAAATATAAATAACAACTTTATTATTGCCTCTAGGGCATATTTCCTTCAAAACCACCCAAGCAAATACTCCAAGTTACTCAAACATGCAGCTACAACCACAACAACAACAACTCCACACAAACTTCTACAAAGATTTAACTACCGAAGTAAACATAGTACCACAACTATTTAACAGAACTTGGCAATGGCTCCTAGGTGCATATGCACCCATTGTCCAAACTGTATAACAAATAAACTACTGTTGCAACTATGCTTAATATGAAGTTTGTCCCCAAACGCATTCACTTACTAAATTAAAGTATGTCCACAAGATGTGATCTTTCTACACTCCAATTACCAACCTTAGGGTGATCACTGCTAGACTAAAGTATTTCCCCAAAGGTGATCACTATTACTAAATTCATTCCCCCAATACTTCCAGATGTATATTACTATGTTTATCTCTCTTATCTTACCAAGCATATTTAATACCCGACTCACTATACTAGTACAACGAGCTGCTATACAAACGATTTTTAACCCTTTTCTCGACGGCATTTTAAACCGTCGTCTTGCCTGTGTCTGCGATAAGGGGGGTCCTTACCACACGACCAAGAAATCGTCGGGGATAGGGAGTAGCAATGCATACGTTTTGCATAATTAAGCTTATGCGAGGTCGGCATCTATCCCAAATGCGAGTCTCTAGACGACTATTTGTGATATGCCGAATATCCCAAACGCTTCACCATTGCTACCCGTTTGTGCTTGCATTATTACCATCGCGGTCGGTATTCTGTGGTGCTATGTTTACGCTACACGCCCCATCACAAACAATTCACGATTATAGAACTTGTATGATAAGCAGACAATCACACACATTTACTTTTCCTCAACCGTATGTGATTCAATGTAAGAGTGCATACAGTTGTCCCTATAAAACTGGATGTGAAGCTTGAATATATCCCACATGATTCATCCGTCATACCCGCGTAGGTTGAAGGCCTATCGCACACGTTCTTCTATGAGCAAACATTTACCATGCACACAACATCATAAACAGTCCATAATTGCCAAGCGTGTGTGATAAGGTGACTTTCGCAAACATTTAATAAGGAACTGTGTGCGCTACTATTGTTAATCTCACACGTTTTTTCTTGGTTGATCGTGTCTACAGTAGAGATTCATCGCACACGTGGTGAATCTGGGAAACGTGTCTGATCTTGATGTTTATCACAGACATTTTGCTTTCACAAACCATGTGCAGTGTACTGGTCTGGAGAGCATAATTTATCCCTGCATTTAAAGTTCACATATTTTTAATTTGAAAGTAGGCAATCACTTATTTCATATCTAACCATGTTTACAAATATAGGTTCAAGGACGAATGCATTATTCGATGCACAGGTACATATACTGAAGAACTACAGAAACACCAAATAAAGAATGATAAACCACAGTTGTACTAAAGACTGTAAAGAGAGAGAAGAAAGACATTCTGGTAGCTGGAGAAGGTGAAGCGAAATGCCAATATTGTGCCCTCCTCCATGCGTAATGCACGCACACCTCTAGGCCAACCCCTTTTGATGGTCCCCCGCCCATCCTTCACTGTCTTTATTAGGACTTGTCGATGCTCATTGTAGTCTCGATGAAATACTTTAACCTTCATTGCATGTCCACCATTCATATACTTTGCAAGGTAATATTGAGTAAACTACTTTGGGAACCACTGCAAACGAGAAAGATTCAGACATTGTTGTCTAACAACTCATTATGGGAAGTAAAAAGAGAAGGTTACAGAGTTCATAGGTACCATCTTACAGCTCACTGCTGTGTTGGATAGAGCATAAACAAATAATTTAATTGCCATCGTTCCTATCTTTTTGCTAATAATCCTTATCAGTATCCTCACTTGATCCTTATTCATGAATATCTCATTGCCCCATACGCACAAAGGGTCGATGCGTGGATCTCTGCTGAGGACATATGTACCTACAAGCAACAAGGCAATATTAGAAGGTACAAAGTGTCCATGTGTGGATCTATATGCACTACATTATGGGGCCGGAGATGATGATGATGTTGTTGTTGTTACTTTCATCGTCAATGAGCACATTTCGAGGCAGCAACCATTCTTTAGGGGATCAATCCCGGGCCATGCTCCTGCGTTGAATCAGAAAAGAGAAAATGGCCTTGTTCTACTATACGACGATTATTTTGATCTCACGCAACCACTGTTTTGTGCCAAGCTTTTTCGGCGATGGGTCCGGATGGCAGGACCATTGTTCAACCATGTGGCACCCTGTTTGAGTACAACAAATTACCACTGTATTCATATGGACTGTCGCACACGTCAGCTCTGGAAACTAATCTGGCATATGCTTTTACAATCCATGAGTAACAAGATACAAACCACTCGACGAGAGTGTTTTATTGATGTACGCAACTTTACAATGTCGAATTAAAAGGCTCCAAGTCTTAATAGTGCATTGAGGTCAGAGCAGTACTGATTAGCCTTCGTGCCTACTTCGAAGGTGACTACAGCGGAAACTCTACTATTGGCAGCATGATCATAGCGCGACTCCACTCCACAGGGATCTGACTGGGTTACTCTCTGATAACCCACAAGTATAGCGGATCGCAATAGTTTTCGAGGGTAGAGTATTCAACTCAAATTTATAGATTCAACACAAGGGGAGCCAAAGAATATTTGAAGGTATTAGCAGCTTAGTTTTCAATTCAACCACACCTGGAGATTAATTATCTGCAGGAAGGTAATCAGTAGCACAGTAATATGATAGTTTTGATAGCAGTGGTAACAGTAGCAGTAACGGTAACAGTGATGGCACTGATTTTGTGGCAAGTGTAACAGTGGCAATAGCAATAGTAACTTAGCAAGAACAATATGCAGAAAATTTGTAGGCGTTGGATCGGTGAATTCGTTGTATGATATTCATCATATCGCAGTCATAACCTAGGGCGATACAAAACTAGCTACAGTTCATAAATGTAATGTAGACATGTATTCCGTAAATAGTCATACATGCTTATGGAAAGAACTTGCATGACATCTTTTGTCCTATCCTCTCGTGGCAGCGGGGTTCATATAAAAACTAAGGGATATTAAGGCCTCCTTTTAATAGAGAACGGAACAAAGCATTAACACATAGTGAATACATGAACTCCTCAAACAACGCCCATCACCGAAAAGTATCCCGAATATTGTCACTCCGGGGTTTACGGATCATAACACGTAATAGGTGACTATAACTTGAAAGATCGGATCTAGAACATAGATAAAATGGTGAAAACATAAACGGTTCAGATCTGAAATCATGGCACCCGGACCAAAAGTGACAAGCATTAAGCATGGTAAAGTCATAGCAACATCAATCTCAGAACATAGTGGATACTAGGGATCAAGCCCTAACAAAACTAACTCGATTACATGATGAATCTCATCCAAAATCAAAAAAAAGTTCACGAATTTATAAAAATTTCACCGGATTATTTTTTAAAAAGTTCACAAAGCCGAAAAACGTTCAACATTTCTAAAAATTATGCATAAAATTGAAAAAAGTTCATGGGAATTTGAAAATAAAATCATCAACTTTGGAAAAAGTTCATCAATTTTCTTTTAGAAAGTTCATGATTTGAATAACATTCATAGATTTTGAAAAAAAAAGTTCATCGATCTCGAAAAAAATTCATTGATTTTGAAAAAAAAATCACGAATTTTAAGAAAATGTTCACGCATTTAGAAAAAAATAAGAAGAAAGAAGAAGAACAACACTATTCCAAGAAAAAAGAAAAAGGAAAAAGTTACACAAAGTGAAGAGATAAAAGTGAGAAAAGAAGTAGGTTAGCATAGTTGAAACGAGTTGGCCTAGTGGTTTTGTCTCTATCCTCTGGACCTGGAGCTCTTCGGTTCAAACCCTGCAGTTGCACTCTTTCTTTTGTTCTTTAACAGAAACAAAGGAAAAGTTAAATGGGCCAACCTAGAATGGCCTACAGGGCCAGTTCTTTTGGACGATTCTCTCAGAATCGCCCTCCTCCCCAACTTCTTCCAGAATCGCCACTTCATATATATTTTTTACAATCCTAACTAATTAGACATTAACTAGATAGAATTGTAAAAAAAATGAAGTGGCAATTCTCGAAGAAGCTGGGGAGGGGGTGATTCTGGGAGAATCATCCAAAAGAACCGGCCCATAATGGGCGCCTGCAGCGCTAAATGGGATCCGCCATGCGTTTGCGGTCATATCGAGCGTGTTACGCCCAGAAGTGACGATAGGAGCACCTATACGTCGTTCGTTGTGGCCGTACCGAGCGTGTTATGCCTAGAAGTGACCATAGGGAGCTCCTATATGCCTCACGTTGCAACAAATTGCCGGTGCTTTGCACAGGGGCGGCTAGCCTGGGTCAACCCATTTACAATGGCACGCAGCGGCACGTTCCGAGACAAAAAATCGCAAAAAAGCTCGTTTAGGCTAGCTGGCGCTCGCAGTCGAGTGGTAATGGGCCGGCCCAGCATCAATCTGCGTCCAGCCGGAAAAAACTATATCAATACTATCATTCTGCAAAAAGTGTGGTTCAAACTCGTGGCATCACGACCACAAATAGCGCATTAACCACTGCACCACAACAACTTTGATGTTCTATATCCGAAGACAGGGTTATTTGACCCTTTTTCAATCCTATCAGTATTATTTGACAAAAGAAAATGTATTTATGAAAAAAATTCACAATTTCTTAAAGAGTTCATTGATTTTGAGAAATCAATTCACGGAATTGTTTAAAATGTTCACAAAATTAAAAGAAGTTCATGAATTTGAAAAAAATTCACCGGACTTTTCTGAAAAAAGTTCACAAATCCAAAAAATGTTCATCATTTCTAAAACTTGTGCATAAAATTGGAAAAAAGTTCATGGGAATTTGATAAAAAATCATTGATTTTGGAAAAAGTTCATCAATTTTCTTTTAAAAGTTCATGATTTTGAATAACATTCATAAATTTTGAAAAAAAAAATTCATTGGCTTTGAAAAAAAGTTCACGAATTTGAAGAAAATGTTCACGCATTTAGAAAAAATAATAAGAAGAAAGCAAAAACGGACAAAACTGTTCCAAGAAAAAAGAAAAAGGAAAAGTTTACGCGAAGCGAAGAGATGACAGGGAGAAAAGACGTAAGTTAGCACAGCTGAAACGACTTGGCCTAGTGCTTTTGTCTCTATGCTCTGGACCTGAAGCTCTTCGGTTCAAACCCTGCAGTTGCACTCTTTTTTTGTTCTTTAACGGAAAACAAAGGAAAAGTTAAACAAGCCAACCCAGAATGGCCTATAATGGGCGCCTGCAGCGCTAAATGGGATCCGCCACGCGTTTGCGGCCATATCGAGGGTGTTACAACCAGAAGTGACCATAGGAGCTCCTATACGCCGCTCGTTGCGGCCGTATCAAGCGTGTTACGCCCAGAAGTGACCATAGGGAGCTCCTATATGACGCTCATTGTGGCAAATTGCCGGCGCTTCGCACAGGGGCGGCTAGCCTGGGCCAGCCCATTTAAAGTGGCACGCAGCGGCACGTTCCGAGATGAAGAATCGCAAAAAAGCCAATACCCCTAGCGTTGAAACTCGAGCCCGCGACTTCGTAGTAATTGACCCGGCATGCAAGCCACTGGGATATAGACACTCTCATGTTCAATTTGCAGCGCGACACTTAAATAGACATACGACAACGTCAAACTCAAACATTAATTCACCAAAAAATCCCAAAAATTACATTCCATGTATTGGGTCAAACCGAGGACCTCCTACAATTGATTTTTTCGCACTTATGAATATTTTCTTCAAAACACAAACATGATTTTTTGAACAAATTTTGTAAAAAATGAACATTTTGATGATGTGAACAAATTTGGAAAGAGGGAACATTTCTTGAATTTGGGAAAAAGATGTTTATATTTTTTTTCAAAAATTCCAAAACATTTTTTAATTTGTGATTTTTTTAAAACACTAACTATTATTTAATTTGTGAACAAATTTGGAAAGTTGGAACATTTTTGAATTTTATAAACAAAACTTGAAAATTTGAGCAACTTGAATTTGTGAAAAATAATAATATGCAAACTGTATTTAAATTCTGAAGAAATTTCCAAAATGCAAACATTTTTGAATTTGTGAAAAAATTTGAGGAATAGTTTCTTAAATGATGAGCATATTTTGAATTTTATGAAAAAGTTTGGAAACATGAACAAAAATTGAAAATAAGAACATTTTTGAAAATTTGTGATCAACTTTTAAAACAGGAATTTTTTGAATTTATGAACAAATTTTATAACACTTCCATTTTCTGACAAACTGGACATTTTGTAAAAGCACATTTTCTAGAAAAATCTGAACAATTTTGAAACATGAACTTTCTGAAAAGAAAAAAACATGAAAAAGAAAAAACATGAAATATAAAAAAAAATTAAAATATGAATAAAAAACAAACATAAAAGGAAGAAGATAAGAAAAAAAGAAAGAACAAAATTTAACAGAAAAACTAATAACAGGAAAAAAGCGTGAAAAAACAAAAATAAACACAAGAAAACCGGCAAAAGAAAAAAAAGGAGAAAAAATGGTTGGGAACCTCTCGAAGGTTCACAAAACTGGAAACGCTTAAACGGGCTGGCCCAATTGGAGCGATAGCTCGAGCTCCTGTGCAAAGCAGCGACATCATGACGTAGAATGTGAAATAGGAATTTCCGTGACCATAAGGGTCAAAATGGAGGGGTGCCACATAGGTGTTGGAGTGTGGGCTGGTGGCCTAGTTCGTTAGGCGTCCGTGATGAGTCGTTCTCTTAGAGATGTACTTCGTGTTGGGGAACGTTGCAGAAAATTAAAAAATTTCCTACGGTTTCACCAAGATCCATCTATGAGTTCATCTAAGCAACGAGTCATGGGAGATGCATCTACATACCACTTTGTAGATCGCGGCGAAGCGTTCAAAAGAACGGGGTTGAGGTAGTTGTACAGGCGTGATCCAATCACCGGAGATCCTAGCGCCGAGCAGACGGCACCTCCGCGTTCAACACACGTCGGTCGTGGCGTCTCCTCCTTCTTGATCCAGCAAGGGGAAGGAGAGGTTGATGAAGATCCAGCAAGACGACGGCGTGGTGGTGGATCAGCGAGATCCGGCAGGCTTCGCCAAGCGTCTGCGGGAGGAGGAGGTGTAGCAAGGGAAGGAGGTGCCAAGATGCGGGGTATTGCTGCCTTCCTCCCTCCACTATATATAGGGGCTGAGGCGCATGCCCCTGGAGATCCATCTAGATGGGGGGCGGCCCCTTAGGGTTTCAACCAGGCGCATGCCCCTGGGGCAACGCCCCTAGGGTTTCAACCAGGCGCATGCCCCTCGAAGCAACAGTCCCTAGGGTTTCAACCTAGGCGTCTTGGGCCCTTGGGTGGGCGCACCAGCCCACCAGGGCTGGTTCCCCGTAATTCAGCCCATGGGGCCCTCCGGGATAGGTGGCCCCACCGGTGGACCCGGGACCCTTCCGGTGGTCCCAGACAATCTGGTGACCCCAAAACTTTCCGGTGGCGGCTGGACTTCCTATATATAAATCTTTACCTCCGGACCATTCCGGAACTCCTCGTGACGTCGGGATCTCATCGGGACTCGAACAACTTTCGGTTACTGCATACTAATATCTCTACAACCCTAGCGTCACAGAACCTTAAGTGTGTAGACCCTACGGGTTCGGGAGATATCTGAACATGACCGAGATGCCTCTCCGGTCAATAACCAACAGCGGATCTGGATACCCATGTTGGCTCCCACATACTCCTCGATGATCTCATCGGATGAACCACGATGTCGAGATTCAATCAAACCCGTATACAATTCCCTTTGTCAATCGATGCGTTACTTGCGAGACTCGATCGTCGGTATCCCAATACCTTGTTCGGTCTAGTTATCGGCAAGTCACTTTACTCGTCATCGTAATGCATGATCCGTGACTAACCACTTAGTCACTTTGAGCTCATTATGATGATGCATTACCGAGTGGGCCGGAGATACCTCTCCGTCATACTGAGTGACAAATCCGGTCTCGATCCGTGTCAACCCAAGCAGACACTTTAGGAGATACCTTAGTGCACCTTTATAGTCACCCGATTACGTTGTGACGTTTGGTACACCCAAAGCACTCTTACGGTATCCGGAGTTACGATCTCATGGTCTAAGGAAGAGATACTTGACATTGGAAAAGCTCTAGCAAAGCGAACTACGATCTTGTGCTATGCTTAGGATTGGGTCTTGTCCATCACATCATTCTCCTAATGATGTGATCCCGTTATCAATGACATCCAATGTCCATAGTCGAAACCATGACTATCTGTTGACCAACGAGCTAGTCAACTAGAGGCTCACTAGGGACATGTTATGGTCTATGTATTCACACGTGTATCACGATTTCCGGATAATCTGATTATAGCATGAATAAAGACAATCATCATGAACAAAGAAATATAATAATAACACTTTTATTATTGCCTCTAGGGCATATTTCCAACAGTCTCCCACTTGCACTAGAGTCAATAATCTAGTTACATTGTGATGAATCGAACACCCATAGAGTTACGGTGTTGATCATGTTTTGCTTTCATGAGAGAGGTTTAGTCAGCGGATCTGCGACATTCAGATCCGTATGTACTTTGCAAATTTCTATGTCTCCATCCCGAGCGTTTTCACGGATGGAGTTGAGCGACGCTTGATGTGCTGGTCTTCTTGTGAAACACAGGCTCCTTGGCAAGTGCAATAGCTCCGGTGTTGTCACGGAAGAGTTTGATCGGCCCCGACGCATTGGGTATGACTCCTAGGTCGGTGATGAACTCCTTCACCCAAATTGCTTCATGCGCTGCCTCCGAGGCTGCCATGTACTCCGCTTCACATGTAGATCCCGCCACGACGCTTCGCTTGCGGTACTGCACTACCTTCTTGCTCCACCATTCAACATATACACGTATCCGGTTTGTGACTTAGAGTCATCGGATCGTGTCGAAGCTAGCATCGGCGTAACCCGTTCTGATGAACTCTTCGTCACCTCCATAAACGAAACATGTCCTTTGTCCTTTTCGGTACTTTAGGATATTCTTGACCGCTGTCCGGTGTTCCTTGCGGGATTACTTTGGTACCTTCCTACCAAACTTACGGCAAGGTTTACATCAGTGCAGTACACAGCATGGCATACATAATAGATCCTATGGGTGAGGCATAGGGATGACACTCATCTCTTCTTTATCTTTTGTCGTGGTCGGGCATTGAGCTGAGCTCAATCTCACACCTTCTGTCTGAGCAAGAACCCTTCTTGGACTGATCCATTTTGAACTTCTTCAAAATCTTATCAAGGTATGTGCTTTGTGAAAGACCTATGAGGCGTCTCGATCTATCTCTATAGATCTTGATGCCTAATATATAAGCAGCTTCTCCAAGGTCCTTCATTGAAAAACACTTATTCAAGTAGGCCTTAATGCTGTCCAAGAATTCTATATCATTTCCCATCGAAGTATGTCATCTACATATAATATGAGAAATGCTACTGAGCTCCCACTCACTTTCTTGTAAGCGCAGGCTTCTCCATAAGTGCGCATAAACTAAACGCTTTGATCATCTCATCAAAGCGAATGTTCCAACTCGAGATGCTTGCACCAGCCCATAAATGGATCGTTGGAGCTTGCATACTTTGTTAGCGTTCTTAGAGCATCTCCAACAGCAAGCACTATACTAGCGCGCGCGCGCAAAAAGGGACTATAAGCGCGCGCGCAGCGCCGACAGCTCCAATGAGCGCAAAAAAAGCAGCAGCTAAAACGAGTTCGCGTGGCCGCCATAGCCTCATCCAGCATTTGTTAATTTGGGCGTCCAGTTCAGCAGCAGCAGACTTCGGGCTGCCTTGAACTTCGCCTTTCCTTCCTCCTCGCAGAGCACAGCCTTGGGCGCCAATACCCGGCCACCATGGACGCCAAGGCGCCCGGCTGACCCATTGTCTGACCGCGACCCTCCGCCCGACCGCCCCCGCGCCACAGAGCGCCGCCGCCGCCGCCCCGCCACACGGAACTCCGCCGCCGGCCGTCGGCCTCTGCGCAACCTCTTCTTGCCGCTTGTGGATGACCTTGGTTTGCATTTGGTTTGCATTTTGAACTTGGTTGGATGAACTTGTGGGCATGGCTTTTGTTCATCAACTTGTTTGTGTTAAAATTTCACATGTTCATTGCATTTTGATGAATGTTTCAAACTATTTTGTGTCCATATGCCCTATATTTGAAAGCTCTGGAGCGGGCGCGCGCTGTATTTTAGCGCTCTTCTTTGGAGCGGAGCCTGTAGCTGCATTTTAAAGCTGCTCTTTGGAGCCAGTGGCTTCTTGTGACGCTGACAAACCAGCGACCAGTAGCAGGCAAACAGGTTTTTAGGCGCGGTAGCGTAAGCGGCTGTTGGAGATGCTCTTAGGATCGACAAAACCCTCCGGCTGCATCATATCAGCTCTTCCTTAAGATATCCGTTAAGGAACGCTGTTTTGGCGTCCATCTGCCATATCTCATAATCATAGTATCGGCAATTGCTAACATGATTGGACGGACTTAAGCTTCGCTACGGAGAGAAAGTCTCATCGTAGTCAATCCCTTGAACTTGCCGATAACCCTTAGCGACAAGTCGAGCTTTATAGATGGT
Source organism: Aegilops longissima (assembly GCA_021605205.1). Classification (NCBI taxonomy): domain Eukaryota; kingdom Viridiplantae; phylum Streptophyta; class Magnoliopsida; order Poales; family Poaceae; genus Aegilops; species Aegilops longissima. The sequence goes on from CM038682.1 coordinate 193,955,810, forward strand.
GACATTACCATCCGCGTCCGTCTTCCTCTTAAAGATCCATTTGTTTTACGTAAGCTCGCCGATCATCGGGCAAGTCGGTCAAAGTCCACACTTTTTTTCATACATGGATTCTATCTCGGACTTCATGGCTTCTAGCCATTTGTTGGAATCTGGGCCCGCCATCGCTTCTTCATAGTTCGAAGGTTCATTGTTGTCTAACAACATGATTTCCAAGACAGGGTTGCCGTACCACTCAGTGCGGGCGTGTCCTAGTGGACCTCTGAGTTCGGTAGCAACTTGATCCAAGTACCTTGATCATCATCATGAATTTCCTCTTGGTTGGTGTAGGTATCACAGGAACATTTTCTGAGCTGCACTACTATCCTGTTCAAGAGGTAGTACTTCATCGAGTTCTACTTTCCTCCCACTTACTTCTTTCGAGAGAAACTCTTTTTCCAGAAAGGATCCGTTCTTGGCAACAAAGATCTTGCCCTCGGATCTTAAGTAGAAGGTATACCCTATGGTTTCCTTAGGGTATCCTATGAAACGCATTTTCCGACTTGGGTTCGAGCTTTTTAGGTTGAAGTTTCTTGACATAAGCATCGCATCCCCAAACTTTTAGAAGCGACAGCTTAGGTTTCTTCCCAAACCATAATTCATACGGTGTCGTCTCAACGGACTTTAGGCGGTGCCCTATTTAAAGTGAATGTAGCTGTCTCTAGGCGTATCCCCAAAATGATAGCGGTAAATCGGTAAGAGACATCATAGACCGCACCATATCCAATAGAGTGCGACACGACGTTCGGACACACCGTTCTGTTGAGGTGTTTGGTGGCGTTAGTTGTGAAACGATTCCACATTTTCTTAAGTGTGTACCAAATTCGTGACTTAAATATTCTCCTCCACGATCCGATCGTAAGAATTTTATCTTTCGGTCACGTTGATTCTCTACTTCATTCTGAAATTCCTTGAACTTTTCAAAGGTCTCGGACTTGTGTTTCATCAAGTAGACATACCCATATCTACTCAAGTCATCTGTGAGAGTGAGAACATAACGATATCCTCCATGAGCCTCAACGCTCATTGGACCGCACACATCGGTATGTATGATTTCCAACAAGTTGGTTGCTCGCTCCATTGTTCGAGAGAATGGAGTCTTGGTCATCTTGCCCATGAGGCATGGTTCGCATGTGTCAAATGATTCATAATCAAGAGACTCCAAAAGTCCATCAGCATGGAGCTTCTTCATGCGCTTGACACCAATGTGACCAAGGCGGCGATTGCCACAAGTATGTGGGACTATCGTTATCAACTTTACATCTTTTGGTATTCACGCTATGAACATGTGTAATACTACGCCGAGATTCATTAAGAAAAACCATTGACCATCGGACATGACCATAAAACATATCTCTCATATAAATAGAACAACCATTATTCTCGGTTTAAATGAGTAGCCATCTCGCATTAAGCGAGATCCGGATACAATATTCATGCTCAAACTTGGCACCAAATAACAATTATTAAGGTTTATAACTAATCCCGTGGGTAAATGAAGAGGTAGCGTGCGACGGCGATCACATCGACTCTGGAACCATTCCCGACGCGCGCATCGTCACCTCGTCCCTTCGCCGATCTCCGCTTATTCCGCAGCTCCTGCTGTGAGTTACAAATATGAGCAACGGCACGGTATCAAATACCGGGAGTTACTACGAGTCTTGGTAAGGTACACATCAATTACATGTATATCAAATATACCTTTGGTGTTGCGGCCTTCTTGTCCGCTAAGTATTTGGGGCAGTTCCGCTTCAATGACCCTTCCCTTGCAATAAAAGCACTCGGTCTCGGGCTTGGGTCCATTCTTTGACTTCTTCCGGCAACTTGCTTGCGGGCGGCAACCTCCTTGCCGTCCTTCTTGAAGTTCTTCTTGCCCTTGCCCTTCTTAAACTTAGTGGTCTTATTGACCATCAACATTTGATGTTCTTTCTTGATTTCAACCTCGGTGACTTGACATAGAGAATACTTCAGAATGGTCTTTACCATCCCCCGCATATTGTAGTTCATCACAAAGCTCTTGTAGCTTGGTGGAAGCGGCGGAGGATTCATCAATGACCGCCTCATCGGGGAGGTTAATATTCATTGGGTCATACGGTTGTGCAACCCGGACATCTTGAGAATGTGCTCACCGATGAACTATTTTCCTCCATCTTACAAGCTGTAGAACTTGTCGGAGATGTCATATCTCTCGACCCGGCGTGAGCTTGGAAAACAAGTTTCAGCTCCTCGAACATCTCATATGCTCCGTGATGCTCAAAACGCTTTTGGAGCCCGGTTCTAAGTGTAAAGCATGCCGCCTTTGAACGAGGGAGTAATCATCAAGACGAGACTGCCAAGCATTCATAATGTCTTGGTTCTGCAGGGACGGGGCGTCACCTAGCGGTCCTTCTAGGACATATTGTTTCTGGCAGCTATGAGGATGATCCTCAAGTTCGGACCCGATCCGTATAGTTCTTTGCCGTCATCTTTCAGCTTGGTTTTCTCTAGGAACGCGTTGAAGTTCAAGTTGACATGAGCGTTGGCCATTTGATCTACAAGACATATCATTCAAAAGTTTTAGACTAAGTTCATGATAATTAAGTTCATCTAATCAAATTATTACAATGAACTCCCACTCAGATTAGACATCCCTCTAGTCATCTAAGTGATACACGATCCGAGTCGACTAGGCCGTGTCCGATCATCACGTGAGACGGACTAGTCATCGTCGGTGAACATTCTCATGTTGATCGTATCTTCTATCGACTCGTGTTCGACCTTTCGGTCTCCGTGTTCGAGGCCATGTCTGTACATGCTAGGCTCGTCAAGTTAACCCTAAGTGTTTTGCGTGTGTAAATCTGTCTTACACCCGTTGTATGTGAGCGTAAGAATCCATCACACCCGATCATCACGTGGTGCTTAGAAGCGACGAACTTTAGCAACGGTGCAGTTAGGGAGAACACTTCTTGAAATTGCTGTAAGGGATCATCTTATTTACTACCGTCGTTCTAAGTAAACAAGATGTATAAACATAATAAACATCACATGCAATTATATAGTAGTGACATGATATGGCCAATTTCATAAAACTCCATTGATCTCCATCTTGGGGCTCCATGATCATCTTGTCACCGCATGACACCATGATCTCCATCATCATGATCTCCATCATTGTGCCTCCATGAAGTTGTCACGCCAACGACTACTTCTACTTCTATGGCTAACGCGTTTAGCAATAAAGTAAAGTAAATTACATGGCGTTCTTGAATGACACGCAGTCATAAAAATAAAGACAACTCCTATGGCTCCTGCGGTTGGCATACTCATCGACATGCAAGTCGTGATTCCTATTACAAGAACATGATCTCATACATCACAATATGTCATTCATCATTCATCACAACTTGGCCATATCACATCACATGTCAATTGCTGCAAAAACAAGTTAGGCGTCCTCTAATTGTTGTTGCATCTTTTACGTGGCTGCAATTGGGTTCTAGCAAGAACGTTTTCTTACCTACGAATAACCTGGCGTGATCTTGTCAACTTCTATTTACCCTTCATAAGGACCCTTTTCATCGAATCCGCTCCAACTAAAGTAGGAGAGCAGACACCGCCAGCCACCTTATGCAACTAGTGCATGTTAGTCGGTGGAACCGGTCTCACGTAAGCGCACGTGTAAGGTTGGTCCGGCCGCTTCATCCCACAATACCGCGGAAGCAAGATAAGATTAGTAGCGGCAAGTAAGTTGACAAGATCCACGCCCACAACTAAATTGTGTTCTACTCGTGCAAAGAGAACTACGCATAGACCTAGCTCATGATGCCTTTGTTGGGGAGCGTTGCGAAAATTAAAATTTTCCTACGGTTTCACCAAGATCCATCTATGAGTTCATCTAAACAACGAGTCATGGGAGATGCATCTACATACCACTTTGTAGATCGCGGCGAAGCGTTCAAAAGAACGGGGTTGAGGTAGTTGTACGGCGTGATCCAATCACCGGAGATCCTAGCGCCGAGCGGACGGCACCTCCGCGTTCAACACACGTCACGGTCGGCGTGGCGTCTCCTCCTTCTTGATCCAGCAAGGGGAAGGAGAGGTTGATGAAGATCCAGCAACGACGGCGTGGTGGTGGATGCAGCGAGGATCCGCAGGGCCGCCAAGCGTCTGCGGGAGGAGGTGTAGCAAGGGGAAGGAGGTGCCAAGATGCGGGTATTGCGCCTTCCTCCCTCCACTTGTATATAGGGGCTAGGGGCATGCCCCTTGGAGATCCCATCTAGATGGGGGGGCGGCCCCTTAGGGTTTCAACCAGGCGCATGCCCCTCGGGGGCAACGGCCCCTAGGGTTTCAACGAGGCGCATGCCCCTCGAAGCAACAGTCCCCTAGGGTTTCAACCCTAGGCGCCTTGGGCCCTTGGATGGGGCGCACCAGCCCACCAGGCTGGTTCCCACGCCACTTCAGCCCATGGGGCCCTCCGGGATAGGTGGCCCCACCGGTGGACCCGGGACCCTTTCGGTGGTCCCAGACAATACCGTGACCCCAAAACTTTCCGGTGGCGGCTGGACTTCCTATATATAAATCTTTACCTCCGGACCATTAGGAACTCCTCGTGACGTCCGGGATCTCATCCGGACTCGAACAACTTCGGGTTACTGCATACTAATATCTCTACAACCCTAGCGCCACCGAACCTTAAGTGTGTAGACCCTACGGGTTCGGGAGATATCTGAACATGACCGAGATGCCTCTCCGGTCAATAACCAACAGCGGATCTGGATACCCATGTTGGCTCCACATACTCCTCGATGATCTCATCGGATGAACCACGATGTCGAGGATTCAATCAAACCCGTATACAATTCCCTTTGTCAATCGATGCGTTACTTGCGAGACTCGATCGTCGATATCCCAATACCTTGTTCGGTCCGTTCACATCGCAAGTCACTTTACTCGTCATCAGTAATGCATGATCCGTGACTAACCACTTAGTCACTTTGAGCTCATTATGATGATGCATTACCGAGTGGGCCGAGATACCTCTCCGTCATACGAGTGACAAATCCGGTCTCGATCCGTGTCAACCCAAGACACTTTCGGAGATACCGTAGTGCACCTTTATAGTCACCCGATTCGTTGACGCGTTTGGTAGACCCAAAATACTCTTACGGTATCCGGAGTTACGATCTCATGGTCTAAGGAAGAGATACTTGACATTGGAAAAGCTCTAGCAAAACGAACTACACGATCTTGTGCTATGCTTAGGATTGGGTCTTGTCCATCACATCATTCTCCTAATGATGTGATCCGTTGTCAATGACATCCAATGTCCATAGTCGAAACCATGACTATCTGTTGACCAACGAGCTAGTCAACTAGAGGCTCACTAGGGACATGTTATGGTCTATGTATTCACGTGTATCACGATTTCCGGATAATACAGATTATAGCATGAATAAAGACAATCATCATGAACAAAGAAATATAATAATAACACTTTTATTATTGCCTCTAGGGCATATTTCCAACACTTCGTTCACGATTTCTTTGTTTGCATTTGGTAATTTTTGGGAACATTTTTTAACAACTATATAATTTTTAAGAAGGAAAAGGTGGAACCAAAAAATGAAAGGAAAATAAAAATAATTGTTCAAAATTTGTTGAGGAATTGATTGAAAAAGAGAAAATGAAAAAAAAATCAAAGAGAAACCTACTAGAATCTTTTCAAACCTAGGAATCACTAGTGACAATCTTCCCCAGGCCGAAAATATGTATACGATGGTAACCCAACAACTTGTTCGAGTAGCTAGCTCTCTGGGAAAGAACGAGATGTTCTAAGCCTATGTTGATGTCAATGGGCCAGGTACAATTAGTAGAATTGCTATCTCGCTAACTAGGCTTGGACGGGATCTCTCGTTGAGACATCCTAGTCTGCGCCTTAAGCGTCGGCTAGGAAGAAACAGTGCCCAACATCATGGCGACATGGTCAGTCGCCCAGGGCGCGTCTTGGTTTTCTTGTTCATGGTTGACCGGTCGACCAACGAACTGTTGACTTTTAGAAAAAGGCAATAAGAATCTAAGAAAAATAAAAAATAAAAGTTTGCAAGTTCAAAAAAAGTTCAAGAATTTGAAAACATTTGCAGAACTAAAAAAACACTAAACAAGATGCAAACAATGATAGAAAGTTCAGGAGATTGAAAAAAAATTCATGTAGTTTGTAAAACAATTAAGTAGACAATTAGCAAAAAATGAAAAAAGTACGTGGATTTGAAAAATGCTCCTGACATTGAAAAAGATTCTCAAATTTGAGAAAATGGACAACTTTAAAATATTTTTAAAAATTTCAAATGCTTAAGAAATTCAAAAATAGTTTGCGGATTTGGAAAATGTTCATTGATTTCATCAAAAAAAGTTCACAAAAAAGGCTCACAAATTTGAGAAAATTCGCTCATTTCAAAAATAAGAAATAAAAAAAGAAAAGAAAAATAAAAGAAGGAAACCCCTTATAAAAACCATCCAGAAGCTTCCCAAAAACGGTCGGGAAGCCTTTTTAAGCATCCCAAAACCAGCACTCGAACTTACGCTTGAGTACAAGCGAATGGGCTTGCCGACATAAATAACGCCTGCAACAGGGGTTGTGCACCGTGAACGAAAAGCTATATAACCGGCCGAATAGGACTTGGGTTTGACACTTCCCTCATTCGACCGCTTTCATTTCCCTCTCGCACTTCTAATCCTCATTCAACTTAAAAACGCTATAAAATTTGAACAGTAAAAACCATTTGTGAGATTTAAACAAAGTTTCATGAACTTGAAAAAATGCTCAATTTTTAAAAAAATATTAATGAATTTAAAAGCTGTTCATTAATTCGAGAAAATCCACAAGAATTTTAGAAATAATCCAGGAATATGAAAAAAGTTCCCACACATTGAAAATATCAAAACATGTTTACTAATTTGGATTTTTTTATTTAGAAAAGACAATGCAAAATACCAAAATAATGGAGTAAATAAACTAGCAAAAAAGACAGAACAAAAAATATAAAGAAACATTGATAAAAAGTGGAGACGTTTCTCCAAAATGAAAAAAAAACAACTACATGGGCCGGTCCGTTGCATACAAGGTTGGTGTGCGCTTTAAGCCTCGAGTAGAATTTGCCGGAAAAATAACCCATAATGCGGCCTGCGGGAATTACCCCCGCCACACTGTCAATGCAGAGGGGCGCTGCGTGTCGCTTGTAGCGAGCAAAAAGCCTAGCGTCATTCACGCGGTCACTCGACATGGCTTGGCCAACGAGCGCAAGCACATCTAGCAAGAGCACCACAAGCTTGTTTTTTCTATCTCTTATGTCATTTCATTTATTAATTTGATTAGTTTAATTTTAATATTTTAAAAAAATATGGAGTATAAAAATGTCGTTTTGAATTTTAAAAAGTACATGAATTTGAAATAATGCTATTGAATTTCAAAAAATATCTCAATTTTAAAAACATTTAATGAATACAACACTAATTCAAAAAGTATTTACAAATTAAAAATTGTTCATGGATTCGCAAAGAGTTCGAAAATTATAAAAACATTGTGAATTTTTCAAATGCTCATTTATTTTTCCATGATTTTCAGTTATTTTCATGGATTCAAAAAAATTCAGCAAATTCAAAAATATTTTGACATTTTGGAAAGTCATGGGTTTGATAATTGTACATAAAAACAGTTTATTTTTTAAAATTGTGACATCAAAATTCAAATATAATTTTTGAATTCCATTTTTGAAATTCTCAAATACTAAATTAATTTGAAAAATTTCACGAATGTCAAAGCATGTTAGAAAATTCAAAACAAATTGTGACATCAAAGAAATTAAATTTAAAAATGTTCTTGAATTCAAAATGTTACCAAAATTCAAACAACATTTACGAATTCGAAAGCTTAATAAATTCATTATAATTTTTTGAAATCAAAAGATTTTGACAAAATTAAAACTAAGTTTACAAATTCAAAATGTAAAAATGGAAGCAAAAAATGCAAAAGAATTAGAAAAAACAGAAGAAAAATAACTTGCGTGGAAGCTTCCCAAAACGAGCTTGAGGTGCTCCCGCAACCTTTCTCCAAGATAAACGCTTAATTATGACTGATGGGTCGGTCCACTAGGGACTGTTTGATACTGCTACAGTGGGCAAAACATGGGACCTCATATACGACGCATTTTGGGTCATATAGGAACCCGCTCACATAGGGGGCGGGGGCATGCAAACTGGACCGGTCCACAGGGCTTGAAGTAGAAAACGGAGAACACGTTAAAAAAGAAACATGGGAACAAATATGAATATGCAGAACATATTATAATTTAGAGAAAACATTTTGCAATCAAGAACTAAATTTAAACATGAGAAGAAATATTTGTAAATAACAAACAATTTTTTAATATAGGAAACAAGATTTTGCAATCAAGAACAAAATTAAAAAATGATATAAATATTTGAAGAACCACAAACATTTTCTAAATTTATAGAAAAAATTGAACACAGGAAGAAAAAATTTGGAAAAATCTTAACATTTTTAATACAAGAAAAGTCATTTCAATAAAAATAATTGGAAACCAAGAATAAAAATAGCACATCCGACAAAAATTAGAAAATCCGGATATTTTCTAAAAGAGAAAAATATATAAGGAATTTAGATAACAAAGTTTAAAATCAAGAAAAATTTGAAAATCCCAAAAAAATTGAAAACGCGAGAAATTTTTCAATATATAAAAAAGGAAATATTTTGAATAATTTCAAACTTTTTGAATTTTCGAACACGTTGTGACAAGAAGGAAACAATTTTGTACTTCTGAACAAAATAGGAAATCCAGGAACGTTTTCTAATTTTATTTTTTTTGGAAATAATGAATATTTCTGAATTTTCAAAAAAAATATTTGAAAAATAAAAATGAAAGAAATAAACAAAAATAAATAAAAAAGTAAAGAGAATAAACATAAAAAGGAAAAAAAGAAACAGGAAAAAAGAAAAAAAAACAAGCGGTAAGAAAGTCGGTATAGGAACCTTCTAGAAGTTTCAGAAAACCGGTTGGGAACCTTATCAATTTTGATGTGGAGCAACCCGTGCATGCCGAGAGCTCCTAACAAGCCCTCTAAGCGCCGGTTGGCGATACAAGCAGTCGCGAACGTCTGAAAAAAAGAAAAAAATTGTGAAGAAAAAGTGGGAATGTTGGGTTTCGACCCCAGCATCACACATCTTTTGTAGATTAACACAAGAACCATTGGACTAAACACATTCTGGTGTTCTCCTACTAGAAAAAAGTACTACTTAACCTTCCTTTCAGTGAAACATTAACGTAAATCTGAAATTTGTTCAAAAGTAAATTGATTTTGAAACCTAGTTCATCAAATTTTTTAAAGTTCATAAAAACGAAAACAGTTTTATCTATTTTATAAAAGCTTATTAAATTGAAAGAAAAGTTTGACAAATTTGAAAAAAAATCATCCAATTCGAAAAAGATCATCAAATTTGAATAAATTTAATCGAGTTTAAAACAAAGATCGTCGAAATTAACAAAAAAAACTTCATCCAATTTGAAAAAAATACATAAAAAATGAAAACAAATTTTCTCCAATTTTAAAAAGGATCATCGATTTTTTTTAAAAGTTCATCCAATTTCAAAAATCATCGAATTTGGAAAAGTTCATCGGTTAGGTAAAAATTCGTCAAATTTCGGAAAATCTCATCAAATTTAATTTAAAAAAAATTCACATATTCCAAAAGAGGAAAGAAAAAAGAGGAGAGAGGAAAATAGTAAAAAAAAGAAAATCAGAAAATCGCTGCATTTTGTAGCGTTCTATATTTAAAGAAGTAATAAAGAATTAACATAGTCACAGTACAAAAGGTGCCCAGTTCGTTGCCTCGCTTTGTTATGAGCTAGAGGCTGGGAGTCCCAAACTCGTCCGGCTCAGGTTTTTTGAAGTGTTACCGAAAGAAAAGAAAAACTTGAAATGGGCCAGCCCAGCGGGGCACGGGGCTATGTGTCAGTTTGCGTAAACTGAAGAAACACGTGCCTTAAGCGCCGTTTAAGATTTGCCATGTAGCCCCTCTGAAAAGACCACATCATCCGAAAAGCCCAATAACATCAATCGATATGTCGCAGAGGCAAGCGGTCGAGCGACCGATAAATGGACTGACCCATGCTCTACAAAATCTTGGTTTTAGGAATATTCCAAAAAGGGTTTTGTCTACATAATCTATTTTTTTCGTTTGACAAAAGTTCAAAAATTAATGAAAACAAAATAAAAACTTGGAATTTCCGAAATATATTCACGTTTCCAAAACTTGTTTCCCTGTTTGCAAAAATGTTGATGATTTATAGATTGATTATCAAGATTTGATATTTTTTTAAATAGAATTAAAAAAATGGTCATATATTCATAAAATGTCCCCTTTATGAAATAATTGTTTGAGATTTTCAAATAAGGTTTAATTTTTGCAAAAATGTTTGATTTTGTAATAATGTTCAAGTTCTTTCAAGAATATTCTCAAATTTTGAAAAATAGAGTCTTTTTACAAAACGAACGAATTAAAAGTTGTCGATAAACAAATAGCTCGCTGCAGTGCTCCAATTCGCTACCGTGAACGGCTTGTTATGGTGCTCCGTTGTAGTGCATTAGTTCGTTGTAGTAAATCGGCTCGCTGCAATGAGCTTGCCCAGTTCACGCTGTAGTTGGTTTCTAATTCCGGGTACCACATGCAAAGGGCACTTTCATCTTTCACACGCTGAAAATGACATACTGCATGTGCGTCACTTATCGTAGCCTGTTAAGGTTTTTCTGTTTTTCTTCTTCTTCAGAAATTCGTTTATTCAAAATGTTTTATCTGTTGAACCATCTGTTCAAATCCCGAACCATTTTCACTGTTGGATTTCTCAAATTGAGATCTTCGAAATTAGATCCAATGTTAATAGGTACCGATGATTTTTTTCTCAAGAAAACCCCAAAGAGACTAGAAACAAAAAGAAAAACCCTGGGAAAAAAGACAATACAGAAAAGACAAAAAAGGCACCCGAAAAAATGAATGACAAAAAACCCCAAAGAAAAAAAATCTAGAGCCAATAGAAAAAACAAATTTGTGCCTGTACCAGAAGCAAATTTGTGCTTCTCATGGAAGGACATTTTTTTCCTTTCCGAGAAGCACAGTCGTGCTTCTTGCAGAAGCAAATATGTGTTTCCACAAGTAGCACTTTTTGTCCCTTTCAGTTGTGCTTCTTGAGAAAGCACATTTTTTTCCATGCTAAGTGCATTATTTTCGTGAAACCTAGGAAAAACAGGGCGAAAACAAAAAACCGAAAAAGTCCATCTAAAGCTTAAAAGGTCGTACAGAAAAAAAATTCAGAGGAAGCGACTATCACACGACATGTGGCAGGGCGGGACGCACTTTCCTTTAGTTGAGATGGACAATTTAGTGCCACATTCAAGCTAAAAGCTGTGAAAGCAAGTCAAACAATGCCAGATGATTTCACCAAGCAAAGCTTTGTCTTCTAAAGGTAAAGAAAGACAGTAAAGCCCACTAAAAAGAGTGCCACACAGAAACACCTCATGTGTCACTCGATCCAAATGCATGCTCCCAGGCCATCAAAAGAGGTCTCCCGGCAGGGGTAACCTCAGTTGCTCCCTCTAGTTTTAAATATTGAACACTGAACGCAATTTTCACGACAAAAACAAGGGCCCGATTCGTCTTGCCTTGGAACATGGCACACATGCCAGTTTATGGGGCATTTGTGGCGACTTCGTCAATCTCAAAATGATGTGCCGACTCAATCTCTAGGAGATGCACATAAGGGTAGAGTGTGTGTGCAGGAGTGAATGTACATGTGTATGCATGAACATCTACGTCTGTGTTATGATACAAAATATCCTCCTAAAAAGAGCAATTGCCTTTCTTCAACAAGTGCTCCCTATCATGTCGTCGCCGGATGTTTTCCTGCAAAAATGGGCCGTTTCCAAATACTGGATCAAGAGGAAGAGTCCACCGGCAAATGCTCTCACCTTCGGGCCTCGTTCCGGTGGCCAATAATCCAACGGCGACCGACCAGTACGAAACTGAGGTCTCATTTGGTTCATAGGATAGAATTACTCAAATGATAAGTGCCATGCTTGTGACACAAAGCAATCTGGTCCTGACGTTCTTTATAATTAAAGTTGTCATCCTCACGTCACTGACATAAAAAATGTTTGGAGATATTATGTGTTCATGCCACATGTGTGACACTTATTAGGGTCCTAGAATTATCATAGGAATAATTTTATAAGAAATGAGATGACATGTATATTATATCTATGAGTAGGAATAGAAAAAGAGATATAATTTGGTTCCCACATGAGGATTATTTTTTCCACTGAGTCGAGACAAATGTTTATTTTCTTTGGAAATACGTAGGAATATGAATCCATTCCTATAAACCAAAAGGCACAACAAAACAAAATGTTCTAAAAAAGTTCTTAGAAAGAATTGTTTATCATTGATTGCAATTTTTTGTTGATGGCGTACCAAGCTGACCACTTGGTATAAAGAATTTTATCCTATAGAATTCATATATGAAATTCCTAAAGGAGAGGCATCGAGCCACTGCGCGCGAACTCTCGCTCTGTACCCCGCCAACTTCGGGCCACGTCCCCTGGCTTGGACAAATCGAGGTCAAACTACCCAATGATTGCGCGCGTCGTCTCGTCGGATCCATCCCCCGGACGCCGACCAGCCCGTCGCCACCGCCCGCCCGATCAACCGGGCACCGCAACCTCGCGGAAACCGGCTCTCCGGCCAATCATTTGCTCGACGCCGAGACGCCGGTCCACATGCATCCGTGGCTAGCTGTGCCTCTCCGTACCAAGGACCACCGCGCGGCGCCGCTACGTGCGTGGATGCACGTCGATCGCGCCCCGCTACGTACCGCCGCCGCCCATCGCCATGACCGAGTCGGTCGATCCGTGGCATGCGCGCGTCGAGCCTGTCCCGATATATAGCAGTGGCCACCCGGCCGGCCCGATCGACGCCGTACGTGCCCGCATGCACGCACGCGCGCCGGTCAGCGGCGCCAGACGTAGGTGCAGCGTCTGTGGACGCCGCCCTAGAGGAGCGCCGTGAATGCCGCACAGTGGCGGGGCTGCTCGATGGTCAGGAACGCAGCGGCAAAGGAACGCGGCAGTGCCGGTGCCGCGTGAACGCAGCGGATCCGGCCGGTCCAGCTCGCGCGCTGGCGCTGCCGATCGCGTTGCGTGGGCAGGCTATTTGTGACGCCACCGCGATCCGATCGATCACGCGACCCGCACGACCGCGACGACGACGGCACGCCGTGCGGCTTCGAGCACGCACGTACGTACACGGGCTGTAGTCAACTCTCATCGTACCTGGAAGTTCACGCAGGACGCCATGCCAGTGGAGAATGCAGTACGCGCGTGCGCGCGCGCTCCGCGTGTGCGCCGCACGCACCACTCACGCCTCGACAGAACGCCCCTGCCGAATCATAAGCTGCGCGCCGACCCCCGCCCCCGGCAATGGCAATGGCAAGCAATCGCAGTCAGGTGATGATGGCGGCGTGGGTCCCCGGCGCAGATTAGGTTGTTCCCGGCCCCGCGCCGGCGGTCGGGACCAACGACCAATCCACATCCGGCGATGCTGATTGACTGAATCTGAAGCAGCTTGAATACACACCCCTCCTCCGCGCCCCCACACCCACCCTCTGAGCCGTCTACAGTCTCGGCGCCAGCCAGCCAGCCGCGGCGGCCGCCGTCGACAGCGCCGCGGGATCCGTTAGTGGCAGGGAGGAAGCGGACAGCAGCGCCGCTGTTGCTCGCCTGCACGCATTTCCTCGCTCAAGGCCGGTGCACAAGCACAACAATCATTCCATCGCTCCCGCGTACGTCCTCTTCCCGCACTGATGATTGTGTTATGCGACACTGTTGCCGCCGGGACGGTGGGGCACGCCGCCTCTGCCCTCTGCCGCCGCTTGAACGACTCTGCAGGAACCCACAATAGTTCTCCGCAGACGAGCGACGACCGCCGGCCCCGAATTTTTTCTTACAGAGGTCCTTCATGCATAAAGCTCCATGGCACTGTGCTCAGTTATGACTTATGACCGCGCCTCCACCATTAAAATCTTCAGAAAAATTTCACCCGATCTTGAGCACAAGAATCAAAGATAGTACTCGATCCATGGTCCGTACATACTACCTAGCTGATCGAGAAGTTGAGATTGGTCGTATCGGACGTGCATTAGTTGGCCGGAGAGGAGGCACCTGGGCCCCGCCGGGAAAGGAGTAGTCAAAGGAACGCGCTTCCATCGGATCGCGACGGGGAAGGGGAAGGACGACGGTCCGATTGGGGCACGCCGGCCATTGCCGTGTCCTTGCTCCCTCAGGTGTCATGCATCTCACATCTCATAACAGGCATGTGTAAATGCGATGGACAAATCCAATCATGCATGCACACCGCTACTTCGTAGCTGTTACATTGTACACTACGTACGGCCAGAGATCAGGTCCGACGGAACTGGTACGACGATATAATCAGACACTGTGCCAATGATTTGGGGTTAACTAGTCCGTGGTCGTTTGGCGTGGGATGGATGGTCGTGGGAATAATATGATCGATTAATTGATTTTACACTAGCTAGTAGAGCAACGACGACGGCCGTGGATGGCCTGCCTAGAACCCGGCCTCGCTGGGCTTGCCGCCCACGTCGAGGAAGTAGGACGACATGTGAGTGGGGGCGGCGGCGGCGCTCGTGCTCGTGCTCTCGCCGCCGTTGCTCGGCACGGACGACATGTCCATGGCATGGCAGTGGGCGTTGTAGTCCTCCTCCACCTCCTCCTTGTCCGCTGCGTCCGAGGGCGGCGCCACGCCCGGCATGGACCCCGGCGGCTGCGGGGGCGCCGGCACCACGGACGGCAGCTTGGAGAGCAGCGCCTCGAGGCTGCTCATGGACGGCATGATGTGCATGGGCGCCGGCCCGGGGACGTAGGGGTCGACGTACATGTCCGGCGGCGGCATCATGCCCGGCCAGCCCGCGGCGGAGGCCACGTCCGCCACCGGGAACACGCCGGCCGACGAGGGGTGCGGCAGCAGCACCCCCGGGATGCTCTCCAGGTACCCGAACTTGCGGCGCAGCGTCACCACGTAGCTCAGGTCCTCCGCCACCTGCATGACCACGATCCATCGATCAAACCAGCAAGTCCCGGAGCATCATCACATCATCATTACACAACCACTCACTCGTGCAACCAAAATACCACTATCAATTAAAGCCGCTGCCGCTGCCACTAGTAGCAGCGCTGCACGGTCGCGCGTGCGCCACATGTTGGCTTCCGTTCTCGGGCGAGAACCCATTAAAGCAAGGTAGAATAAGACCGGCGAGCACGCAGTGGGCTATAAACACACGGGCTAATCCAGCTAGCAGTAGGGTATGAGCGCACCTTTTTCATGGAGCCGAGCTGCACGACGCCCTCCCTGACGGCGATCAGCGCGATGGTCTGCACGCGCCACACAAGAAGAGAGAGAGAGAGAGAGAGAAAGAAAGAAAACGATGGCAGCATCAGCTTTCAGCTGAGCTAGCTGCATGCGGCGCGGGAAACGATGCGGCAGCAGAGGATGATGGAGCAGGCGGGCAGAGAGCTTTTGATCAAAAGGCCGACGGCGATTGCGATTTGTCAAGGCAGGCGTACCTGGATTCCAGACTGGAACTGAGCCTCCCATGTCCTCGGTTGCTGCACCGGGTCAATAATTTCATGGAGGATGGTTAGTTAAGGACTGCATTAGCAAGGTAAGCTGGCGGCGAATGTTTTGGGGGCGGAGGAGCGGCTTACGGAGTCGGCGGGGTTGCTCCAGGAGGAGATGAGGCTGATCTCCTGCTCGGGGGGCTCCTTGAAGATCCACTTGTGGCTGTGGTCCGCCGCCACTTTCCCTATCAACCTGCAGGCAAGCGACCAAGAACAGAGAAGCAGCTTGGTTAGTCAACTTAACCATCAGCCAGCAGCACCGGCGACCAGCCGATCGCCTGCTTAGCCCAGTTAATCTTGGGTAGCAGTAGTAGGAGTGGTACTGACCCTTCGCCGTAGTTGTAGATGTCGTGGGACATCTTGAAGAAGAGCTCAGGCTGCAGGCCCAGGCCCAGGCCCTGCTTCGCCTCCTGCGCTGCTGCTGCGGCGGCAGCCTCGCAGTCCGCGTACGCAGCCGCGGCGGCTCCTGCCCCCTCTTGGCCGCAGGCGGCTGCAGAGGTGGTGGCCGCGAAGTTGCAGAACCCGTCCTCCCACGCTAGGATCCTGGGTGCAAGAAACCAAAACCCCAACACAGTAAGTCTCAGGCGACGGTAAAAAAGACTTGGACAAGTGCAGAGGACTCTCTCCATGTGTATGCATGCGCGTACCAGTTCCTCCTGTTTCCTCTGGTCCTGTCATACGCCACACCTGGGAGATCCCATCTGCTCAAACAGACGGACAGAGCGAGCAAAGAGATTAGCAATCGCCGAAGAGCGCGGTGCGGCATCAGGACGTTGGTTGATTGATGGCGGTGGCGGCCATGGTTTGGTTTACAGGCGCGTGATGAAGATTGATGGATGGAAGGAAGGCAGGGGAGGAGAAGGCAGGGCTCACTTCGGGGGAGGGTAGTTCCGGGGGAGGATGCGCCAGAAGACGGCGTAGACCCACTGCGAGGCGTCGCTGGTGCAGAGGCTCCGGAGCGTGTGCTGCAGCAGGTGCGTCACCGCCACCGGGCTCAGCTGCTCCTCCATTGCCGCCGCCGCCACGAGCAGCCGGAGACGAGATTCAGTAGCGGGGAGCGGAAAAGGAGACGCCGATCGAGAGTATTCGAGAACTGGCGCTAAGCTCTAGCTCGCTTGCTTAGCTTGATGCTGGCACCCCCTTTCTTTCCCGTGTGTGATCTCTCCGTATGGCTGTGAGAGGCGAGGCGAGGCCACCATCGAATGAGAGCGGCACACTTGCCCGAAATTTATACCCCCCCTCGCCTCTCGAGAGAGAGACTGAGAGCATGGTTAATAGTATAGCCAGCTGCTGGCTATAAGCCATCGCTACGCCATCATATACCATCTTATAGCCAATATGTCTGATAGTTGATTAGAAGAGTGTCTACTTATTTATTATATGGCACATTTCACTCTCACAAAGTCTTTGCAGGAAGCGCGTCTTTAGAAATTTGTTTCTTCACCAAAAGCCTTACCTCTCTCTTATCTTCTTTCCTCCACCAAGAAAAATATCTTAGTTTATATCTTATAGCCATTGAGTCAATTTCTATTGTCTTCTCTGAAGATGATGGGGGACTGCTGCTTGGGAGTATAAGCTAATAAAAAAATGTGTACCCGGCTGGGTGGCTTTTGCCCAGGGTCCACATTTTGGTTCTTATTATTAGTTGTGGGAGGGAAGAATGAGAAAATTCTGCTTGTGTTTTTGGTCCTTGGATCGAGTTGATCCCAACTGTCCCCTTCATGCCCACACACGCGACGCAGGGGCAGGGCTCCTCAAAATGTAGAGAGAGGACTGTGCTTCGTACGGCTCCTTCTGGATTAATTGCGGTGCTCGGATGGGAATCGCTGAATACTCCGCCGCGCTCCATCCTGACTCGCCCGTGCATTGCGTTCCCTGGTTGCCTTTTCTTGTATACTTGTTCTACTAGTATATTTTTCCCGTAGAGCAAGTGTCACGCACGTCTCCAAACTTTGAGCATAACTAATAACGAGACGATGATCCCCTAGTTGCTTACTCGTAACTCTTGCGGATGGTGTAAGTGTGATTTATGTTAATAAAGCAAGCACCTAAGAAGAACGAGACATGTGCTACCGTGATAGCTACTGCCACAAAGTTACTGAAAATGTTAAAGAAGGAAGTCGTAGCATTGATCCTCAATTCACCGTGAGGAAACAGAGCAAAGGACATATAGCTTACTAGGTGCATTTTTGGCTCTGTTAGAAAAATGCGAAGCCTAGGTGATGCTTAGACGCTGGGAGGCAGCCAAACGCCTCACCTAGGCATAAGAGAAATTATAAGGTGTAGTCAAATATCGACTGGCTAAATGGATTGTAGTTTGTTGTCCCAAAGATCAAGGCGGGTTGGGCATTCATGACCATGAGATTAAGAATAGGGCCCTCTTCGACAAATGATTGTTTAAATTACTGACGGAATATGGTGTATGGCAAACCCTTCTAAGGAGGAAACATGTGTGTTCCAAGGAGGTATACCAAGTATATTGGAAGCCTGGGGATTCTACTTTTGGGCAGGTCTAATGGCTACGGAGAAATATTTCTTCTGCTATGAATCCTTCTCGATTAAGGATGGCTCAAAAATTAAAATTTAGGAGGACAAGTGCCTAGGAAGTGCCACACTCCGGGAACAATATCCGGCTCTATACAAAATTGTGCGCCACAAGGGTGATACTATCGCCACGGAAATGGAATCATTTCTGCCAAATGTGATGTTCAGAAGAGATTTAATTGGACCCATACTCCAACCGCGGAACATCCCATTCCAGCGGTTGTCCATGGTGCAATTGTCACATGGGTCTGATGTATTATGTTGGAGAGGTCGGAAGGAAAGCCGAGAACAGAAACACCCCTCCCTCCCCCTTCCTCCCCTCGCGTCGCTCCATGGCGCATCGAGGATAACCCTAACCGCCCGGTAGCGTCCCCTCCCTCCCTCCCTCCCTCGCCCTTTGTCCGCGCCGCGGCAAAGCCCGAAGTCTTGGCGGCGGCAGCTCTCTCTCCCCGCTCGTGGAGGTGGGTGGCGCGGCTCTCCGGCGGCGGCGGGCGCGATCCGGCGCTGCGGCTGGGCTGCCTTCGGCGGCGGTGGCCGATCTTTGCAGTTCTGGCGGAGGGTGGGACGCAGGTGGGTGGCGCGTTTGTGCCCATGACGACGGCGTTCTGCGCGGCCGGATCGCTCAAGACGGCGCGGCTGCGGGTGGCTCGGGCTCTTGGTAGCCATCTCGTCGTGGCGCGACAGTGGTGGCGGCCAGCGGCGATTGGTGGTGGTGGTGCGGGCGGAGGTTGGAGACGACGGCGCGTCGGCTCGTTCGAATCGACCACGGCGGCGCTGGGCGCGAAAGGCTGGGCTGCGGGCGGCGGCCCGACCGTGGCCCCTCGGCTGGTCGGGGTGGCGGCGCGATGGCGGTGGCTGCGGGTGCGGGCCGGCGGCTGCTGTGGTGGTGGCAGGTTGGTTGCGGCGGCGGTTTGTCTGGTGTCGGCCCGTCTGTAGGCTGCTCAGACCTCGACCCTCTCCTCGGCGTCCGTTCGCGTCTCGCCGGAGGGCTGGCCTTCTCCGGATGCGGTCCATCTTCCGTCTCGCACCGGTGCCGTAGGACCGAAGCTAGTCTCGCGATTAGCAGCAGGACCGGCCCGTCTCGCGCCCGGCAGCAGGACTGCGCTTGTCTCGCGCCCGGCAGCAGGACCGGCCCGTCTCGCGCCCGGCGGCTGGACTGCGCTCGTCTCGCGCCCGGTGTAGCAGGATGGCTCGATGGAGGCTTGTTGTGGCCGGCCTATTGGGTCTCGGCGTTGGGTCCGGCCAGGGGTGTGTAAGGCGAATCCTTTCCGCCCATCTCTGTGGTGGGGGTAGCGTGGGGCTCGGGGACTTGGTGTCGGTCTTGGACGGGCGGCGGCCTGGAGGTGGCGGCGCGGTGCTCATGGGCAAAGCTTCGTGCCTCGGTGCTTGCCCGGCTGCCACGGCCGTGTGGGCGGCGTGGTAGCCGGGTGTGGCGATCGGTGGCGGTGAATGTTGGCGGGGTGAAAACCTATTCTTTCCTCACGGAGATGCGACGGCGAAGATCGCTCCCTTCTGAAGGCGTCGTCGCGGCTATCATTGCTGTCGTGGTGCTCAGGGAAACTCGATCCTCGGATCGGGCGGTGGCGACGCTCCGGTGCCGTATCCTTCCTGAAGGCACCGCCTTGGAGCCCACGGGTCGTCATATGCGGCTTCACTTCTTCGACTAAAGCCCCCGGCGGCTCTTGTAGTGCTAGGGAGTGTGTTGCTGCGCTTAGCGCCTATGTATCCTGCCTTGGGTGTGTGTGTGCGTTTGTGGTGGGTGAGTGCGGTTGTACCAGACATTGTTGATCTTTGCTTTATATATAAAGCGGGGCGAAAGCCTTTTTCGGTACTATGTTGGAACCTCCATGAGAATGGACAATTCTCGATGGAGTCAATGTATAGAGCGTTAATCCACTCTGATGTGCAAGTTGATAATAACAAAAAGATCTAAAAGATGAGGATACCTTGTAAGAATAATTTTTTTGCATGGTATCTTCATCGCGTAGTCATTCTTACTAAAGATAACCTTATTAAGAGGAATTGGCATGAAAGTACGCACTGTGGCTTTTGTCACAATGATGAGACAATAAAATATTTATTCCTCCAATGCAAATTGGCTTGTTCTGTATAGTCAGTCATCCAAATAGCTTCTCGCTTGTATCCTCCTTATAGTGTTGCTAATGTATTTGCCAACTGGTTACATGGGATTGATCACAGGTTTGGAACTCTTCTCAGGGTGGGAGCGCTTGCCGTTATTTGGGTGCTTTGCCTATGCAGAAATGATAATGTCTTTAATGACAAAAGTACTTCTTTGATGCAGGTTATCTATAGATGTATTGGGATTCTTTGTTTACGGTCCTCTCTACAACACATGAAGAATCGAGACCTGTTTACGGATGTGTGCACACGATTGAAGGCTACGATGAGGGATACTTTTACCCAACATAGGTGTCAGTATGATCTTAGGATTCCTACATTTTATGTGTTATACGGACTCTGCATGTCTCTTTGTATTTCGCCTTTTTTATTTTTCATTTGTGTGAGAGGATCCTGTTTGGCTGTGTGCATCTTACTTATGCAGAGGCCGGGTGTAATACTTAAATATTCTGGGAAAAAAGAAGTGTTGACGCGCTTTGTTGCGTCATTGGTGTTGTTGGGTTCCTTACAAAAATAATCACCATGTTTTAAAATATAAGGTGTATTGCTTTTTTGAAAAATCAATTCTTTTAAATTCGATCAAATTTATAGAGAAATATATCAAATCCAAAATATCAAATCGACTTTAATTCATCATGAGATGAATTTCTATACTTTTTTGTTTAATACTACGAATGTAATATTTTTGCACTGAACTTGGTCAAAGTTAAAGAAATTTGACTTTCTAGAAAACAAATACCCCTTATATTTTGGAACTGATGAACATTTAGTTTGGGTGGGGGGGGGGGGGGGTATTTAGTTTGAGGGGATGACAGATTACGTTTTATTTTCAGTTATTTGGTGCGCCTTTCGTGGTGAGATTTTATGCTATCCGCTAACCAACCTATATTTATGTGATTTTTTTTGTGTCGATGGTTGCATGTACTATATTGGAGCTACACTATTACATGGTGGTGCTTCTTTTTTCTAGGTGGTTGGAGATGTGCGGGATTGATATATTTTTATAGGCAGGTTGCCGCTGATTGATTCGAAAAATCGTTGGCCCGGTCAGGATCATAAATCAAATCCAAAATTGAATACCTCAGTTGAATAAAAGATCTTCAAAATTAGGGAACATAGTGTCCTAAATGAATTGAATGGGAGAGCTTGAGAGATTGTTGACCCGGTCAAAATTAGATGACCCGATTCTAAATTAAATACCTCAATTAATTGCGGGGCCTTAAAAGTTAGAAAGCATAGTTGATAATCCACAAGTATAGGGGATCAATTGTAGCTTTTTTAATAAATAAGAGTGTCGAACCAAACGAGGAGCTAAAGGTAGAATTTATATTCTCTCAAATTCTATCGACCACCGATACAACTCTACGCACACTTAAGGTTCGCTTTACCTAGAACAAGAATACAACTAGAAGTACTTTGCGAGAATAAAACTACGAATAAATTCCAAGGTAATAAATTTAGTAGTTTAGTAGAAAGCTTTTTGTAGCACAAGAGAAAGATTTTTCCCTAGGCAATCGATAACTATACCGACAATCATTATTGCAATTTTATATGAGGGAGAGGCATGAGCTAACATGTTTTCCGTACTCGGATCATATGCACTTATGATTGGAACTCTAGCAAGTATTCGCAACTACCAAATATCATTAAGGTAAAAACCAACCAGAGCATTAAGTATCAAGTCCTCTCTACTCCCATACGCAACAACAACCTTACTCGGACGTAAGCTTCTGTCACTCTAGCCACCCACCATAAGCGAATCATGAACGTATTGTAACACCCTACAGCGGGGATCCCTCATGCTTGCGCGACACGGTGGGCACCATAGGACAACACCAAAATAAAATATACAACTCAAAACAATCATGATCATCAATCAACCCATAGGACAAAACAGATCTACAAACATCATAGGATAACCATATATCATTGGATAATAATGTATAGTGTTGGGCACCATGTTTAAGTAGAGAATTATAGTGGGAATAGAGATGTTACACCACTGCATAGAGGAGGAGAAAGTTGGTGTTAACGGTAGCAAGGTTGTTGGTGTAGATCACCGTCACGATCCTAGCCCCAGCGTCACTCCGGCGCCACCGGGAGAGAGGGGGCAGAGAGCCCCCTCCTTCTTCTTCTTCCTTGGCCTCCTCCTATATGGGAGGAGAGTTCCCCCTCTGGTCCATGGCCTCCATGGTGGCGGAGGGCCGGGAGCCCCTCCGAGATTGGATCACTATCTTTGTTCTCTTCTGTTTCGCGTTCCTGTTTTCTGGCCCTTCACCGTTTCTTAAATCCCTGGAGATCCGTAACTCCGATTGCGCTGAAATTTTAACACGATTTTCCCCCGGATAAAAGCTTCCTCGCGGCCGAAGAAGAGCCCCAACCGACTTACGGTGTGCCCACTAGGCACCACCACGTGCCAGGGGGCTGGCCACACCCTGGTGGGTAGTGGAGGCCGTGGGCCTCCATTTGCGTTGATTCCAGCTCCCAAAAATCACATACATTCCAAAATAATTCTCCGTAAATTTTTATCACGTTTGGACTTCGTTTGATATGGATATTCTGCGAAACAAAAAACATGCAACAAACAGGAACTGACATTGGGCACTGGATCAATATGTTAGTCCAAAAAAAATGTTGTGAAAAGTATATAAAAGTTGTATAATATTGGCATGGAATGATAAAAATATATAGATACGACAGGGAGGTATCAGCATCCCCAAGCTTAATTCATGCTTGTCCTCGAGTAGGTAAATGATAAAAAATATATTTTTTGATGTGGAATGCTACCTAGCATAATCTTGATCTTATATCTAATCATGGCATAAATATTAAGACACGAGTGATTCAAAACAATAGTCTATAATTTGACATAAAGACATCAATACTCAGGCATCCCAACAAACAATCATGCCTTTCAAATCAATGCTAAAGAACGTTATCTCTACAAAATCATATAGTCTTGTCATGCTCCATCTTCTTAACATAAAGTATTTACCATGCACAACCCCGATGACAAGCCGAGCAACTGGTTCATACTTTTTAACACGCTTCAGCTTTTTCAACCCCCATGCAATACATGAGCGCAAGCCATGGACATAGCACTATGTGTGGAATAGAGATAGTATGATGATATGGGTAAACATAGAGAAGAAAAAAAAGGAAGAAAGACTCACGTCGACACGGCTAATCAACGGGCTATGAAGATGCCCATCAATTGATATCAATGCGAGGAGTAGGTATTGCCATGCAACGTATGCACTAAGAGTTATAGATGTATGAAACCTCAACATGAAAACTAAGAGGGTGTGCATCCAACTTGCTTGCTCGAAAACCACGGGCATTTGAGGAAGCCCATCATCGGAATATACAAGCCAAGTTCTATAATAAAAAATTCCCACTAGTATATGAAAGTGACTACATAGGATATTCTCTACATGAAAAACAAGTGATTTTTCTCTCATTTTTTCCTTTTTTCCTTTTTTTCTTGGGCTCTTTTTTGTTCTCTTTTTTTAGTTTTGTTTGAAGTCTCATCCCAACTTGTGGGGCAATCATAGTCTCTATCATCTTTTCCTCACTGGGACAATGCTCTAATAATGAATAATGATGATCATCACACTTCTATTTACTTAAAACTCAAAAGAAATAAAAATTACAACTCGATACCTAGAACAATATGACTCTATATGAATGCCTCTGGCAGTGTACCAGGATGTGCAATGATCTAGCGTAGCAAGGATAACAAAAAACGCACAAGCCATGAAAATATCATGCTAGATATCTTACGATCATGCAAAGCAATATAACAATGAATGCTCAAGTCATGTATATGATGATAATGGAAGTTGCATGGCAATATATCTCGGAATGACTATGAAAATGCCATAATAGGTAGGTATGGTGGCTGTTTTGAGGAAGATATAATGATGCTTATGTGTGATTGAGCGTGTCATATCACGGGATTTGGATGCACCGGCGAAGTTTGCACCAACTCTCGAGGTGATAAAGGGCAATGCACGGTACCGAAGAGGCTAGCAAATTGCGGAAAGGTAAGAGTGTGTATAATCCATGGACTCACATTAGTCAGAAAGAACTCACATACTTATTGCAAAATTTTATTAGCCCTCGACGCAAAGTACTACTACGCATGCCCCTAGGGGATAAATTGGCTGGAAAAGACCATCGCTCGTCCCCGACTGCCACTCATAAGGAAGACAAACAATAATAAATCATGCTCCATCTTCTTAGCATAACGAGAGACTATACATGCATGCTTCGGGAATCACAAACCTGAACACCAATATTCTTACTAACCACAATCATTCACTAGTACCTCCCACATATTATCATCTCTACATCGCAAAACTATTGCAAGGAATCAAACATATCATATTTAGTGATCTACAAGTTTTATGTAGGATTTTATGACTAACCATGTTAATGACCAATTCCCGTTGACTCTGTGAATAGATATAAGTGAAGAAAGAGAGTTTAATTCTTTCTACAAAAGACCATGCTCACGCTCTAATAAATAAAACTGAAGCAAAAGAGCATTCTACAAAGAACGGTTTTCTATAAGAAGAGAAACAGGCAGTCCAAACTTCAAATGATATAAGTGAAGCACATGAAGCATTCTACAAAGCATACTCAAAAGATAAAAGTGAAGTGGAATGATAATTCTATAAATCAACCAAGGACTATGTCATACAAGCATGGTGCATTAAAAAAAGTGAAAACTAAACACACGAGACGCTCCAAGAATTTATGCATATCATGTGAACAAAACAAAAACTGAAACATACCGATACTTGTTGAAGAAATATGGGATGCTTTCCAGGGCAACCCCAAGCTTAGACGCTTGAGTCCCCTTGAATATTTACTTGGGGTGCCTTGGGCATCCCCAAGCTTGAACTCTTGCCTCTCCTCCTCCTCATATCAAGACCTTCTAGATCTTTGAACACTTCATCCACACAATACTTAACAAAACCCTTGTGAGATCCGTTAGTATAATAAAGCAAATCACTAGTTTAAGTACTATTGCAAACCCATTCATATTTTATTTTTGCATTATACCTACTGTATTCTAACTTCTCCATGGCTTATACCACCGATACAACCCATAGTTTCATCAAAACAAGCAAAACAATGCATCAAAAACAGAATCTGTCAAAAACAGAATAGTCTGTAGTAATCTAAACATTAACCATACTTCTGTAACTCTAAAATTTCCAAAAAAATAGGAAAAATAAAAAAATTGCATAGCAGTATTGTGTAAAAAATTCAGAATTTTTGCATGTGTAGTAAAAAAATTGTAAATTCACGCACTACAGCAAAAGTTTCTGTTTTTGCACCGCACATACCAAACAAGCAATCTAATCATCCTAAAGGAAAATCTTGGCACATTATTTTTATAATACAATGTATTTGTACAAGGGATAATTATTTTTGTGAGAAACTTCCACGAAAAATTCTACATTGTTTCCATGAGCACACAAGTGTTCAAGGTCGACCCTCACTTCTCCAATGCATAGCCTTCCAATTGCTTCTCCTTTTGAAGAAGTTTTTAAGTTCCCCTCTATATTTTTTTTGTTTTCAAACTTTATAAATGCGCACAACAGAATAAAATGCCTCTCTAAAACTTTCGGGTTGTCTCCCTGGCATCGCTTTCTTTAAAGCCATTAAGCTAGGCATAAAGTGCTCAGGTAATTGATCCACCCAGATCCCAAGGTATATCAAAGCCAATTTTAATTAACAATGATTTGTAATTTAGTAGTGAGCACAAAGCAACATATATCACAACGAAGTCTAACTCTCTTCCTATCCATTGGCATATCATAAAAGAACAATAGATGCACATCAAGTAAAGTCCAATTCATAGTATAAGCAGTTTCTTGCAATTTTATTGTGTTGGGAACATAGAGAGGTGGAGATGTAGTTCCTCTCTCATAATAATTGCAAGTAGGAGTAGCAAGCACATGCATATCATATTCATAAAAATTATCATGTGCAATAGTAAAACACAACCCATCAATATAATCCTTAATAAGTGCAAACTTCTTCGATACAGTGTAGTTTGGAGAATTCAAAAAGATAATAGGACTATCATGTGTGGGTGCAATAGAAACAATTTCATTCTTTATATAAGGAACTATAGCAAGTTCATCTCCATAAACATAACTCATATTGGCATCATGGCCACAAGCATAGCAAGCATCAATTTCATCAAAAAAGGGTATTTCAAACGAATCAATGGGATCATAGCAATCATCATAGCATTCATCCTTCGATAAGCACAAAGGAAAATTAAACATTGTATGAATTGAAGAGTTACTCTCATTAGAAGGTGGGCATGGGCAGCTAATCTACTCTTCCTCCTTTTGTTCTTCACTCTCCTCATCATCTTTTTCATCCAATGAGCACACAATGTCATCAATTTCTTCTTCCTGCAAAATATTAGTATATTCTTGGGCCGCAGAGAGCTTCTCAAGAAATGCATCAATATCGTCATTATATTTATAATTCTCATAGCAATATTTAAGTATAGCAAATTTTTCAGATCGGTAAACAGCATCATCAAAATCTTCATACTCTTCAAACAAACATTTAATTTCACAAGCACCCTTAAAAGCAACAAATTCTTCTATTCGTTCCACATCATACTAATCATATCTACCATTAGAATAAAAGGCCAAGGTTTCATTATCATTAAATTCACATGAAAAGGGAAGGTGTTTAGCCTTCATCTTAGAGCAACCAGTGTAATCATATCTCAAGCATAAATTCCAAGCATACCAATACAACATTTCAATTTGATCCCCTAAGAGTTTCCCTTTTTGAGTCAAGCGATAATCCCTAAAGTATTCACGTTGATCCAACGTGTCTCCCATTATCAAGTTGGATGGGGTTTTCTCAGGATTATCAAAGTAGTGTTTAATATTTTCCACATAACGAGCATCGAGGGTTTTAGGAGGTTCCCCATCTCCATGAGTAGCACGTACAACTATATTTTTGGTATTTTGTTTTCCATATCCATAACTAAAGATATAAAACAACTTACAACAACAAATAAAAACTACTTAGTGATAAAGTAAACAAGCACACACGAGAATATTCACCCCACGCTATTGCTCCCCGGCAACGGCGCCAGAAATAGGTCTTGATAACCCACAAGTATAGGGGATCAATTGTAGCTTTTTCGATAAATAAGAGTGTCAAACCCAACAAGGAGCTAAAGGTAGAATTTACATTCTCTCAAGTTCTATCGATCACCGATACAACTCTACGCACACTTAACGTACGCTTTACCTAGAACAAGAATAAAACTAGAAGTACTTTGCGAGAGTAAAACTACAAATAAATTGCAAGATAATAAATTTAGTAGCTTAGTAGAAAGCTTTTTGTGACACAAGAGAAAGATTTGTCTCTAGGCAATCGATAACTTGACCGGTAATCGTTATTGCAATTTTATATGAGGGAGAGGCATGAGCTAACATACTTTCCGTACTTGGATCATATTCACTTATGATTGGAACTCTACCAAGCATCCGCAACTACCAAAGATCATTAAGGTAAAACCCAACCATAGCATTAAGTATCAAGTCCTCTTTACTCCCATACGCAACAACCCCCTTAGTCGGGCGTAAGCTTTTGTCACTATAGCCACCCACCATAAGCGAATCATGAACTTATTGCAACACCCTACAGCGGGGATCCCTCACGCTTGCACGACACGGAGGGCACCATAGGACATCACCAAAATAAAATATACAACTCAAACCAATCATGATCATCAATCAACCCATAGGACAAAACAGATCTACTCAAACATCATAGGATAACCACATATCATTGGATAATAATATATAGTGTTGAGCACCACGTTTAAGTAGTGAAATACAGTGGGAATAGAGAGATTACACCGCTGCATAGAGGGGGAGAAAGTTGGTGTTGACAGTAGCAACGTTGTTGGTGTAGATCGTCGTCACGATCCTAGCCCCGGCGGCACTCCAGCGCCACCAGGAGAGAGGGGGAGAGAGCCCCCCTCCTTCTTCTTCTTCCTTGGCCTCCTCCTAGATGGGAGGATAGTTCCCCCTCTGGTCCATGGCCTCCATGTCGGCGGAGGGGCGGGAGCCCCTCCGAGATAGGATCTCTCTCTGTTCTCTTCTGTGTCGCGTTCCTGTTTTCTGGCCCTTCACCGTTTCTTAAATTCCCAGAGATACGTAACTCTGATTGCGCTGAAATTTTAACACGATTTATTTCCATATATAAGCTTCCTTGCGGCCGAATAAGAGCCCCAACCAACATACGGTGTGCTCACTAGGCACCACCGCGTGCCAGGGGGGCTGGTCGCGCCCTGGTGGGTAGTGGAGGCCGTGGGCCTCTGTTTGCGTTGATTACACCTCCCCAAATCACATATATTCCAAAATAATTCTCCGCAAATTTTTATCGCGTTTGGACTTCGTTTGATATGGATATTTTGCGAAACAAAAAACATGCAACAAACAAGAACTGGCACCGAGCATTGGATCAATATGTTAGTCCTAAAAAATAATATAAAATGTTGCCAAAAGTACATAAAAGTTGTATAATATTGTCATGGAGCGATAAAAAATTATAGATACAACGGAGACGTATCAATAGTGTATGGTATAAAATAATTGAATGAGAAAGTTTTGAGAAATTGTTGACCCGATCAAAATCGGGTGACCCAATTCTAATTGGAGAACTCGATTGTACGTGGGCTCTTTAAAACAAGGGAGCTTAGTGTTATAGGGGATAGGACTAGTGAGCTAAATGGTCCAATGAGACATATTCAGATGGACAATAACCGGTAACTTACTCATTTTAATACTCTAAATTATTGTCTATACAAACTTTGTATTAATGGCTCCGACCCTACTCGAGGTCCCATCTCCTATCCTACATGGCATGTCATATGGGCAGTAAACAAAAGTTAAGGCTAGTCAACATAAGTCAAGGAGGTCAATAATAATCGAATCAAGCTCCCGTGGATCCAAGCAAGCCGTCCCGGTCAACGAAAGTCCAATCAATCTTTCATGATCAATAAGTCAAAGGAAGAAGATCTCATAAAAGAATAAGTCAAAGATGGACGCAAAGGAGCAAAGAAAGCCCAACCTAAGCTTATAAGCCTCTATATGGGGTAGAAAATCCTCCCCTAATAGGCCTCCACCACCCTCGTAGCACAATTAGAGGCTTATGGGCCAAAGAAAAAAAGATTAACTACTTCTATGCCCCAGCATCCTCTTTTCTAGTCTTGGTAATACCCCCCCCCCCTGAGCATGTAAACCACTCACTCCCTAGTAGAATGAATTTAAGAGCAGGGTCAGTGGGTCACTCTTTCTTCTCCCCTTCTAGCTCTACTCTGTGCTAGGAAGGTTGACAATAGAAGTCTAAGGTAGGAGAATGGTATTTGTTGCAGTGATGGAGGTTTTTGACGATACTACCCTCAAATCAGGTGCCCCCTTCATAGAAGTGGTGGGTTGGACGCCACAGAGCCTCTAACACAGTATGAGCGATGGTACGAGTCCGTGCCCTCGTACCACACGTCGTCTTTGTTGGGAAACATAGCATGCAATTTCAAAAAAATTCTATGCTCACGCAAGATCTATCTAGGAGATGCATAGCAACGACAGGGGGAGAGTGTGTCCATGTACCCTCGTAGACCGAAAGTGGAAGCATTTGTTAACGCGGTTGATGTAGTCGAACTTCTTCTGGTTCCAACCGATCAAGTACCGAACGTACGGCACCTCCGAGTTCTACACACGTTCAGCTTGATGACGTCCCTCAAACTCTTGATCCAGCAAAGTGTCGAGCAAGAGTTCCATCAGCATGACAGCGTGGTGACAGTGATGGTGAAGTGACCCGCGCAGGGCTTCGCCTAAGCACTACGAAGATATGACCAGAGGTGTAAACTGTGGAGGGGGGCGCAGCACACGGCTATCAATGTTTGATGTGTGTTCTAGGCGCTCCCTCCCCACGTATATAAAGGAGGGAGGGGGAGAGAGTCAGCCCTAGGAGCGCCCAAGTAGGAGGAATCCTACTTGGGCTCAAGTCCAATTCGGCCTCCCCTTTCCTTTTACCGGAAGGGGAAGAAGGGAAGAGAGGGGGGAGAAGGAAATAGGGGGCACCGCCCCCCTCCTCCTAATCCTATTCGGCCTCCTTCCTTGGGGTGGCACTCCACCCCTTGTGGGCTGGTGTGCTCCCCTCCTATGGCCCATATGGCCCATATCTTCCCTCGGGGGGTTCCGATAACCCCCCGGTACTCCGATATGTACCCGATACATTCCAGAACACTTCCGGTGTCCGAATAATATCATCCAATATATAAATCTTTACCTCTCGAACATTTCGAGACTCCTTGTCATGTCCATGATCTCATCCGGGACCCCGAACAACATTCGGTCACCAAATCACATAACTCATATAATACAAATCGTCATCGAACGTTAAGCGTGCGGACCCAACGGGTTCGAGAACTATGTAGACATGACTGAGACTCCTCTCCGGTCAATAACCAATAGGGGAACCTGGATGCTCATATTGGCTCCCACATATTCTACAAAGATCTTTATTGGTCGAACCGCTATGACAACATACGTTATTCCCTTTGTCATCGGTATGTTACTTGCCCGAGATTCGATCGTCGGTATCTTCATTCCTAGTTCAGTCTTGTTACCGGCAAGTCTCTTTACTCGTTTCGTAATACATCATCCCGCAAATAACTCATTAGTCACATTGCTTGCAAGGCTTATTATGATGTGCATTACAGAGAGGGCCCAGAGATACCTCTCTGATACTCGGAGTGACAAATCCTACTCTCGATCTATGCCAACCCAACAAACACCTTCAGAGATACCTGTAGAGCATCTTTATAATCACCCAGTTACGTTGTGACGTTTGATAGCACACAAGGTATTCCTTTGGTATCCGGGAGTTGCATAATCTCATAGTCGAAGGAATATGTATTTGACGTGAAGAAAGCAATAGCAATAAAACTGAATGATCATTATGCTAAGCTAACGGATGGGTCTTGTCCATCACATCATTCTCCTAATGATGTTATCCCGTTCATCAAATGATAATACATGTCTGTGGTTAGGAAACTTAACCATCTTTGATTAACGAGCTAGTCTAGTAGAGGCTTACTAGGGACACGGTGTTTTGTCTATGTATCCACACATGTATCAAGTTTCCGGTTAATACAATTCTAGCATGAATAATAAAAAATCATGATATAAGGAAATATAAAGTAATAACTATATTATTGCCTTTAAGGCATATTTCCTTCAGCCTCCCACTTGCACTAGAGTCAATAATCTAGTTCACATCGCCATGTGATTTAACACCAATAGTTCACATCACAATGTGATTAACACCCATAGTTCACATCGCCATGTGACCAACACCCAAAGGGTTTACTAGAGTCAATAATCAAGTTCACATCGCCATGTGATTAACGTCCAAAGAGTACTAAGGTGTGATCATGTTTTGCTTGTGAGAGAAGTTTAGTCAACGGGTCTGCCACATTCAGATCCATATGTATTTTGCAGTCTACAATGCTCTGCATGGAGCTACTCTAGCTAATTGCTCCCACTTTCAATATGTATCCAGATTGAGACTCAGAGTCATCCAGGTCGGTGTTAAAGCTTGCATCGACGTAACTCTTTACGACGAACTCTTTATCACCTCCATAATCGAGAAATATTTCCTTAGTCCTTTTCAGTTACTTCAGGATGTTCTTGACCGCTGTCCAGTGATCCACTCCTAGATTACTTTGGTACCTCCCTGCTAGACTTATAGCAAGGCACACATCAGGTCTGGTACACAGGATAGCATACATGATAGAACCTATGGCTGAGGCATAGGGAATGACTTTCATTTTCTCTCTATCTTCTGCAGTGGTCGGGCATTGAGTCTGAATCAACTTCACACCTTGTAACACAGGCAAGAACCCTTTCTTAGACTGATCCATTTTGAACCTCTTTAAAACTTTATCAAGGTATGTGGTATGTGAAAGTCCTATTAAGCGTCCTGATCTGTCTCTATAGATCTTGATGCCCAATATATAAGCAGCTTCACTGAGGTCTTTCATTGAAAAACTTTTATTCAAGTGTCCTTTTATGCTATCCAGAAATTCTATATCATTTCCAATCAACAATATGTCATCCACATATAATATTAGAAATGCTACAGAGCTCCCACTCACTTTCTTGTAAATACAGGCCTCTCCAAAAGTCTGTATAAAACCATATGCTTTGATCACCTCATCAAAGCGTAGATTCCAACTCCGAGATGCTTGCACCAGTCCATAAATGGATCGCTGGAGCTTGCACACTTTGTTAGCACCTTTAGGATCGACAAAACCTTCTGGTTGCATCATATACAACTCTTCTTTAAGAAATCCATTAAGGAATGCAGTTTTGACGTCCAGTGTGCCAGATTTCATAATCATAAAATGCGGCAATTGCTAACATTATTCGGACAGACTTAAGCATCGCTACGGGTGAGAAGGTCTCATCGTAGTCAACTCCTTGAACTTGTCAAAAACCTTTCACGACAAGTCGAGCTTTGTAGGCAGTAAATTACCATCAGCGTCAGTCTTCTTCTTGAAGATCCATTTATTCTCTATGGCTTGCCGATCATCGGGCAAGTCAACCAAAGTCCATACTTTGTTCTCATACATGGATCCCATCTCAGATTTCATGGCCTCAAGCCATTTTCCGTAATCTGGGCTCATCATCGCTTCCTCATAGTTCGTAGGTTCGCCATGGTCTAGTAACATGACTTCTAGAACAGGATTACCATACCACTCTGGTTCGGAACATGCTCTGGTTGACCTACGAGGTTTGGTAGTAACTTGATCCGAAGTTTCATGATCATTACCATTAGCTTCCTCACTAGTTGATGTAGGCATCACGGGAACGATTTTCTGTGATGAGCTACTTTCCAAATCGAGAGAAGGTACAATTACCTCATCAAGTTCTACTTTCCTCCCACTCACTTCTTTCGAGAGAAACTCTTTCTCTAGAAAGGATCCATTCTTAGCAAAAAAAATCTTGCCTTCAGATCTGTGATAGAAGGTGTACCCAACAGTCTCTTTTGGATATCCTATGAAGACGCACTTCTCCGATTTGGGTTCGAGCTTATCAGGCTGAAGCTTTTTCACATAAGCATCGCAACCCCAATCTTAAGAAACGACAGCTTAGGTTTCTTGCCAAACCATAGTTAATATGGTGTCATCTCAATGGATTTAGACGATGCCCTATTTAACGTGAATGCAACTGTCTCTAATGCATAACCCCAAAATGGTAGTGGTAAATCGGTAAGAGACATCATAGATCGCACCATATCTAATAAAGTACGGTTACGACGTTCGGACACACCATTACGCTGTGGTGTTCCAGGTGGTGTGAGTTGTGAAACTATTCCACATTGTTTTATATGAAGGCCAAACTTGTAACTAAAATATTAGCCTCCGCAATCGGATCATAGAAACTTTATTTCTTGTTACGATGATTCTCCACTTCACTCTAAAATTCTTTGAACTTTTCAAATGTTTCAGCTTGTGTTTCATCAAGTAGATATACCCATATCTGCTCAAATCATCTGTGAAGGTCAGAAAATAATGATACCCGCCGCGAGCCTCAACACTCATCGGACCGCATACATCGGTATGTATTATTTCCAGTAAGTCATTAGCTCTCTCAATTGTTTCTGAGAACGGAGTTTTAGTCATCTTGCCCATGAGGCATGGTTCGCAAGTATCAAATGATTCATAATCAAGTGATTACAAAAGCCCATCTGCATGGAGTTTCTTGATGCGCTTTACACCAATATTGTTGGGGAACGTAGCATGCAATTTCAAAAAAATTCCTACGATCATGCAAGATCTATCTAGGAGATGCATAGCAATGAGAGGGGGAGAGTGTGTCCAAGTACCCTCGTAAACCGAAAGCGGAAGCGTTAGGTTAACGCGATTGATGTAGTCGAACGTCTTCGCGACCCAACCGATCAAGTACCGAACGTACGACACCTCTGAGTTCAGCACACATTCAACTCGATGATGTCCCCCAAACTCTTGACCCAGCAGAGGGTCGAGGGAGAGTTTCGTCGGCACGAAGGCATGGTGACGGTGATGGTGATGTGATTCGCGCAGGGCTTCGCGTAAGCACTACGTGAATATGACCGGAGGAGTAAACCGTGGAGAGAGACGCCGCACACGGCTTGGAACAATTGGTGTGTTTCCAAGGGGTGCCCTACCCACGTATATAAAGGAGGGAGAGGAGGAGGCCGGCCACCAAGGGGTGCGCCAAGAGGGGGGAGTCCTACAAGGACTCCAGTCCTAGTAGGATTCGCCCCCTTCTTTCCTTCTCATGGAGGGGGAAAGAGGGAAGGAGAGGGAGAGGGGTAAGGAAAGGGGAGCTGCGCCCCTTCCCCTTGTCCAATTCGGACAGCCCATGGGGGGGGGGGGGGCGCACCACCCCTTGTGGGCTCCCCCCTCTCTCCCCTATGGCCCATGTTGGCCCATTACTTCCCCAAGGGGTTCCGCTAACCCCTCGGTACTCTGATAAATATCTGAAACGTTCTGAAACCATTCAGGTGTCCAAATACTATTGTCCAATATATCAATCTTTACCTCTCAACCATTTCGAGACTCCTCGTCATGTCCGTGATCTCATCCGGGACTCCGAACAATCTTCGATCACCAAAACACATAACTCATAATACAAATCATCATCGAACGTTAAGCGTGCGGACCCTACGGGTTCGAGAACTATGTAGACATGACCGAGACACATCTCCGGTCAATAACCAACAGCGAAACCTGGATACTCATATTGGTTCCCACATATTCTACGAAGATCTTTATCGGTCGTACCATAATGACAACATATGTTATTGCCTTTGTCATGGGTATGTTACTTGCCCGAGATTCAATCGTCGGTATCTTCATACCTAGTTCAATCTCGTTACCAACAAGTCTCTTTATTCGTTCCGTAATGCATCATCCCGTAACTAACTCATTAGTCACATTGCTTGCAAGGCTTATTATGATGTGCACACCGAGAGGGCCCAGAGATACCTCTCCGATACTCGGAGTGACAAATCCTAATCTCGATCTATGCCAAACCAACAAACACCTTCGGAGACACCTATCGAGCATCTTTATAATCACCCGGTTACGTTGTGACATTTGATAGCACACAAGGTGTTCCTCTGGTATTTCGGGAGTTGCATAATCTCATAGTCAGAGGAATATGTATAAGTCATTAAGAATGCAATAGCAATAAAACTTAACGATCATTATGCTAAGCTAACAGATGGGGCTTGTCCATCACATTATTCTCCAAATGATGTGATCCCGTTCATCAAATGACAACTCATGTCCATGGTCAGGAAACTTAACCATCTTTGATTAACGAGCTAGTCTAGTAGAGGCACATTAGGAACACTATGTTTTGTCTATGTATTCACATATGTATCAAGTTTCCGGTTAATAAAATTCTAGCATGAACAATAAACATTTATCATGATATAAGGAAATATAAATAACAACTTTATTATTGCCTGTACGACATATTTCCTCCAGTCTCCCACTTGCACTAGAGTCAATAATCTAGTTCACATTGCCATGTGATTTAACACCAATAGTTCACATCTTTATGTGATTAACACCCATAGTTCACATCGCCATGTGACCAACACAAAAAGGGTTTACTAGAGTCAATAATCTAGTTCACATCGTTATGTGATTAATACCCAAAGAGTAATAAGGTGTGATCATGTTTTTCTTGTGAGAGAGGTTTAGTCAACGGGTCTGGCACATTCAGATTCATATGTATTTTGCAAATTTCTATGTCTACAATGTTCTGCACGGAACTACTTTAGCTAATTGCTCCCACTTGCAATATATATCCAGATTGAGCCTCCGAGTCATCTGGATCAGTGTCAAAGCTTGCATTGATGTAACGCTTTACGACGAACTCTTTGTCACCTCCATAACCGAGAAACATTTCCTTAGTCCTCTTTAGGTACTCACTACTGCAGGATGTTGCTAACGCGACACTATGATCAGAGGCCCTTCGACGAAACTGTGTGCGATGTCATAATTGCAAACGATGGTGTAAAAAACCGTCAAAAAAGGTGCAAAACTTTTGCGATGGAGGATGCATCAAACACGGTTCAGATTTTAGTTGCATGTGTGATTCAGGGCATACGGTTCAGTTAAATTAACCATTTTAGATGAGGAGGAACAAAAGAAACGGGCAACCAGATGAAGGTGTGTGCGATGTACAACATACGGTTCACTCGGATGAACTGTTTGTGATTAGGAAACACAAAAGAAACGGTCAGCCAGATGAAGGTGTGTGCGATGTACAACATACGATTCACTCGGATGAACTGTTTGTGATTAGGCAACACAAAAGAAACGGTCAGCCAGATTAAGGTGTGTGCGATATACGGCATGCAGTTCATGAATTTCAGACGAGTTTTGGATTTACTAGAATTTAAAAACTGGGCATCTCAATGTTTTGCCGGCAATCAACGGTGCCATGATATTTGAAATTCATTCCCATTTCTTGCATGGGACCTAAGCATGCACCCAAGGACAAATATTTGATTTTTCAACGAATTTATATGCACTGGAGCATGTGCATGTAGCTCAAATTTGAATTATGCACATAATGCATTGAAAACTCACTTGATGCATAAAAATGTCCAAATGAACCCTGAATAATTCCAATTCTTTTATGATCACTGCAGATAAAAGGTCTAGCAATTCAAACACCGTCCATGGCCGCTGTGACCCCATTATGTAATTCAAATCAAGACAAAAAATCAAGTAGATCCCACACAGTTTATTATAACCAACCGTGTGAGATGCAGCACAAAATATCTTGGACCGTGTCGATGACACTTTTGCATGATTTTTTTTGCAAGCGATTCCAAATTTTTGGCTTCATGAAATATCTACCTCCCGCCCCTCCCCTTACCAAAAGCCACATTTCCCCCTTTCTACCTTCCTTTCCAAGTTGAAACCTTCACTCCTTGCTTGCAGCGCCGCCGCCTCCTCGCAGGCGACCCTCCTTCACGCTGCTCGACCTCGCTATCCAGGCAGGTAATCCACACCCGACCCCCATCCTCCTCCACCTTCCACATCCCACATGCCCCGACCGCCGGCGCGAGTGCGACACCTTCCACCCAAATCACCGACCCCTCCACCAAATAAGCGCCGGCCTAAGCCATGGTGCACGCAGTATAGCCAGGACCTCAAGGAGCATTTGGCAGCGGAGAAGCAAATCATGGCCACACACGCAGATGAGGTTGCGATGGCTGCCATTCGTGCTGACCCCCAGATCTTGGAGGAGCACCTCGCCGTCGAGGCCACCATTGACGCCTCGCTCGCTGACGCCGCGACGTGGCTGGCTGCTTTAAACGACAGTTCATGGTGTTTTCTCGAGGCCATCGTTGGTGCCTTCGACGAAGACTACGAGGTGTTTTCTTAGCGTGCACGTTCTTACCTCATCTTGAGATCCAGGAGGTTGGTGCCCGGAGCGGCTCAGGCAACTCACCACTACAACGAGGGCACCCAGGATGCAAAGGCCTCGCCCTCTTCCATGTCCAAGGAGCCAATCGTCATCGATATCTCCGACAATGAGGAGTAGCTTGTCTTATTAGCTCACTATAAGGACCCATGTTCAGTTTGCTAGCTACTGTCTTTCCTTAACAAATTCTAGTGAATTGTGCTATCTACTTTCACCATGCAATCTTCTGCTATAGTGTATATGTTCTATATGTCCTGCAATGTGGTGTTCAATTAACTGTTTGGTTCAATTCTGCAAATGTGATGTTCAATTCTTCAGGGTGCAATATTTCCAAATTGTTAAGCATGCTTGATTTGGTTAACTGTCTGATCTTCTATTAGGAGTATGTTATATTGTTCAATTGGTGTTTAGTTAACTGCTTGGTTCATTTGTTGTGGCTTGGTTCACTTGTTGTGGTGTTTAGTTAACTGCTTGGTTCAATTCTGCAATGCGATGTTCAATTGTTGTGTCTGCATTCTGTTATTGTATACCATGTGAGGAATAAATCGAATTTGGCTGTACTAAATACAAGAGAAACAAATATAATTGTTATATTTCCAAGTTGTTAAGCATGCTTGGTTTGGTTAACTGTCTGATCTTCTATTAGGAGTATGTTATATTATGCAATGTGGTGCTCAGTTAACGTTTGGTTCATTTGTTGTGGTGTTTAGTTAATTGCTTGGTTCAATTCTGCAATGTGATGTTCAATTGTTGTGGCTGCATTCTCTTATTGTATACCATGTGAGGAATAAATCGAATTTGGCTGTACTAATTACATGAGAAACAAATACAATTGCTATATTTGCAAGTTGTTAAGCATGCTTGATTTGGTTAAATGTCTGATCTTCCATTAGGAGTATGTTATATTGTGCAATGTGGTGCTTAGTTAATGTTTGGTTCATTTGTTGTGGTGTTTAGTTAACTGCTTGGTTCAATTCTGCAATGCGATGTTCAATTGCTATGACTGCATTCTGTTATTGTATACCATGTGAGGAATAAATCAAATTTGGTTGCACTTAATACATGAGA
This sequence comes from Aegilops longissima, assembly GCA_021605205.1. NCBI lineage: Eukaryota > Viridiplantae > Streptophyta > Magnoliopsida > Poales > Poaceae > Aegilops > Aegilops longissima. Next base: position 193,994,902 of record CM038682.1, read on the forward strand.
AACATATACAAGTGCTATATTTCCTAGTTCCTAATCATGCTTGGTTTGGATAAATGGGTTTTCCATGTGGCTTGAATTAATCTGATGAATCTACAATGTGCTTATTTATCATCAACACATTTTACTGATAGCATGCGAACCCTTACTTAACCTGATGACTAACTACCTTATATGTGTTGTAGGGAAACAATGGGAAGCACTGAGGTTTACAAGATGGTACTAACTATTATACCTTACACTTTTGTATTCCTTTGCCCCATTTCCAATATAGAGAAGATATTTATGCACATCCTTGTTTTCAGGCTTCACTGATGATTACCTCTCAAACCACCTCTGTGGTCAGGAGGCGAGGAAAGTTTTCATACAACACCCATGGTTCAATATTGAAGTGTTCCTGAAGAGGTCGAAGGATGGACGGTCAATCATCCACAGGCACTGGCCTAAAGTTGCAAATACCTTCAACATGAATGAAGGCTCAATATTCGCCTTCCGCTTCAGCAGTTTTCCAGATGAGATGCATCTCTCTATGTACCGTCTATGATGCTAATTTCGAAAGGTTCTAGATGTTGCATGTGAAACTTGCTGCTAGTGCAGTTGTGTAATGGGGTAGCTGAGTGCTGAAGCTATATCATGTTGTACTCCGATGTATTTCAATTATGAAATCCTGCTTCCTTAATATGGAAATGGAATATATTATGTGCTTAATATGAATTTCAATTAGATTAGTAAATGGATTATTGATAATAGGAAAATGAGCCTGCTAATTGGCCAATTAGCTTGCTAATTGGGTTTTCTTATTGCAAACGGTTAATGAGAAAACACCGTGGGCGATGACCTAAGGCAATGCACACAGTTTCTAGGAATAAACCGTGTTGGATCAATGAACAATCACGGACGAGATTCTCTTCAAAACTGTTTGCGTTACGCCACCTTGCGCAAACGTTTTCCTTGTAGTGACTGTGTGGGATGTATATACGAATGGAAATGTTTAGTGGTGACTAACTGTGTGGGATGTACTTACGACCAGAAATGATTTGGCCTGTATAATTGTATTTTTTGAGCACTACTGTAGGTATTTCTGTATTTGAGTGCTCGCCGGTCGCACACAACCTCACTTTGCCGAGCGTGTGTGCCAGGAGGGCATATCCCCAACGGTTTATGGTGTTGGGGAACGTAGTAATTTCAAAAAATTTCCTACGCACACGCAAGATCATGGTGATGGCATAGCAACGAGAGGGGAGAGTGTATGTCCACGTACCCTCGTGACCGTGGCGAGCGTTATGACAACGCTGTTGATGTAGTCGTGACGTCTTCACAATCCGACCGATCCAAGTACCGAGCGCACGGCACCTCCGAGTTCAGCACACGTTCAACTCGATGACGATCCCCGGGCTCCGATCCAGCATAGCGTCGGGGATGAGTTCCACAAGACGACGGCGTGGTGGCGATGATGATGCTCCACCGGCGCAGGGCTTCGCCTAAGCTCTGCGACAATATGACTCTACCGGCAGGGCTTCGCCTAAGCTCATGACGATATGACGAAGTGGAATATGGTGGAGGGGGCACCGCACACGGCTAAGGAGCGATCCGTAGATCAACTTGTGTGTCCATGGGGTGCCCCTGCCCCGTATATAAAGGAGGGAGGGAGGAGGAGGCCGGCCCTAGGAGGGGGCGCCATGGGGAGTCCTACTCCCACGGAGTAGGATTCCCCTTCCTAGTCCAACTAGGAGTCCTTCCATGTATTAGGAGTAGGAGACAAGGAAGGGGAAGAGAGAAGGGAAGGAAGGAGGGGGTGCGGCCTCCCCTAGTCAATTCGGACTAGGCCATGGGGGCGCGGCCTGCCCTAGGCAGCCCTCTCTTTTTCCCTTGAGGCCCAATAAGGCCCAATACTTCTCCCGGCGAATTCCCGTAACTCTCGGTACTCGAAAATACCGAATCATTGGAATCTTTCCGAACTCGAATATAGTCGTCCAATATATCGATCTTTACGTCTCAACCATTTCGAGACTCCTCGTCATGTCCCCGATCTCATCCGGGACTCGAACTCCTTGGTACATCAAAACTCATAAACTCATAATATAAGCATCATGAAACCTTAAGCGTGCGGACCCTACGGGTTCGAGAACTATGTAGACATGACCTAGAACTATTCTCGGTCAATAACCAATAGCGGGACCTGGATGCCCATATTGGCTCCTACATATTCTACAAAGATCTTTATCGGTCAAACCGCATAACAACATATGTTGTTCCCTTTGTCATCGGTATGTTACTTGCCCGAGATTTGATCGTCCGTATCCAATACCTAGTTCAATCTCGTTACTGGCAAGTCTCTTTACTCGTTACGTAACGCATCATTCCATAACTAACTCATTAGCTACATTGCTTGCAAGGCTTATAGTGATGTGCATTACCGAGAGGGCCCAGAGATACCTCTCCGACAATTGGAGTGACAAAACCTAATCTCGAAATCGCCAACCCAACATGTACCTTTGGAGACACCTGTAGTACTCCTTTATAATCACCCGATTCGTTGTGACGTTTGGTAGCACCAAAGTGTTCCTCCGTAAGCGGAGTTGCATAATCTCATAGTTACAGGAACATGTATAAGTCATGAAGAAAGCAATAGCAACATACTAAGCGATCAAGTGCTAGGCTAACGGAATGGGTCATGTCAATCACATCATTCTCCTAATGATGTGATCCCATTAATCAAATAACAACACATGTCTATGGTTAGGAAACATAACCATCTTTGATTAATGAGCTAGTCAAGTAGAGGCATACTAGTGACTATATGTTTGTCTATGTATTCACACATGTATCATGTTTCCGGTTAATACAATTCTAGCATGAATAATAAACATTTATCATGAAATAAGGAAATAAATAATAACTTTATTATTGCCTCTAGGGCATATTTCCTTCAGTCTCCCACTTGCACTAGAGTCAATAATCTAGTTCACATCATCATGTGATTCAACACTAATATTCACATCGTATGTGATTAACACCCATAGTTCACATCCTCATGTGACCAACACCCAAAGGGTTTACTAGAGTCAATAATCTAGTTCACATCGCTATGTGATTAACACCCAAAGAGTACTAAGGTATGATCATGTTTTGCTCGTGAGAGAAGCTTTAGTCAGCAGGTCTGTCACATTCAGAGCCGTATGTATTTTGCAAATATTCTATGTCTACAATGCTGCTGCAAGCTACTCTAGCTAATTGTTCCCACTTTCAATATGTATCCAAATTGAGACTTAGAGTCATACGGATCAGTGTAAAAATCTTGCATCGATGTAACTCTTTCTGACGGGCTCTTTTATCACCTCCATAATCGAGAAATATTTCCTTAGTCCTCACTAAGGATGTTCTTGACCAATGTCCGATGATCTACTCCTAGATCACTATTGTACTCCTTGCCAAATCTGAGCAAGGTATACAATAGGTCTGGTACATAGCATAGCATACTTTATAGAACCTATGGTGAGGCATAGGGAATGACTTTCATTCTCTTTTCTATTTTCTGCCGTGGTCGGGATTTGAGTCTTACTCAATTTCACACCTTTGCAACACAGGCAAGAACTTTTCTTTGACTGTTCCATTTTGAACTATTTCAAAATCTTGACAAGGTATGTACTTATTGGAAAACTTATCAAGCGTCTTGATCTATCTCAATAGATCTTGATGCTCAATATGTAAGCAACTTCACCGAGGTCCTTCTTTGAAAAACTCCTTTCAAATACTCCTTTATGCTTTGCAGAATAATTCTACATTATTTCCGATCAACAATATGTCATTCACATATACTTATCAGAAATGTTGTAGTGCTCCCACTCACTTTCTTGTAAATACAGGCTTCTCCAAAAGTCTATATAAAACCATATGCTTTGATCAAATCATCAAGCATATATTCCAACTCTGAGATGCTTGCACCAGTCCATAGATGGATCGCCGGAGCTTGCACATTTTGTTAGCTCCTGACAAAACCTTCTGGTTGCATCATATACAAATCTTCTTTAATAAATCCATTAAAGAATGTAGTTTTTGACATCCATTTGCCAGATTTCATAAAATGTGGCAATTGCTAACATGATTCGGACAGACTTAAGCATCGCTACGGGTGAGAAACTCTCATCGTAGTCAACATCTTGAATTTGTCGAAAACCTTTTGCGACAATTCTAGCTTTGTAGATAGTAACACTAGCAGCGTCCGTCTTCCTCTTGAAGATCCATTTATTTGACATGGCTTGCTGATCATCGAGCAAGTCAATCAAAGTCCATACTTTGTTCTCATACATGGATCCTATCTCAGATTTCATGGCCTCAAGCCATTTCGCAGAATCTGGGCTCATCATCGCTTCCTCATAGTTCGTAGGTTCACCATGCTCTAGTAACATGACTTCCAGAACATGATTACCGTACCACTCTGGTGCGGATCTTACTCTGGAAGACCTACGAGGTTTGGTAGCAACTTGATCTGAAGTTTCATGATCATCATCATTAACTTCCTCACTAATTGGTGTAGGAATCACTGGAACTTATTTCTGTGATGAACTACTTTCCAATAAGGGAGAAGGTACAATTACCTCATCAATTTCTACTTTCCTCCCACTCACTTCTTTCGAGAGAAACTTCTTCTCTAGAAAGGATCCATCTTAACAACGAAAAACTTGCCTTCGGATCTGTGATAGAAGGTGTACCCAATAGTTACCTTTGGGTATTCTATGAAGACGCACTTCTCCGATTTGGGTTCGAGCTTATCGGTGAAAACTTTTTCACATAAGCATCACAACTCAAACTTTTAAGAAACGACAGCTTAGGTTTCTTGTTAAACCATAGTTCATACGGTGTCGCCTCAGCGGATTTAGATGGTGCCCTATTAAGCGTGAATGCAGCTGTCTCTAATGCATAACCCCAAAATGATAGTGGTAAACCGATAAGAGACATCATAGATCGCACCATATCCAATAAAGTGCGGTTACGACTTTCGGACACACCATTATGCTGTGGTGTTCCATATGGCGTGAGTTGCGAAACTATTTCACATTGTTTCAAATGAAGACCAAACTCGTAACTCAAATATTCATCTCCACGATCAGATCGCAGAAACTTTATTTTCTTGTTACGATGATTTTCCACTTCACTCTGAAATTCTTTGAACTTTTCAATTATTTCAGACTTATGTTTCATCAAGTAGATATACCCATATCTGCTCAAATCATCTGTGAAGGTCAGAAAATAATGATACCTTTTGCGATCCTTAATATTCATCGGACCACATACATCAGTATGTATGATTTCCAACAAATCTGTTGCTCGCTCCATTGTTCCGGAGAACGGAGTCTTAGTCATCTTGCCCATGAGGCATGGTTCGCAAGCATCAAGTGATTCATAATCAAGTGATTCCAAAATCCCATCAGCATGGAGTTTCTTCATGCGCTTTACACCGATATGACCTAAGCGGCAAGTGCCACAAATATGTTGCACTATCATTATTAACTTTGCATCTTTTGGCTTCAATATTATGAATATGTGTATCACACGATCGAGATCCAACAAACCATTTTCATTGGGTGTATGACCATAGAAGGTTTTATTCATGTAAACAGAGTAACAATTATTCTCTGATTTTTAAATGAATAACCGTATTGCAATAAACATGATCAAATCATATTCATGCTCAACGCAAACGCCAAATAACATTTATTTAGGTTCAACACTAATCCCGAAAGTATAGGGAGTGTGCGATGATGATCATATCAATCTTGGAACTACTTCCAACTCTCATCGTCACTTCACCCTTAACTAGTCTCTGTTCATTCTGCAATTCCCGTTTCGAGTTACTAATCTTAGCAACTGAACTAGTACCAAATACTGAGGGGTTTCTATGAACACTAGTAAAGTACACATCAATAACATGTATATCAAATATACCTTTGTTTACTTTGCCATCCTTTCTTATCCACCAAATACTTGGGGTAGTTACGCTTCCAAATGACCAATCCCTTTGCGGTAGAAGCACTTAGTCTCGGGCTTAGGACCAGACTTGGGTTTCTTCACTTGAGCAACAACTTGCTTGCCGTTCTTCTTGAAGTTCCCTTCTTCCTTTGCCCTTTTCTTGAAACTAGTGGTCTTGTCTACCATCAACACTTGATGTTTTCTTGATTTCTACCTCCGTCGATTTTAGCATCACGAAGAGTTTGGGAATTACTTTTGTCATCCCTTGCATATTATAGTTCATCACGAAGTTCTACTAACTTGGTGATGGTGACTAGAGAATTATGTCAATCACTATCTTATCGGAAGATTAACTCCCACTTGATTCAAGCGATTGAAGTACCGGACAATCTGAGCACATGCTCACTAGTTGAGCGATTCTCCTCCATCTTTTAGCTATAGAACTTGTTGGAGATTTTATATCTCTCAACTCGGTATTTGCTTGAAATATTAACTTCAACTCTGGAACATCTCATATGGTCCATGACGTTCAAAACGTCTTTGAAGTCCCGATTCTAAGCCGTTAAGTATGGTGCACTAAACTATCAAGTAGTCATCATATTGAGCTAGCCAAGCGTTCATAACGCCCGCATTTGCTCCTGCAATAGGTCTGTCACCTAGCGGTGCATCAAGGACATAATTCTTACGTGCCGCAATGAGGATAAACCTCAGATCACGGATCCAATCCGCATCATTGCTACTAACATTTTTCAATACAATTTTCTCTAGGAACACATATAAAAACATAGGGAAGCAATCAACGCGAGCTATTGATCTACAACATAATTTGCAAAATACTACCAGGACTAAGTTCATGATAAATTAAAGTTCAATTAATCATATTACTTAAGAACTCCCACTTAGATAGACAGCCCTCTAATCTTCTAAGTGATTACATGATCCATATCAACTACACCATGTCCGATCGTCACGTGAGATGGAGTAGTTTCAACGGTGAACATCAATATGTTGATCATATCTACTATATGATTCACGCTCGACCTTCGGTCTCCGTGTTCGAGGCCATATCTGTTATATGCTAGGCTCGTCAAGTTTAACCTGAGTATTCGCGTGTGCAACTGTTTTGCACCGTTGTATTTGAGCGTAGAGCCTATCACACCCGATCATCACGTGGTGTCTCAAAGACGAAGAACTTTCATAGCGGTGCATACTCGGGAGAACACTTCTTGATAATTTTAGTGAGAGATCATCTTAAAATGCTACCGTCAATCAAAGCAAGATAAGATGCATAAAGGATAAACATCACATGCAATCAATATAAGTGATATGATATGGCCATCATCATCTTGTGCTTGTGATCTCCATCTCGAAGCACCGTCGTGATCACCATCGTTACGGTAGCGACACCTTGATCTCCATCGTAGCATCGTTGTCGTCTCGCCAACTATTGCTTCTCGACTATCGCTACCGCTTAGTGATAAAGTAAAGCAATTACATGGCGTTTGCATTTCATACAATAAGCGACAACCATATGGCTCCTGCCATTCCGATAACTTGGTTACAAAACATGATCATCTCATACAATAAAATATAGCATCACGTCTTGACCATATCACATCACAACATGCCCTGCAAAAACAAGTTAGGCGTCCTCTACTTTGTTGTTGCAAGTTTTACGTGGCTGCTACGGGCTGAGCAAGAACCGTTCTTACCTACGCATCAAAACCACAGCGATAGTTTTTCAAGTTGGTGCTGTTTTAACCTTCGCAAGGACCGGGCGTAGCCACACTCAGTTCAACTAAAGTGAGAGAAAGCAGACACCGCCGGTTACCTTTATGCAGCGAGTGCTCGAGCGGTGAAACCAGTCTCGCGTAAGCGTCTGGCGTAATGTCGGTCCGGGCCGCTTCATCTCACAATATCGCTGAACCAAAGTATGACATGCTGGTAAGCAAGTATGACTTATATCGCCCAAAACTCACTTGTGTTCTACTCGTGCATATGACATCAACGCATAAAACCAGGCTCGGATGCCTTTGTTGGGGAGCGTAGTAATTTCAAAAATTTCCTACGCACACGCAAGATCATGGTGATGGCATAGCAACGAGAGGGAGTGTATGTCCACGTACCCTCGTGAGACCGTGGCGGAAGTGTTATAACAACGCGGTTGATGTAGTCGTCGTCTTCACGATCCGACCGATCCAAGTACCGAGCGCACGGCACCTCCGAGTTCAGCACACGTTCAGCTCGATGACGATCCCCGGGCTCCGATCCAGCAAAGCGTCGGGGATGAGTTCCGTCAGCACGACGGCGTGGTGACAATGATGATGCTCCACCGGCGCAGGGCTTCGCCTAAGCTCGCGACGATATGACTCTACCAGCGCGAGGGCTTCGCCTAAGCTCATGACGATATGACCGAAGTGGAATATGGTGGAGGGGCACCGCACACGGCTAAGGGCGATCCGTAGATCAACTTGTGTGTCCATGGGGTGCCCCTGCCCCGTATATAAAGGAGGGAGGGAGGAGGAGGCCGGCCCTAGGAGGGCGCGCCATGGGGAGTCCTACTCCCACCGGGAGTAGGATTCCCCTTCCTAGTCAACTAGGAGTCCTTCCATGTATTAGGAGTAGGAGACAAGGAAGGGGAAGAGAGAAGGGAAGGAAGGAGGGTGCGGCCCTCCCTAGTCAATTCGGACTAGGCCATGGGGGCGGCCTGCCCTAGGCAGCCCTCTCTCTTTCCCATGAGGCCCAATAAGGCCCAATACTTCTCCCGGCGAATTCCGTAACTCTCCGGTACTCGAAAATACCGAATCATTGGAATCTTTCCGAACTCGAATATAGTCGTCCAATATATCGATCTTTCGCCTCGACCATTTCGAGACTCCTCGTCATGTCCCCGATCTCATCCGGGACTCGAACTCCTTCGGTACATCAAAACTCATAAACTCATAATATAAGCATCATCGAAACCTTAAGCGTGCGGACCCTACGGGTTCGAGAACTATGTAGACATGACCTAGAACTATTCTCGGTCAATAACCAATAGCGGGACCTGGATGCCCATATTGGCTCCTACATATTCTACGAATATCTTTATCGGTCAAACCGCATAACAACATACGTTGTTCCCTTTGTCATCGGTATGTTACTTGCCCGAGATTTGATCGTCGGTATCCAATACCTAGTTCAATCTCGTTAATGGCAAGTCTCTTTACTCGTTACGTAACGCATCATTCCGTAACTAACTCATTAGCTACATTGCTTGCAAGGCTTATAGTGATGTGCATTACCGAGAGGGCCCAGAGATACCTCTCCGACAATCGGAGTGACAAAACCTAATCTCGAAATCGCCAACCCAACATGTACCTTTGGAGACACCTGTAGTACTCCTTTATAATCACCCAGATTCGTTGTGGCGTTTGGTAGCACCAAAGTGTTCCTCCGTAAGCAGGAGTTGCATAATCTCATAGTTACAGGAACATGTATAAGTCATGAAGAAAGCAATAGCAACATACTAAACGATCAAGTGCTAGGCTAACAGAATGGGTCATGTCAATCACATCATTCTCCTAATGATGTGATCCCATTAATCAAATAACAACACATGTCTATGGTTAGGAAACATAACCATCTTTGATTAATGAGCTAGTCAAGTAGAGGCATACTAGTGACTATATGTTTGTCTATGTATTCACACATGTATCATGTTTCCGGTTAATACAATTCTAGCATGAATAATAAACATTTATCATGAAATAAGGAAATAAATAATAACTTTATTATTTCCTCTAGGGCATATTTCCTTCATATGGGTCATGTGGGAAGGACCCCCCTTATAGCCCACACTCACTTGGCGACGGTTCCAAATGCCGTCGCGGAAAGGGGTAAAAAACCGTCTGTTTAGGACCGACGCGCACCAGTGACTTAAGGGTAGTTCTTACCACTGTCCAGTGATCTACTCCTGGATCACCATTGTACCCCCTTGCCAAACTCATGGCAAGGTACACAATAGGTCTGGTATACAACATGGCATACTTTATAGAACCTATGGCTGAGGCATAGGGAATGACTTTCATTCTCTCTCTATCTTCTGCCCTGGTCGGGTTTTGACTTCATACCTTACAACTCAGGCAAGAACTCCTTGTTTGACTGATCCATTTTGAACTCCTTCAAAATCTTATCAAGGTATGTACTCATCGAAAGCCTTATCAAGCGTCTTGATCTATTTTTATAGATCTTGATGCCCAATATCTAAGTAGCTTCACCGAGGTCTTTCTTTGAAAAACTCCTTTCAAACACTCCTTTATGCTTTTCAGAAAATTCTACATCATTTCCGATCAACAATATGTCATTCACATATACTTATCAAAAGGCTGTAGTGCTCCCACTCACTTTCTTGTAAATACACACTTCACCGCAAGTCTGTATAAAACTATATTCTTTGATCAACTCATCAAAGCGTATATTCCAACTCCGAAATGCTTGCACCAGTCCATAGATGGATCACTGGAACTTGCACACTTTGTTAGCACCTTTTGGATTGAGAAAACCTTCTGGTTGCACTGGTGCGCGTCGCTCCTAAACAAACGGTTTTTAACCCCTTTCCGCGACGGCATTTGGAACCGTCGCCAAGTGAGTGTGTGCGATAGGGGGGTCCTTCCCACGTGACCCAGAAACCGTCAAGATAGGGAGCCTTGATGCATATACTTGTCCCTATATAACTGTTTCCGATATCTTGAATATCCCAAACGCTTAATCCTTGCTACTCGTTTGTGTTCGCATTGCCATCGCAGTCAGAGTTTTGTGGTTCTGCCTAAAACCAGGCAGATTCCAGGTACGGGAGTTTTCCAGGCAGATTCTAGGCACGGGAGTTTTACGATGCCTGGCACATCACAAACATTTCATGATTATAAACCGTGTATGATGGGTAGACAATCACACACATTTAGTTTCCCCACACCGTATGTGATAGTGTCTGACATCACACACGCTTTGCAAACGGCAACTGTGTGCATGCTTCAATACGTTTCCTCTCTGTGAACCATCTAGGATTATGGTGTATATCGCAAACGTTTGTGTTTTACCAACCGTGTGTGCCGTAATGACCTGCACTACGTAATTTCGCCCTAATTTAATTGCTGCTATTTAAAATTGTACCTAGTTTAAACTTGAAAGTAGGCTATAGCTATATTCAAATCCATCAGGTTCAAACAACCAATGCATTATTCGATTCACAGGTACATATGTTTAAGAATTACATAAGCACCAAATAAAGAATGATGTACCAGGGTTCTATACTTGTATAATTACAGATGGTAAAGAAAGAGGCGACAGACATTCCAGTTGTTGAACAAGGTGAAGCGGAATGGCCCTATTGTGCTCTCGTGGATGCAAAAGGCATGCAGGACTCTAGTCCAACCCCTTGTGATGGCCGACCGCCAATCATGTAGTTTGAGAGGTAATCTTGAGTAAACTGCTTCAGGATCGACTGCAAAAGAAAAAAGATTCAGATATTGTCATCTAACACAACTCATTACAGGCGATAAGAAAGAAGGCTCTGTGGTTCTTACTTACCATCCTGCAGTTCACTGTTGTCTTGCATAAAGTGTAAACAAATAGTTAGATTGACATCTTTTGACCCATTTTAGTAACAATCTTTATCAGTTTCCTCACTTGATGCTGGTTCATGAATATCTCATTGCCCCATACGCAGAAAGGGTCGAAGTGTGGATCTTTGGCAATGATATATGTACCTAAAAGCACCAAGTTAATATTAGAAGCTAAACAACAATTGAGAAATGATGTAGTACAACACTCCATCCATCCCATTATATAAGATTTTATTACATGTATATCTAGACATCATCAGAACATTAAGGGAACACTCTTCCTTGTTGCTATGTAGCCTGGGATTGCATATTTAGCCATTCAGTACAATGCATGTTGCTAAAAAACAATTGAAAAACGTAAAGGCATATTAAGCGCAATATCCATAATGACAACCAAATATAAGTAATTCATAGTGGTATTGTTGAAACTGTTATTGATGAAATTGAACTGCACGGCAAATAGTTGCACATATAGAGCATCACATTGTGAAGAACTGAAATAAACAAGTCATAAGGGCATCTCTAGGCCATCCTTAATAAGTTAAAGGACTAACACCCTTACTGGATATATATACTCCAACAATTTTTGGCCTTTTCTAGTCGATCCCCTAAACTTAAGGTTGTAAACTTCAATTTGATCAAGTTCAAAGCAGGTTCAACCGAAAGTAGCATGCATTCAAACATAAACATAGATAGTTTTGCATAAGTGAACATAAAACATAAATTTAAACTAAGCTAAACTACTTTTGGTCGAAGTAGAGGTCGAGCCAATCCTTCCTTGTCATGTACGATGTGCGGCGAGCCGGGTCCGGGCCAGTACCGTTGTCGGGGTCATTGGGGAAGGCACTCCTCCACTCGTCGACGTCGATCTCCTCGTCCTCGGAGCCCACCTCGACGCCCTCCGCGCCGCCTTCGCCGCCGCCTTCGACCTCATCATCAGAGGAGAGCGCGATAACCTCGCCGCCCTCCGCGCCGCTATCCTCGCCGCCTTCAACCTCGTCATCGAAGGAGAGCGCGATAACCTCGCCGCCCTTCGCGCCGACAAAGATCGCCCGCTCCGCCTCCACGAGCTCCAGGTGCTGCCGGCGGAGCTCTTGCATGTAGGCCTCGTCGGCGGCCTCGGCCTCGAGGCGCTCCCACGCTTCGTGGTGCTCCCGCGCCATAGCCGAGCTCACCACCCCTAGCTCCGGCGGAACGAGGTGGACCGGACGTGTGCTGAAGGGGAAATTGATCCTAGCCGCCGCGCCGTGGTAGTGGACCTGCCAGCGGTCGTACTCCATGGCCGCGAGCTCGGCCGTGTGGAAGCTACCGAGCCACCGGCGGGTGTGGTTCTCTCGACCTGTAATATCGGCGACCAACGTCCCCCACCACCGCTGCCGGACCCCGAGGTAGGACTACGTCGGCTGGCGGGTCTGAGGGAGGACGGGGAAGTCCTTGAACCGGCGTAGGGGCGCGGCGGCGGGCGGATCGGGGTGTCGGTGTCGAAACCGGCGGATCTTGGGTAGGGGGTCCCGAACTGTGCGTCTAAGGCGGATGGTAACAGGAGGCGGGGGACACAATTTTTACCCAGGTTCGGGCCCTCTCGATGGAGGTAATACCCTACTTCCTGCTTGATTGATCTTGATGATATGAGTATTACAAGAGTTGATCTACCACGAGATCATAGAGGCTAAACCCTAGAAGCTAGCCTATGATTATGATTGTTGTTGTCCTATGGACTAAACCCTCGGTTTATATAGACACGGAGGGGCTAGGGTTATCAGAGTCGGTTACTAGGGAGGAGATCTACATATCCGAATTGCCAAGCTTGCCTTCCACGCAAAGGAGAGTCCCACCCGGACACCGGACAAAGTCTTCAATCTTGTATCTTCATAGTCCAACAGTCCGACCAAAGTATATAGTCCAGCTGTCCGAGGACCCCCTAATCCAGGACTCCCTCTGTAGCCCCTGAACCAGGCTTCAATGACGATGAGTCCGGCACGGAGATTGTCTTCGGCATTGCAAGGCGGGTTCCTCCTCCGAATACTCCATAGAAGATTTTGAACACAAGGATCATGTCCGGCTCTGCAAAACAAATCCCACATACCACCGTAGAGAGTATATTATTCCACCAATCTAATCTGCTGACAACTTTTCATAACGTGATGTCCTGCCGTGGCCCGGTCATTATGAACCGTTTTTCCCTGCCTGCCACTACACGTGTTGCGAGGCGGTTTTATTGGCACATCTTGTCGAAAAAGAGATCAAGTTCCCCTTATTACGGGATTCTCATCAAAACGGGTGTGGGTAACCCAATCGTGCTTGTTAGTATGACTCCTCGATTTTAGGCAAGTTCCAAACGGCCACACGGGGGACGCTTGATATTCGCCCCTTTTATAAAGGGGCCAAGGCCTGTCCTTTTCTTCTCGCGCTCGATCCTTCCCTTCCCCCCACCTCGAGTTCCAACACCCAAGGCTCAGGATAAGTGCTTCGGACCTCCAATCATGTCCGGATCCAACCTTCAAGGCCGGTGGATGGCCTCCTCTGTCACATAGGAGGACATCCAGAAGCTAAGAGAAGCCAGGTATCTGACCGCCAAAATCTCGCACAGGCTGCGTGCTCAAGGGCAGGTCATCCCCACTCCCGACCCCAACGAGAGTGTCGTATTTGTTTCCCACTTCCTCCGAGGGCTAGGCTTTAGTCTTGATCCCTTTGTGAGAGGGCTTATGTTATATTACGGGCACGATTTACATGATCTAGCTCCAGATTCCATCCTTCACATCTCGTTGTTTATCGTCGTGTGTGAGGCCTTCCTCCGCATCACCCCACACTTCGGCTTACGGCTCAAGACCTTCAATGTGAAGCCGAAGATGATCGGTGGGCGACACGCAGAATGCGGAGGTGCCATAATAAGCAAAGGCACCGATGCTCCATGGCCAAAGGGCTCCTACCCGGAGATGTCCAACTTATGGCAGCGGGAGTGGTTTTACATCATAGCTCCCCGAAGTACTAAGTGGGTAGCTGCCCCCGCCTTCCGTTCGGGCCCCCCGCCACAACCGGCGTCATGGGTCAACAAGGGGCTGGACTGGGGGCCAGCTAATGACGTGCCGACATTGCAAAGTCGCATCCGAGATCTCCTCAAGAGAGATGTCAGTCTTGTCAAGGTAATGCAAGTCATGCTAGTTCGTCGGGTCCTTCCATGCCAATGTTGATCTCTCCGTATGTGGGAGTACCCGGAAGGACCGCGAACTATTCAGCAATTCTTCGGCGTGATGCTTAAAGAGATGTATGGATTGTTCTTCGGATCACGAATAAAGTGTCCGGACACCACCGAGGATGCGGGTCTCAACTGCAATCGTCCAGATACCCACGCAAGTAATTCTGCGGCCGAACATGCTGTCTTTTTATTTGTCACAACATCATTCTGAAAGAAATCGCTCTTGGCCAGGACTGGATAAAAAAGGCGAAGATGATCAGGTGTTCGGCCCCCTTCCCGTAGGCTCGCCGGATCCTGTACTAGCTAGGATGCTTGAGCATGCACCTTATCAAGTGCCCTCAGGGGAAGATAAAGGGAGGAATAAAGAAGCCGAAAGCGGGCCTCACACATTACTCATCCAAACCGGGGGAATTAGTGTCTCCGCAAAGGAGGATGATCGGGGAGAAGAAGCTAGAATCCCCTCTCCCCAAGGAAGGAAAAGGACCGCCTTTGAATACTTGGAAACGAGGGTTTCCAAACGAGGGAAGAAACCTTCGCCAGGGGCCCTGCCCTGGAGGGCACCCTAACCGCACGGTGCCCGCAAGGGGGTCAGCCCTCCACCGAGGTGTAAGTGAACAAGAGTACTTTTGGTAAATATATCCTGCTTCATCTTCGAGGACAATAACCGAGTCGTATGTCTTGTAGTCCGGATCGTAGCCCTTCTCCACAGAGTTCGTCTTCTGGGGATCTTCTTCCGGAGATGATGGAGAGCGAAACGCCTCCCCCTGTCTCCCCGCCTCATGGGGCGGACGACCCTGAGGTGTCGTCATGGAGGATTTCTCCTGATCCGCCCAGGCCAAAAGGTAACTGAGGGAGTTCCGGACTAGGGGGTGTCCGGATAGCCGAACTATCATCATCGGCCGGACTCCAAGACTATGAAGATACAAGATTGAAGACTTCGTCCCGTGTCCGGATGGGACTTTCCTTGGCGTGGAAGGCAAGCTTGGCGATACGGATATGTAGATCTCCTACAATTGTAACCGACTCTGTGTAACCCTAACCCTATCCGGTGTCTATATAAACCGGAGGGTTTTAGTCCGTAGGACGAACAACAATCATACCATAGGCTAGCTTCTAGGGTTTAGCCTCCTTGATCTCGTGGTAGATCCACTCTTGTAACACACATCATCAATATTAATCTAGCAGGACATAGGGTTTTACCTCCATCAAGAGGGCCCGAACCTGGGTAAAACATCGTGTCCCTTGTCTCCTGTTACCATCCGCCTAGGCCTTGATTCGGGACCCCCTACCGAGATCCGCGGTTTGACACCGACATTGGTGCTTTCATTGAGAGTTCCTGCGTGTCGTCACTGATAGGCCTGATGGCTCCTTCAATCATCAACAACGACACGGTCCAGGGTGAGACTTTTCTCCCCGGACTGATCTTTGTGTTCGACGGCTTTGCATTGCGGGCCAATTAAGCAGCCATCTGGAGCAGATCGAAGCTTCGCCCGACCGTCGGTCAGATTTGAAGATTTAAACTATACGGCCGATATCCGCGGAGACTTGATCTTGACGGATTCGAGCCGCAACCAAGCAGCGCCGCCTTGTCTCGATGGGCATGATCTAGCTCTACAGCGAGCGGTGCCACGGAGGCCGCACCAGTATCCGCTCCGACCTTTAATCCGGAGCCGGATTCCCCGGCCGAGGACGAGTGGTTGGACACCGCCTCGGGGGCTACAATCTCTACGGCGATCGAGCCGAACTCTATCCCTGTCCTTTGCGAAGACCTCGACTCCAGGGTGCCGGACTCCTCTCCGGACTCCGAACCCTCCGCGCCCTTGCCAATCGAATTCGATTGGGCGCCCGTTATGGAGTTCACGGCCGCGGACGTCTTTCAGCACTCGCCCTTTGGCGACATCCTGAATTCACTAAAGTCTCTCTCTTTATCCGGAGAGCCCTGGCCGGACTGCGGTCAGGACGGTTGGGATGCGGACGACGAAGAAATTCAAAGCCCACGCACCACCCACTTCATAGCCACTGTCGAAAGCTTACACGACGTGCTCGATTTCGACTCCAAAGACATCGACGGTATGGACGACGATGTAGCAGACAACTATGAACCAGCACCTATAGGATGCTGGACAACCTCATCTCATGATGTATACATGGTGGATACACCTAAAGGAAATGAAGACGAGGAACAACGAGACGCTACGAAGGATAAACCCCTCGAAAAGCAGTCAAAACGGCAACGTAAACGCTGAACAAAATCCCGCCTCAACAAAGACCCAGCCATAGAGCAGGGAGAATAGGGGGACAACGAACAAGCTATCGAGCAACCGTCTGAACAAGACAATTTGGATAAACAATCTGTCCCCGGCGAAGACAACAGTCCGGATGACCTCACGCCGGACAAACCATTGCAGCAAAATAACCTCCAGAAAATGCTCGTCGCCACCGCGCGTAGCCTGAAAAAGCAGAAGCGGAAGCTCAAAACAGCGAAAGCTGCACTCAGGATCAGATGGAGCAAAGTATTCAGCGCCCTTGAACAAGTCTGGCGACGATCGCCCGAACAAAGAGTTACCCAAAAGAAAGCTACTGCCGAATTGACGAGGAGGCCTTAGAGCCCCACAATTAAAAAGTAAGAAGGCCAGCTGGTCGGATGGGCGACCTCATGGAAAAAGAGAGCGGCGAATGGCGCCAAGACACAAGCCAATATGCGATCCGCATAAGGATTCACATCAAGAGGATGGCCCATTAGGTCCATCTATGGGCCAAGAAAGCAGGCTCGTCAAAGCAATGCAACACGCCAAAATTCCGAAGATCACGGCACACCCAAATATAGGGGCGCACACCCCTATGTTTCACCGATAAGGTCTTTGGATCATGAATTTCAGTGAGATTCAAACCCGTAAACATAGAGGCATCTGACGGAACAACAGACTTTGAGTGCGGATCGAGGATTACATCCTCCACATACACATGGCTCGAGGAGACGATCTCCATGCCATAAAATATTTACCCCTTAAACTCAAAGGGCCAGCTCGGCGTTGGCTTAAAAGCCTCCCCGAAAATACCATTGGAAGCTGGGGAGAGCTCGAGGATGCATTTGGGCAAATTTTCGGTGGACTTATGTCCACCCTCCGGACATGAACAATCTAAGTCACATAACTCAACAGCCGGAGAGTCAGCCTGGAAATTCTGGAACAGGTTCCTTACTAAAAAAACCAAATAGTCGACTGTCCGGACGCCGAAGCCTTAGCAGCTTTCAAACACAACGTCCGCGTGAATAGCTCGCCAGACACCTCGGCCAAGAAAAGCCAAGAACAATGGCCGCATTAACAAGCCTCATGACCCGCTTTTGCGCGGGAGAGGACAGCTGGCTGGCTAGATGCAGCACCAGCGACCCGAGTACATCCGAAATCAGGGATGGAAATGGGAAATCACGACGCCGAAAAGATCAGCGTCGGAATAAGAAAAATGGCCCAAATAGTACGGCGGTCAATGCCGGATTCAAAAGCTCTCGGCCAAACAACAAAACACTGCCCCTAAAGGATAACAGTGACGAGCTATCCAACCTAAACAAGATTTTGGATAGACATGTCAAATACATGGTACCTCCGGAAGCACGCAAACCATACCCACAGAGATTGCTGGGTCTTCAAGCAGTCCGGCCGACTTAACGCCGAACACAAGGGCTCGACACACCAAATGCGAGTGACGAAACCCAAAAGCAGCACTGGAAAACGAAAAACTTTCCCACGGGAGGTTAAACAGTAAACTCACTTCACGTGATCAAAGGGAAAAAAAGCGGCGCCCCATAAAAGGCGCGCCGCACACTGGTTGTCAAAACCAATTACCTTCGACCATCAGGACTATTCCGATAATATCCGGAACGCAGGATGGACTGCCTTGATATTGGATCCTATAATCGACGGATTTCAATTTACACATGTCCTCATGGATGGCGGCGATGACATAAACCTGATATATCAAGACACAATCCGCAGGATGGGGATAAACCAACCAAAATTCGCCATAGCAACACCTCCTTTAAAGGAGTACCGCGAGCCCATCGCCCTTTATGCGGGCTCCATCTTGCTAGAAGTTGTGTTTGGTTCATCCGACAACTTCCGTCGCGAAAGGTTACTCTTCCATGTCGCCCCGTTTAAAAGTAGCCATCAAGCACTATTGGGACACGAAGCTTTCGCCCGCTTTAACGCAATACCGCATTATGCATCTCTAACACTTAAAATGCCTGGTCCACGCGGCATCATCTCGTTGAAAGGAAGTATTAAGTGTTACTCGAGCGCGGAAGAAGGGGAGACTGCATCGACAACTCCACAGCTATCCGGCTCCACTAGGAAAAGAACCTGCAATAGGTCATTCAAACCCCGAATACGGCTAGACGAGTCCGGTGCCCACTAGCGGCATACCCCCATACAAGGGGCTGCGTGCATGTATAACAAGAGACAATAAAGCTCAAATTTTATTCACTTCTTTGAACCGTACTTTGTTTATTTAAATATTAAGTACATCTTTCGCACGATCCTTTTTTCTTTTAAAACTAAGTTCCTCTCTTTTAGAGATGAACAACGTGCTACACCCGTCCAGGATACGGCACAACGGAGACACAGGCGCAGACGTGCAGTAGGGACCCGTTGCAAGGATTATTTTCAGATTAAGACCCTGCGTAAACCTTTTTTCACTGTCTCTTGTTGATACACATCCCCCCGGTTCCTTAATATAACCGAGTAGGAGGCTGGTTATCACGCCCAATATGCGACCCTATCCAAAAGGAACTCGAAGGTCCCACCAAGGATAGACCCGCATATTGAAACGCTTTTGCAAGGTGGATATCATTACATCAACATTACATAATAGATGGGGATACATACATAAGGCACAAATGCCACCAGAATACATCAACATCATATACAAGAGAACAACATCCGACTATGGATGAAACATAAACAGAAACTCAAATGACATCCACCCTGCTAGCCCAGGCTGCCGACCTGGAACCTATCCCCTGATCGAAGAAGAAGCAGAAGAAGGACTCCAACACAAGTAAACATCGCTCTCGCGTCATGATCATCGCGAACCTGCACCTGCAACTGGTGGTGTAGTAATCTGTGAGCCACGAGGACTCAGCAATCCCATTACCATGGGTATCAAGACTAGCAAAGCTTAATGGGAGAGGAAGGGGCAAAGTGGTGAGGTTGCAGCAGCGACTAAGCATATATGGTGGCTAACATACACGCAGTGAGGCGAGAAGAGGAACAAAGGAGGCGGTCGTCAACTAGTAATGATCAAGAAGTGATCCTGAACTCCTACTTACGTCCGACATAACCCGAAACCGTGTTCTCCTCTCGATCAACCCGAAAAGAGACACTCATGGTTACGCACACTGTTGGTGTATTTTAATTAAGAACAACCGGGTTTTCTACAACGGACATTAACAAATTCCCATCTGCCACATAACATGGGCACGGCTTTGAAAGTTCAAAACCCTGCGGGGTGTCCCAACTTAGCCCATGATAAGCTCTCGCGATCAACGAAGGATATTCCTTCTCCCGGGAAGACCCGATCAGTCTCGGAGTCCGGCTACAAGACATTCGACAGCAATAAAACAAGACCAGCAAGACCTCCCGGTGTGCCACACCGATAGTAGCGCAGCGTATCTCGTCTCGAGCCACGACCGGATGAGCGATACGTCTGACAGCGACGATACCCCAAGTTGCCTCGGGCAGCACCGCAAGTGGCTCTAGTTTGGACCAACACTTAGACAAGCATTGGCCGGGGGTAAATAAAGATGACCCTCGGGATGCGTGACTCCCAAGGAAAAAAGGCTAGGTGAGGCAAATGTAAAACCAATGTTGGGCCTTCTTTGGAAAAGTCTTACTCAAAGCGAACTGTCAAGGGGTCCCATAAATCACCCGACCGCGTTAGGGACGCAAAATCCGGGAACATAATACCGATATGACGGAAACTAGGCGGCAAGAGTGGAACAAAACACCAGGCATAAGGCCGAGCCTTCCACCCTTTACCAAATATATAGATGCATTAATTAAATAAGATATATTGTGATATCCCAACAAGTAAACATGTTCCAACAAGGAACAAACTTCATCTTCACCTGCAACTAACAACGCTATAAGAGGGGCTGAGCAAAGCGGTAACATAGCCAAACAACGGTTTGCTAGGAAGGGTGCAAAAGGTTAGAGGCTGACATGGCAATTAGGTAGGCTTGAGCAGCAAGTGATAGGTAGCGCAGCATAGCGAAAGAACGAAGCAGCTAGCATAGCAATGATAGTAGTGAGATCCAGGGTAGCGGTCATCTTGCCTGAAATCCCGCAAGGAAGAAGAACGAGTCCATGAAGAAGATGAGCGGAAGAAGCGAACCAAGCGTGAGCGAACGAATCCTCACGATCGCAAGCAAGCGGAACTAACAAGAAGAAGCATACAACATAGTAAACACCCACACATAGACAAGACATGATGCACAACCGAGCATGATGCATGCCAAAGCTACATGAAGCTACTCATGGCAAGAGATGATGCAAACAAGAGCAACACATCAAGGCAAGTTTAAATGAGGCCGGAAACAACATATAACAATTCCGGTAAGTCCTCATATGCTAATTTCGAAATTGGTCCAGATCTGAATAAACCTTATGTTCAAGTTGTTAAACAGTAATTTAAGATGCACCACGATGATCTGCACGAAATTCTAGTCAAGTTACATATAAAGTTCATTTAATTCAGAGCTACGGCCTAGAAGATATGAACAAAACAAGATAAGCATGGCATTGATGCAAAATGCACTCAAACATCAAGCAAACACCTCAAAACAAGGATGCAACATGATAATAAGAAGCTACATGCAAAATCAAGCAAGTTACATATAGAGCACACTCAAAAGCGAACAGCGGTTCAACACATACACCCTATACAAGTTTAAAGGACAAGCTGTCCAAAACAGCAACTAGGCATATTGCAAGCATCAAAACAACATGCTACAGGACCTCAACATGAAAAAAAAAGGCATGGTCATGATGTACAGGTAAAGCATTACAAAACATGAGCACTGAGCTATCTCCAGAAATCACTAGAACATGCTCAAAATGACATGGCAAGATTGCAAATAATAACAGTTTCAGGCATTGGCAGAAATAACATCAGGTTGCAATGTTTAGAGCTATCAAACAACATGTTACAGGAACTTAACATGGTAAAAAAAGGCATGGCATGAATCTACTAATTGCATAGAACAAAAGTCCCTTACTGACCATAAGCCAAAAAGGATCATAAGATATGATGGCACCCACGTAAACATGGCAAGTTATATTACAAATTCATACATGGCAGGAACAACGATAAGTAGGCATGTTGATGAGCTTGAACCACTCACCACAGAGCAATACATGGCATGGCAAGGCAACCAATAGTAAGAAGACATGGTATAGAAGCTATACATGGCAAGAACAACATCATAGCATGCAAGGATCAACTACAACAACCTTGGCAAAATTGAATAACATGTAAACAACCTGCCAGGAAACATTTTATAGCAAAAGTAGAGCTCGATTGACTCAAGCTATGGCACTCCATAATTGCAAACAAGGGCATGGATGGATAGAGCAAGACATGCATAACAAAACATCCTTACTGAAGTATCTCAAAATATGCATGGATCTCTCCGTAGCATCAAGTTAACATGGCATCAAAATATCAGCTAAACAGGGCTGAAATCAGCAACATCAGGAAGCCTACTTTGCATGCTTGTGCTAGTCACCACAGAGATCACAAAAATACATGGCATATACCCCTGGAAAGATGGCATGACATATTACAAAACACATGTAGGACTCAAGATCATAGGGTGCACACATCAATCATGGCAAAAATGACAAAAGTGCATGTTCTGATAAGAATCAGAAACTAATATCACATAGCACTCTTCTAACAGCATTTAGGGCATCAAGATGAGCTCAAATGAAAATGATGCAATGATATGAAATGATCTACTCATCGAGACGAACATTTTGACATATTACACACGCAAAACGGAGCAACGATGACAGAGTTATGGCATGACGAAAATGCAACAAAATATGCAACAATTTCGGGGACTTAGAGAAAATTCGGAGGGGGAAAATGCTCGGATGCATGAGACGAACCGTTTAACACCCGCACACGAAAAGATGTTAAAAGGGGGCGCCGGGAGACATAGGAGTGCCGGATTGCAAAACGGACAACGGGGAAAATGCTCGGATGCATGAGACGAACACGTATGCAAAATGAAATGCGCATGATGACATGATATGAAATGCAGATGATGACATGGCAAAGTGCAACACGCAAGCACATGACATGGCAACGACGGCGAATAACTGGCAGACACCTGGCGCATCGAATCCGGGGCGTTACAACACTCCTCTACTAACAAGAGATCTCGTCCCGAGATCTTAGGACCGAGACGGAAGAGAAAAGGGAAGAGGTGAAACAAGAAACGCAAGAGAGAAGAGGCAAGAATCGAGAGCACTCGATAAGAAGAGAGGAACGACGAGAATGACGAGAATCGAAAGCTCACGGAATCAGATAGACTATGAAACCACTCATTCTAACCGGAGTGGTTAGGATGAGAAAAAGAAACGAATAAGACAGAATGGATTTAGGCAGCACACCGGTTGAAAATGGAAAGAATAGAACAAGAACCTCACAAGATGGGATGGCACTTGACGAGATGAACAACACAACGCCTCCGGAAAGAATTGGAAGAATTGAAAAGAACTTAGAAGGAAGGATTGAACGGAGTTGTTGAGAAAATCAACAACGAAAGAATAAGCTTGTTGTGGACTTATGGAAAACATCTCAGAAATTATGAGGTGACAACCAGCCGCAAATGGAAATGATTGAATAGCTTAGAAGAACGAAGAAATGCAAAACTCCACTTCAAAAGAATACGGAGAATTAATTACACTTCGAGACGAGAGAAGAAGAGATACTTGAACTCCACCAACAAAATCTTGATGAACTCTTGAAGAATGAATTAAATCATGAAGAACCACCGTGAAGAACTCCGGTAACAAAAGGATGATGAGATAGAATGAAGGACGAAAGAATAAGATGAGCGTTGCAATGATTTAGATGGAGGTTCCGACGAGATGGCTGAGGAAATAATTGAACTCCGGAAAAGAAAAGATGAAAGCACTTGAAACTAGAATTTATTCCTCAAGAACAAACTCCGAAGGAAGGGATTACTCACTTGGATGAAATAAGAATAAGACTTATTGTATTCTTATCCTTCACCAAATTAAATTGATGACAAGCAAAGGATTTTGCATATTACTTATTCTTCTTGAAAAAGAATTGAGAAGTGACATAACGCAAACTTGAGAAGGTCTTCATGAACCACCGGTAGGATTGAAAAGAACGAATGGATGAAATGATAATCAAAGAAAAAGAATCTTGAACGAACCACCGTAAGAATTGAAAATGGTGATGAAAGAGAATGAATCACCGGGAAGAATTAGAGAAGCACGGAGATACTTGAGGGAATTAAAATGCAAGAGAACAAAGAGATCGCGAACTGATAGAAGAATACTTGAGCGAAGCACGGGATAATATTGAGACGAACGAAGGGCACGAATAAGGAATAGTTGGAGAACGAATTTGAAAAACTTAGAATGAAGAAATCTTCCGAAAAGATGGCCTCCGGATGATCGAGAAAGAAAGCAACTCCTGAAATACTCCGGATGGATGAAAAGAATTTACATGACTGGAAACAATTAGATAGGATAACATCGAGCTAGCACCATGAATCTCCGGGGGAACGGACAAGATTTAAGAGAAACTCTACTTCGGTCTAAAGAAAACAGAGAGATTGAGCCAACACTGAAAAATGATTTGAAATCGATCTTGGAAAAGCATCTGGCTGATGGGATCCATTCTTACGTCAGATTCCGAAAAGAATTGAGAATAACTCCGGGTAAATTAGAAGAGTCAGGTAAGATCCTGGAAAAAGACCTGTGGGTTAGGGCCCACTGAAGAGATAGCACCGTTGGAAAGGATTGTTGAACAGATAGATTATGCACCGGAACAATTGAAATATTAGAATGAGGTGATAACCTCGAATTAATTGGAACACAGACGAATCTCCTGAGATATCTTCCGAACTCCGGAATGAAAAACTGGCGAGAGATGAACGAGCAAGGAAAACACTTGAGCCGAGAGAAAGAATATGACCAATCCGAAAAACTTGATTTGAGTGCACCGGAAAAAGAAAGGGATGAAGAATGGCGAACAAGACGAGAATTCACCGGTTGAAATAATTGAGGGAAGACTCCACACGAATGAAATTGATGGTCGGGAGAGAGGCAAACTCCGGGAAAAAAAGGGTGGGAGGGCGGGAAAACAAAGGCATCTTGGAAGGGGAAATCGACGAACAACTTGAAGAGAAAACACCGGTTGAAATCATTGAGAAGAGAGAGCAAAAACTTCTCACGAGTAGAATGGATACTCGACACGGACTCGGTTCAGAAAAGAAAGAAGGGAGGCGAGGCGGAAAAAGAAAACAACTGAGGATTGGACTCGACAACGATGAAGAGGCTCGAGTCAACTTGACGAGAAATGCACCGGATGAAAAGAGCTGAGGGCCAACGATCGGAAAACCAACTGCGTGATCCTAAAGAAAAATTTGAAGGGGAAGAGAAGTAGTTCAAAACACCTACATCAAGATTCCTCACCAGAGCGACGAAGGGGCTGAGGAGTAAAAAGAATTCCTACTCTCCGATATAACTAGACTCCGAAAATAGTTTTATTCTAGACTCAACATCGGCCAAACTACACGATCAATCAAGGGGGCTCCTAGGGTCGGTCGAGGCTCTGATACCAACTTATCACGCCCAATATGCGACCCTATCCAAAAGGAACTCGAAGGTCCCACCAAGGATAGACCCGCATATTGAAACGCTTTTGCAAGGTGGATATCATTACATCAACATTACATAATAGATGGGGATACATACATAAGGCACAAATGCCACCAGAATACATCAACATCATATACAAGAGAACAACATCCGACTACGGATGAAACATAAACAGAAACTCAAACGACATCCACCCTGCTAGCCCAGGCTGCCGACCTGGAACCTATCCCCTGATCGAAGAAGAAGCAGAAGAAGGACTCCAACACAAGTAAACATCGCTCTCGCGTCATGATCATCGCGAACCTGCACCTGCAACTGGTGGTGTAGTAATCTGTGAGCCACGAGGACTCAGCAATCCCATTACCATGGGTATCAAGACTAGCAAAGCTTAATGGGAGAGGAAGGGGTAAAGTGGTGAGGTTGCAGCAGCGACTAAGCATATATGGTGGCTAACATACGCAGGTGAGAGCGAGAAGAGGAACAAAGGAATGGTCGTCAACTAGTAATGATCAAGAAGTGATCCTGAACTCCTACTTACGTCAGACATAACCCAGAAACCGTGTTCTCCTCTCGATCAACCCCGAAAAGAGACACTCACGGTTACGCACACGGTTGGTGTATTTTAATTAAGAACAACTTCGGGTTTTCTACAACCGGACATTAACAAATTCCCATCTGCCACATAACCGCATGGGCACGGCTTTGAAAGTTCAAAACCTGCAGGGTGTCCCAACTTATCCGATGATAAGCTCTCGCGATCAACGAAGGATATTCCTTCTCCCCGGGAAGACCCGATCAGTGTCGGAGTCCCGGCTACAAGACATTTCGACAGCAATAAAACAAGACCAGCAAGACCTCCGGCGTGCCGACACCTCGATAGTAGCCGCGTATCTCGTCTCGAGCCACGACCGGATGAGCGAGACGACGGCAACCGACGATACCCCAAGTTGCCTCGGGCTGCACCGCAAGTGGCTCTAGTTTGGACCAACACTTAGACAAGCATTGGCCCGGGGTAAATAAAGATGACCCTCGGGATCGCGACTCCCAAGGGAAAAAAGGCTAGGTGAGGCAAATGTAAAACCAATGTTGGGCCTTTTTGGAAAAGTCTTACTCAAAGCGAACTGTCAAGGGGTCCCATAAATCACCCGACCGCGTTAGGGACGCAAAATCCGGGAACATAATACCGATATGACGGAAACTAGGGCGGCAAGAGTGGAACAAAACACAGGCATAAGGCCGAGCCTTCCACCCTTTACCAAATATATAGATGCATTAATTAAATAAGATATATTGTGATATCCCAACAAGTAAACATGTTCCAACAAGGAACAACATCTCCATGTTCAACAAGGAACAAACTTCATCTTCACCTGCAACTAACAACGCTATAAGAGGGCTGAGCAAAGCGGTAACATAGCCAAACAACGGTTTGCTAGGAAGGGTGCAAAAGGTTAGAGGCGACATGGCAATTAGGTAGGCTTGAGCAGCAAGTGATAGGTAGCGCAGCATAGCGAAAGAACGAAGCAGCTAGCATAGCAATGATAGTAGTGAGATCCAGGGTAGCGGTCATCTTGCCTGAAATCCCACAAGGAAGAAGAACGAGTCCATGAAGAAGATGAACGGAAGAAGCCGAACCAAGCGTAGACAAACGAATCCTCACGATCATAACAAGCGGAACTAACAAGAAGAAGCATACAACATAGTAAACACCCACACATAGACAAGACATGATGCACAACCGAGCATGATGCATGCCAAAGCTACATGAAGCTACTCATGGCAAGAGATGATGCAAACAAGAGCAACACATCAAGGAAAGTTTAAATGAGGCCGGAAACAACATATAACAATTCCGGTAAGTCCTCATATGCTAATTTCGAAATTGGTCCAGATCTGAATAAACCTTATGTTCAAGTTGTTAAACAGCAATTTAAGATGCACCACGATGATCTGCACGAAATTCTAGTCAAGTTACATATAAAGTACATTTAATTCAGAGCTACGGCCTAGAAGATATGAGCAAAACAAGATAAGCATGGCATTGATGCAAAATGCACTCAAACATCAAGCAAACACCTCAAAACAAGGATGCAACATGATAATAAGAAGCTACATGCAAAATCAAGCAAGTTTCATATAGAGCACACTCAAAACGGAGCAACGGTTCAACACATACACCCTATACAAGTTTAAAGGACAAGCTGTCCAAAACAGCAACTGGCATATTGCAAGCATCAAAACAACATGCTACAGGACCTCAACATGAAAACAAAAGGCATGGTCATGATGTACAGGTAAAGCATTACAAAACATGAGCACTGAGCTATCTCCAGAAATCACTAGAACATGCTCAAAATGACATGGCAAGATTGCAAATAATAACAGTTTAGGGCATTGGCGAAATAACATCAAGGTTGCAATGTTTAGAGCTATCAAAAACATGTTACAGGAACTTAACATGGTAAACAAAGGCATGGCATGAATCTACTAATTGCATAGAACAAAAGTCCCTTACTGACCATAAGCCAAAAGGATCGAGAAGATATGATGGCACCCACGTAAACATGGCAAGTTGTATTACAGATCCATACATGGCAAGAACAACGATAAGTAGGCATGTTGATGAGCTTGAACCACTCACCACAGAGCAATACATGGCATGGCAATGCAACCAATAGTAAGAAGACATGGCATAGAAGCTATAAATGGCAAGAACAACATCATAGCATGCAAGGATCAACTACAACAACCTTGGCAAAATTGAATAGCATGTAAACAACCTGCCAGGAAACATTTTATAGCAAAAGTAGAGCTCGATTGACTCAATCTATGGCACTCCATAATTGCAAACAAGGGCATGGATGGATAGAGCAAGACATGCATAACAAAACATCCTTACTGAAGTATCTCAAAATATGCATGGATCTCTCTGTAGCATCAAGTTAACATGGCATCAAAATATCAGCCTAAACAGGCTGAAATCAGCAACATCAGAAGCCTACTTTGCATGCTTGTGCTAGTCACCACAGAGATCACAAAAATACATGGCATATACCCCTGGAAAGATGGCATGGCATATTACAAAACACATGTAGGACTCAAGATCATAGGGTGCACACATCAATCATGGCAAAAATGACAAAAGTGCATGTTCTGATAAGAATCAGAAACTAACATCACATAGCACTCTTCTAACAGCATTTAGGGCATCAAGATGAGCTCAAATGAAAATGATGCAATGATATGAAATGATCTACTCATCGAGGCGAACATTTTGACATATTACACGCGCAAAACGGAGCAACGATGACAGAGTTATGGCATGACGAAAATGCAACAAAATATGCAACAATTTCGGGGACTTAGAGAAAATTCGGAGGGGGGAGAAAGTCAATCATGGATTTCGCCGGAGTTCGGCTGGAGAGGAGGGGGATCGCGGAGACGGAGAGGAGGGGCGGCCAGGCTCGCCGGAGATGGGGAAGCGGCGGCCGTGGCGGGGCGACGGATCCAGGCGGACCCGCCGGATCCGGCCGGATCCAGCGAAGAAGCGTGGGGACGAAGCTCGCCGGAGCTCATGGGCCGAGGGCGGCGGCGCGCCCGAGCGTGAGGAGGCGATGGCGGGTGCGGGCGCCTCTCTGGGCGGAGGGAGGCGCCGGAGGAGCTCGGACATGCGACGGGCGCTGGGCGGGCTCCGGCGAGCTCGCTGGCGGAGGCGGCGGAGCGACACGTGGCGGCGCGGGAGTGGTTGCGGGCGGCGGCGCGGGCGTGTCCGGCGGAAAACGGACATGTCCGGCGCGCTGAGGACGAAAGGGACTAGGGTTAGGGTGGATTCATCCGCGAATTTTGGAGGGGGAGGGCAATATATAGGTAGAGGGAGCTAGGAGAGTCCAAATGAGGTGCGGTTTTCGGCCACGCGATCGTGATCGAACGACCGAGAGCATGGAGGGGAGTTTGGTGGGTTTTGGGCCACTTAGAAAAGGGTGTTGGGCTGCAATACAAAAGAGGCTTTTGCGGTTACCCGGTTAACCGTTGGAGTACCAAACGACCTCCAAATGATCCGAAACTTGACAGGCGGTCTACCGGTGCTATACCAAGGCCGCTTGGCAAACCTCGTCCAATCCGAGACCGTTTAACACCCTTTACGAAAAAGATGTTAAAAGGGGCCGGAGACATAGGAGTGCGGATTGCAAAAGCGGACAACGGGAAAATGCTCGGATGCATGAGACGAACACGTATGCAAAATGAAATGCATGATGACATGATATGAAATGCAGATGATGACATGGCAAAGTGCAACACGCAAGCACATGACATGGCAACGACGGCGAATAATGGCGGACACACAGGCGCGATCGAATCCGGGCGTTACAACACTCCTCTACTAACAAGAGATCTCGTCCCGAGATCTTAGGACCGAGACGGAAGAGAAAAGGGAAGAGGTGAAACAAGAAACGCAAGAGAGAAGAGGCAAGAATCGAGGGCACTCGAGAAGAAGAGAGGAACGACGAGAATGACGAGAATCGAAAGCTCACGGAATCAGATAGACTATGAAACCACTCGTTCTAACCGGAGTGGTTAGAATGAGAAAAAGAAACGAATAAGACTGAAAGGATTTAGGCAGCACACCGGTTGAAAATGGAAAGAATAGAACAAGAACCTCACAAGATGGGATGGCACTTGACTAGGTGAACAACACAACGCCTCCGGAAAGAATTGGAAGAATTGAAAAGAACTTAGAAGGAAGGATTGAACGGAGTTGTTGAGAAAATCAACAACGAAAGAATAAGCTTGTTGTGGACTTATGGAAAACATCTCAGAAATTATGAGGTGACAACCAGCCGCAAATGGAAATGATTGAATAGCTTAGAAGAACGAAGAAATGCAAAACTCCACTTCAAAAGAATACGGAGAATTAATTACACTTCGAGACGAGAGAAGAAGAGATACTTGAACTCCACCAACAAAATCTTGATGAACTCTTGAAGAATGAATTAAATCATGAAGAACCACCGTGAAGAACTCCGGTAACAAAAGGATGATGAGATAGAATGAAGGACGAAAGAATAAGATGAGCGTTGCAATGATTTAGATGGAGGTTCGACGAGATGGCTGAGGAAATAATTGAACTCCGAAAAGAAAAGATGAAAGCACTTGAAACTAGAATTTATTCCTCAAGAACAAACTCCGAAGGAAGGGATTACTCACTTGGATGAAATAAGAATAAGACTTATTGTATGCTTATCCTTCACCAAATTAAATTGATGACAAGCAAAGGATTTTGCATATTACTTATTCTTCTTGAAAAGAATTGAGAAGTGACATAACGCAAACTTGAGAAGGTCTTCATGAACCACGGTAGGATTGAAAAGAACGAATGGATGAAATGATAATCAAAGAAAAGAATCTTGAGCGAACCACCGTAAGAATTGAAAATGGTGATGAAAGAGAATGAATCACGGGAAGAATTAGAGAAGCACGGAGATACTTGAGGAATTAAAATGCAAGAGAACAAAGAGATCGCGAACTGATAGAAGAATACTTGAGCGAAGCACCGGGATAATATTGAGACGAGCGAAGGGGCACGAATAAGGAATAGTTGGAGAACGAATTTGAAAACTTAGAATGAAGAAATCTTCGAAAAGATGGCCTCCGGATGATCGAGAAAGAAAGCAACTCCTGAAATACTCGGATGGATGAAAAGAATTTACATGGCTGGAAACAATTAGATAGGATAACATCGAGCTAGCACCATGAATCTCCGGGAACGGACAAGATTTAAGAGAAACTCTACTTCGATCTAAAGAAAACAGAGAGATTGAGCCAACACTGAAAAATGATTTGAAATCGATCTTGGAAAAGCATCGGCTGATGGGATCCATTCTTACGTCGATTCAAAAGAATTGAGAATAACTCGGGTAAATTAGAAGAGTCGGTAAGATCCGGAAAAGACACGTGGGTTAGGGCCCATGAAGAGATAGCACCGTTGGAAAGGATTGTTGAACAGATAGATTATGCACCGGAACAATTGAAATATTAGAATGAGGTGATAACCTCGAATTAATTGGAACACAGACGAATCTCCTGAGATATCTTCCGAACTCCGGAATGAAAAACTGGCGAGAGATGAACGAGCAAGGAAAACACTTGAGCCGAGAGAAAGAATATGACCAATCCGAAAAACTTGATTTGAGTGCACCGGAAAAAGAAAGGGATGAAGAATGGCGAACAAGACGAGAATTCACCGGTTGAAATAATTGAGGGAAGACTCCACACGAATGAAATTGATGGTCGGGAGAGAGGCAAACTCCGGGAAAAAAAAGGGTGGGAGGGCGGGAAAACAAAGGCATCTTGGAAGGGGAAATCGACGAACAACTTGAAGAGAAAACACCGGTTGAAATCATTGAGAAGAGAGAGCAAAAACTTCTCACGAGTAGAATGGATACTCGATTACGGACTCCGGTTCGGAAAAGAAGGGAGGGCGGGCGGGAAAAAGAAAACAACTGAGGATTGGACTCGACAACGATGAAGAGGCTCGAGTCAACTTGACGAGAAATGCACCGGATGAAAAGAGCTGAGGGCCAACGATCGGAAAACCAACTGCGTGATCCTAAAGAAAAATTTGAAGGGGAAGAGAAGTAGTTCAAAACACCTACATCAAGATTCCTCACCAGAGCGACGAAGGGGCTGAGGAGTAAAAAGAATTCCTACTCTCCGATATAACTAGACTCCGAAAATAGTTTTATTCTAGACTCAACATCGGCCAAACTACACGATCAATCAAGGGGGCTCCTAGGGTCGGTCGAGGCTCTGATACCAACTTATCACGCCCAATATGCGACCCTATCCAAAAGGAACTCGAAGGTCCCACCAAGGATAGACCCGCATATTGAAACGCTTTTGCAAGGTGGATATCATTACATCAACATTACATAATAGATGGGGATACATACATAAGGCACAAATGCCACCAGAATACATCAACATCATATACAAGAGAACAACATCCGACTACGGATGAAACATAAACAGAAACTCAAACGACATCCACCCTGCTAGCCCAGGCTGCCGACCTGGAACCTATCCCCTGATCGAAGAAGAATCAGAAGAAGGACTCCAACACAAGTAAACATCGCTCTCGCGTCATGATCATCGCGAACCTGCACCTGCAACTGGTGGTGTAGTAATCTGTGAGCCACGAGGACTCAGCAATCCCATTACCATGGGTATCAAGACTAGCAAAGCTTAATGGGAGAGGAAGGGGTAAAGTGGTGAGGTTGCAGCAGCGACTAAGCATATATGGTGGCTAACATACGCAGGTGAGAGCGAGAAGAGGAACAAAGGAACGGTCGTCAACTAGTAATGATCAAGAAGTGATCCTGAACTCCTACTTACGTCAGACATAACCTAGAAACCGTGTTCTCCTCTCGATCAAACCCGAAAAGAGACACTCACGGTTACGCACACGGTTGGTGTATTTTAATTAAGAACAACTTCGGGTTTTCTACAACCGGACATTAACAAATTCCCATCTGCCACATAACCGCGGGCACGGCTTTCGAAAGTTCAAAACCCTGCAGGGGTGTCCCAACTTATCCCATGATAAGCTCTCGCGATCAACGAAGGATATTCCTTCTCCCCGGGAAGACCCGATCAGTCTCGGAGTCCCGGCTACAAGACATTTCGACAGCAATAAAACAAGACCAGCAAGACCTCCCGGCGTGCCGACACCCTGATAGTAGCCGCGCGTATCTCGTCTCAGGCCACGACCGGATGAGCGAGACGACTGACAACCGACGATACCCCAAGTTGCCTCGGGCTGCACATAAGTGGCTCTAGTTTGGACCAACACTTAGACAAGCATTGGCCGGGGGTAAATAAAGATGACCCTCGGGATCTGCGACTCCCAAGGGAAAAAAGGCTAGGTGAGGCAAATGTAAAACCAATGTTGGGCCTTCTGGAAAAGTCTTACTCAAAGCGAACTGTCAAGGGGTCCCATAAATCACCCGACCGCGTTAGGGACGCAAAATCCGGGAACATAATACCGATATGACGGAAACTAGGGCGGCAAGAGTGGAACAAAACACAGGCATAAGGCCGAGCCTTCCACCCTTTACCAAATATATAGATGCATTAATTAAATAAGATATATTGTGATATCCCAACAAGTAAACATGTTCCAACAAGGAACAACATCTCCATGTTCCAACAAGGAACAAACTTCATCTTCACCTGCAACTAACAACGCTATAAGAGGGGCTGAGCAAAGCGGTAACATAGCCAAACAACGGTTTGCTAGGAAGGGTGCAAAAGGTTAGAGGCTGACATGGCAATTAGGTAGGCTTGAGCAGCAAGTGATAGGTAGCGCAGCATAGCGAAAGAACGAAGCAGCTAGCATAGCAATGATAGTAGTGAGATCCAGGGTAGCGGTCATCTTGCCTGAAATCCCGCAAGGAAGAAGAACGAGTCCATGAAGAAGATGAACGGAAGAAGCCGAACCAAGCGTAGACGAACGAATCCTCACGATCGCAACGAAACGGGAACTAACAAGAAGAAGCATACAACATAGTAAACACCCACACATAGACAAGACATGATGCACAACCGAGCATGATGCATGCCAAAGCTACATGAAGCTACTCATGGCAAGAGATGATGCAAACAAGAGCAACACATCAAGGCAAGTTTAAATGAGGCCGGAAACAACATATAACAATTCCGGTAAGTCCTCATATGCTAATTTCGAAATTGGTCCAGATCTGAATAAACCTTATGTTCAAGTTGTTAAACAGCAATTTAAGATGCACCACGATGATCTGCACGAAATTCTAGTCAAGTTACATATAAAGTACATTTAATTCAGAGCTACGGCCTAGAAGATATGAGCAAAACAAGATAAGCATGGCATTGATGCAAAATGCACTCAAACATCAAGCAAACACCTCAAAACAAGGATGCAACATGATAATAAGAAGCTACATGCAAAATCAAGCAAGTTTCATATAGAGCACACTCAAAACGGAGCAACGGTTCAACACATACACCCTATACAAGTTTAAAGGACAAGCTGTCCAAAACAGCAACTAGGCATATTGCAAGCATCAAAACAGCATGCTACAGGACCTCAACATGAAAAAAAAAGGCATGGTCATGATGTACAGGTAAAGCATTACAAAACATGAGCACTGAGCTATCTCCAGAAATCACTAGAACATGCTCAAAATGACATGGCAAGATTGCAAATAATAACAGTTTCAGGCATTGGCAGAAATAACATCAGGTTGCAATGTTTAGAGCTATCAAAAAACATGTTACAGGAACTTAACATGGTAAACAAAGGCATGGCATGAATCTACTAATTGCATAGAACAAAAGTCCCTTACTGACCATAAGCCAAAAAGGATCAGAAGATATGATGGCACCCACGTAAACATGGCAAGTTGTATTACAGATTCATACATGGCAGGAACAACGATAAGTAGGCATGTTGATGAGCTTGAACCACTCACCACAGAGCAATACATGGCATGGCAATGCAACCAATAGTAAGAAGACATGGCATAGAAGCTATAAATGGCAAGAACAACATCATAGCATGCAAGGATCAACTACAACAACCTTGGCAAAATTGAATAACATGTAAACAACCTGCCAGGAAACATTTTATAGCAAAAGTAGAGCTCGATTGACTCAATCTATGGCACTCCATAATTGCAAACAAGGGCATGGATGGATAGAGCAAGACATGCATAACAAAACATCCTTACTGAAGTATCTCAAAATATGCATGGATCTCTCAGTAGCATCAAGTTAACATGGCATCAAAATATCAGCTAAACAGGCTGAAATCAGCAACATCAGAAGCCTACTTTGCATGCTTGTGCTAGTCACCACAGAGATCACAAAAATACATGGCATATACCCTGGAAAGATGGCATGGCATATTACAAAACACATGTAGGACTCAAGATCATAGGGTGCACACATCAATCATGGCAAAATGACAAAGTGCATGTTCTGATAAGAATCAGAAACTAACATCACACAGCACTCTTCTAACAGCATTTAGGGCATCAAGATGAGCTCAAATGAAAATGATGCAATGATATGAAATGATCTACTCATCGAGGCGAACATTTTGACATATTACACACGCAAAACGGAGCAACAATGACAGAGTTATGGCATGACGAAAATGCAACAAAATATGCAACAATTTCGGGGACTTAGAGAAAATTCGGAGGGGGGAGAAAGTCAACCGCGTGGATTTCGCCGGAGTTCGGCCGGAGAGGAGGGGATCGCGGAGACGGAGAGGAGGGGCGGCCAGGGCTCGCTGGAGATGGGAAGGGCGGCCTGGGGCGGGCAAGACGGATCCAGGCGGACCTCGCGGATCCGGCGGATCCAGCGAAGGGGGGCTGGGACGAGCTCGCCGGAGCTCTCGGCCGAGGGCGGCGGCGCGCCTGAGGCGGGAGGCGACGGCGGGTGTGGGTGCACCTGCGGCGGCGGAGGGAGGCGCCGGAGGAGCTCGGACAGCGGCGGGCGCCGGCGGCTCGGCGAGCTCGCCGGCCGGAGGCGGGCGGAGCGACACGTGGCGGCGCGGGAGTGGTTGCGGGCGGCGGCGCGGGCGTGTCCGGCGGAAAACGGACATGTCCGGCGCGCTGAGGACGAAAGGGACTAGGGTTAGGGTGGATTCATCCGCGAATTTTGGAGGGGGAGGGCAATATATAGGTAGAGGGAGCTAGGAGAGTCCAAATGAGGTGCGGTTTTCGGCCACGCGATCGTGATCGAACGACCGAGAGCATGGAGGGGAGTTTGGTGGGTTTTGGGCCACTTAGAAAAGGGTGTTGGGCTGCAATACAAAAGAGGCTTTTGCGGTTACCCGGTTAACCGTTGGAGTACCAAACGACCTCCAAATGATCCGAAACTTGACAGGCGGTCTACCGGTGCTATACCAAGGCCGCTTGGCAAACCTCGGTCCAATCCGAGACCGTTTAACACCCGCACACGAAAAGATGTTAAAAGGGGGCGCCGGGAGACATAGGAGTGCCGGATTGCAAAACGGACAACGGGGAAAATGCTCGGATGCATGAGACGAACACGTATGCAAAATGAAATGCACATGATGACATGATATGAAATGCAGATGATGACATGGCAAAGTGCAACACGCAAGCACATGACATGGCAACGACGGCGAATAACTGGCAGACACCTGGCGCATCGAATCCGGGGCGTTACAACACTCCTCTACTAACAAGAGATCTCGTCCCGAGATCTTAGGACCGAGACGGAAGAGAAAAGGGAAGAGGTGAAACAAGAAACGCAAGAGAGAAGAGGCAAGAATCGAGAGCACTCGAGAAGAAGAGAGGAACGACGAGAATGACGAGAATCGAAAGCTCACGGAATCAGATAGACTATGAAACCACTCGTTCTAACCGGAGTGGTTAGAATGAGAAAAAGAAACGAATAAGACTGAAAGGATTTAGGCAGCACACCGGTTGAAAATGGAAAGAATAGAACAAGAACCTCACAAGATGGGATGGCACTTGACGAGATGAACAACACAACGCCTCCGGAAAGAATTGGAAGAATTGAAAAGAACTTAGAAGGAAGGATTGAACGGAGTTGTTGAGAAAATCAACAACGAAAGAATAAGCTTGTTGTGGACTTATGGAAAACATCTCAGAAATTATGAGGTGACAACCAGCCGCAAATGGAAATGATTGAATAGCTTAGAAGAACGAAGAAATGCAAAACTCCACTTCAAAAGAATACGGAGAATTAATTACACTTCGAGACGAGAGAAGAAGAGATACTTGAACTCCACCAACAAAATCTTGATGAACTCTTGAAGAATGAATTAAATCATGAAGAACCACCGTGAAGAACTCCGGTAATAAAAGGATGATGAGATAGAATGAAGGACGAAAGAATAAGATGAGCGTTGCAATGATTTAGATGGAGGTTCCGACGAGATGGCTGAGGAAATAATTGAACTCCGGAAAAGAAAAGATGAAAGCACTTGAAACTAGAATTTATTCCTCAAGAACAAACTCCGAAGGAAGGGATTACTCACTTGGATGAAATAAGAATAAGACTTATTGTATGCTTATCCTTCACCAAATTAAATTGATGACAAGCAAAGGATTTTGCATATTACTTATTCTTCTTGAAAAAGAATTGAGAAGTGACATAACGCAAACTTGAGAAGGTCTTCATGAACCACCGGTAGGATTGAAAAGAACGAATGGATGAAATGATAATCAAAGAAAAAGAATCTTGAACGAACCACCGTAAGAATTCGAAAATGACTGATGAAAGAGAATGAATCACCGGGAAGAATTAGAGAAGCACGGAGATACTTGAGGGAATTAAAATGCAAGAGAACAAAGAGATCGCGAACTGATAGAAGAATACTTGAACGAAGCACCGGGATAATATTGAGACGAACGAAGGGGCACGAATAAGGAATAGTTGGAGAACGAATTTGAAAAACTTAGAATGAAGAAATCTTCCGAAAAGATGGCCTCCGGATGATCGAGAAAGAAAGCAACTCCTGAAATACTCCGGATGGATGAAAAGAATTTACATGGCTGGAAACAATTAGATAGGATAACATCGAGCTAGCACCATGAATCTCCGGGGGAACGGACAAGATTTAAGAGAAACTCTACTTCGGTCTAAAGAAAACAGAGAGATTGAGCCAACACTGAAAAATGATTTGAAATCGATCTTGGAAAAGCATCTGGCTGATGGGATCCATTCTTACGTCAGATTCCGAAAAGAATTGAGAATAACTCCGGCTAAATTAGAAGAGTCAGGTAAGATCCTGGAAAAAGACCTGTGGGTTAGGGCCCACTGAAGAGATAGCACCGTTGGAAAGGATTGTTGAATAGATAGATTATGCACCGGAACAATTGAAATATTAGAATGAGGTGATAACCTCGAATTAATTGGAACACAGACGAATCTCCTGAGATATCTTCCGAACTCCGGAATGAAAAACTGGCGAGAGATGAACGAGCAAGGAAAACACTTGAGCCGAGAGAAAGAATATGACCAATCCGAAAAACTTGATTTGAGTGCACCGGAAAAAGAAAGGGATGAAGAATGGCGAACAAGACGAGAATTCACCGGTTGAAATAATTGAGGGAAGACTCCACACGAATGAAATTGATGGTCGGGAGAGAGGCAAACTCCGGGAAAAAAAAGGGTGGGAGGGCCGGAAAACAAAGGCATCTTGGAAGGGGAAATCGACGAACAACTTGAAGAGAAAACACCGGTTGAAATCATTGAGAAGAGAGAGCAAAACTTCTCACGAGTAGAATGGATACTGACACGGACTCGTTCGGAAAAGAAGGGAGGGCGGGCCGGAAAAAGAAAACAACTGAGGATTGGACTCGACAACGATGAAGAGGCTCGAGTCAACTTGACGAGAAATGCACCGGATGAAAAGAGCTGAGGGCCAACGATCGGAAAACCAACTGCGTGATCCTAAAGAAAAATTTGAAGGGGAAGAGAAGTAGTTCAAAACACCTACATCAAGATTCCTCACCAGAGCGACGAAGGGGCTGAGGAGTAAAAAGAATTCCTACTCTCGATATAACTAGACTCAAAATAGTTTTATTCTAGACTCAACATCGGCCAAACTACACGATCAATCAAGGGGCTCCTAGGGTCGGTCGAGGCTCGATACCAACTTATCACGCCCAATATGACCCTATCCAAAAGGAACTCAAGGTCCCACCAAGGATAGACCCCATATTGAAACGCTTTTGCAAGGTGGATATCATTACATCAACATTACATAATAGATGGGGATACATACATAAGGCACAAATGCCACCAGAATACATCAACATCATATACAAGAGAACAACATCCGACTACGGATGAAACATAAACAGAAACTCAAACGACATCCACCACTGCTAGCCCAGGCTGCCGACTGGAACCTATCCCCGATCAAGAAGAATCGAAGAAGGACTCCAACACAAGTAAACATCGCTCTCTCGTCATGATCATCGCGAACCTGCACCTGCAACTGGTGGTGTAGTAATCTGTGAGCCACGAGGACTCAGCAATCCCATTACCATGGGTATCAAGACTAGCAAAGCTTAATGGGAGAGGAAGGGTAAAGTGGTGAGGTTGCAGCAGCGACTAAGCATATATGGTGGCTAACATACGCAGTGAGAGAGAGAAGAGGAACAAAGGAACGGTCGTCAACTAGTAATGATCAAGAAGTGATCCTGAACTCCTACTTACGCCGACATAACCCGAAACCGTGTTCTCCTCTCGATCAACCCGAAAAGAGACACTCACGGTTACGCACACGGTTGGTGTATTTTAATTAAGAACAACTTCGGTTTTCTACAACCGGACATTAACAAATTCCCATCTGCCACATAAATCAGGGCACGGCTTTGAAAGTTCAAAACCCTGCAGGGGTTTCCCAACTTATCCCATGATAAGCTCTCGCGATCAACGAAGGATATTCCTTCTCCCCGGGAAGACCCGATCAGTCTCGGAGTCCCGGCTACAAGACATTTCGACAGCAATAAAACAAGACCAGCAAGACCTCCCGGCGTGCCGACACCCTGATAGTAGCCGCGCGTATCTCGTCTCAGGCCACGACCGGATGAGCAGTACGTACGGCAACCGACGATACCCCAAGTTGCCTCGGGGCTGCACCGCAAGTGGCTCTAGTTTGGACCAACACTTAGACAAGCATTGGCCCGGGGGGGTAAATAAAGATGACCCTCGGGATGCGCGACTCCCAAGGGAAAAAGGCTAGGTGAGGCAAATGTAAAACCAATGTTGGGCCTTGCTGGAAAAGTCTTACTCAAAGCGAACTGTCAAGGGGGTCCCATAAATCACCCGACCGCGTTAGGGACGCAAAATTTGAAAACTTAGAATGAAGAAATCTTCCAAAAGATGGCCTCCGGATGATCGAGAAAGAAAGCAACTCCTGAAATACTCGGATGGATGAAAAGAATTTACATGACTGGAAACAATTAGATAGGATAACATCGAGCTAGCACCATGAATCTCCGGGGAACGGACAAGATTTAAGAGAAACTCTACTCGGGTCTAAAGAAAACAGAGAGATTGAGCCAACACTGAAAATGATTTGAAATCGATCTTGAAAAGCATCCGGCTGATGGGATCCATTTCACGCCGATTCAAAAGAATTGAGAATAACTCGGTAAATTAGAAGAGTCGTAAGATCCTCGGAAAAGACCCGTGGGTTAGGGCCCATCAAGAGATAGCACCGCTGGAAAGGATTGTTGAATGATAGATTATGCACCGAACAATTGAAATATTAGAATGAGGTGATAACCTCAATTAATTGGAACACGTATTTAATCCCCGAGATATCTTCCTAACTCCGAATGAAAATGGCGAGAGATGAACGAGCAAGGAAAACACTTGAGCCGAGAGAAAGAATATGACCAATCCAAAAACTTAATTTGAGTGCACCGAAAAAGAAAGGGATGAAGAATGGCTAACAAGATGAGAACTCACCGTTGAAATAATTGAGGAAGACTCACACTAATGAAATTGATGGTCGGGAGAGAGGCAAACCCGGAAAAAAAGGTGGGAGGGCGGAAAACAAAGGCATCTTGAAGGGGAAATCGACTAACAACTTGAAGAGAAAACACAGGTTGAAATCATTGAGAAGAGAGAGCAAAAACTTCAACGAGTAGAATGGATACTGACACGGACTCCGTTCGGAAAAAGAAGGGAGGGCGGGAAAAAGAAAACAATCGAGGATTGGACTCGACAACGATGAAGAGGCTCGAGTCAACTTGACGAGAAATGCACCGGATGAAAAGAGCTGAGGCCAACGATCGGAAAACCAATCGCGTGATCCTAAAGAAAAATTTGAAGGGAAGAGAAGTAGTTCAAAACACCTACATCAAGATTCCTCACCGAGATGCATTTAAGGGCTGAGGAGTAAAAGAATTCCTACTCCGATATAACTAGACCAAAATAGTTTTATTCTAGACTCAACATCGCCAAACTACACGATCAATCAAGGGGCTCTTAGGGTCGGTCGAGGCTCGATATTAACTTATCACGCCCAATATGCGACCCTATCCAAAAGGAACTCAAGGTCCCACCAAGGATAGACCCGCATATTGAAACGCTTTTGCAAGGTGGATATCATTACATCAACATTACATAATAGATGGGGATACATACATAAGGCACAAATGCCACCAGAATACATCAACATCATATACAGAGAACAACATCCGACTACGGATGAAACATAAACAGTAAACTCAAACGACATCCACCTCGCTAGCCAAAGCTGCCGACCGAACCTATCCCCGATCAAGAAGAAGGTAAGAAGGACTCCAACACAAGTAAACATCGCCTCTCGCCATGATCATCGCGAACCTGCACCTGCAACTGGTGGTGTAGTAATCTGTGAGCCACGAGGACTCAGCAATCCCATTACCATGGGTATCAAGACTAGCAAAGCTTAATGGGAGAGGAAGGGGTAAAGTGGTGAGGTTGCAGCAGCGACTAAGCATATATGGTGGCTAACATACGCAGGTGAGAGAGAGAAGAGGAACAAAGGAACGGTCGTCAACTAGTAATGATCAAGAAGTGATCGTGAACTCCTACTTACGTCAGACATAACCCAGAAACCGTGTTCTCCTCTCGATCAACCCGAAAAGAGACACTCACGTTACGCATTACGGTTGGTGTATTTTAATTAAGAACAACTTCGGTTTTCTACAACCGACATTAACAAATTCCAATCTGCCACATAACCGCTGGGCACGGCTTCGGAAAGTTCAAAACCTCGCAGGGTGTCCCAACTTAGCCAATGATAAGCTCGCGATCAACGAAGGATATTCCTTCTCCCGGAAGACCCGATCAGTCTCGAGTCCCGCTACAAGACATTTCGACAAGAATAAAACAAGACCAGAAGACTCTCCTGCGCGGCCGACACCTCGATAGTAGCCACAGATCTCGCCTCAAAGCCACGACCGATGAGCAGACGACGGCAACCGACGATACCCTGTTGCCTTGGGCGGCACCGCAAGTGGTTTAGTTTGGACCAACACTTAGACAAGCATTGGCCCGGGGTAAAAGATGACCCGGGATGCGACTCCCAAGGGAAAAAGGCTAGGTGAGGCAAATGTAAAACCAATGTTGGGCCTTGCCGAAAAGTCTTACTCAAAGCGAACTGTCAAGGGGTCCCATAAATCACCCGACCGTTAGGGACGCAAAATCTGGGAACATAATACCGATATGACGGAAACTAGGGAGGCAGAGTGGAACAAAACACTGCATAAGGCCGAGCCTTCCACCCTTTACCAAATATATAGATGCATTAATTAAATAAGATATATTGTGATATCCCAACAAGTAAACATGTTCCAACAAGGAACAACATCTCCATGTTCCAACAAGGAACAAACTTCATCTTCACCGCAACTAACAACGCTATAAGAGGGCTGAGCAAAGCGGTAACATAGCCAAACAACGGTTTGCTAGGAAGGGTGCAAAAGGTTAGAGGTCGACATGGCAATTAGGTAGGCTTGAGCAAGAATTGATAGGTAGCGAAGCATAGCGAAAAGAACGAAGCAGCTAGCATAGCAATGATAGTAGTGAGATCCAGGGTAGCGGTCATCTTGCCTGAAATCCCGCAAGGAAGAAGAACGAGTCCATGAAGAAGATGAACGGAAGAAGCCGAACCAAGTGTAGACAAACGAATCCTCACGATCGCAACGAAACGGGAACTAACAAGAAGAAGCATACAACATAGTAAACACCCACACATAGACAAGACATGATGCACAACCGAGCATGATGCATGCCAAAGCTACATGAAGCTACTCATGACAAGAGATGATGCAAACAAGAGCAACACATCAAGGCAAGTTT
Source organism: Aegilops longissima (assembly GCA_021605205.1). Classification (NCBI taxonomy): domain Eukaryota; kingdom Viridiplantae; phylum Streptophyta; class Magnoliopsida; order Poales; family Poaceae; genus Aegilops; species Aegilops longissima. The sequence continues at coordinate 194,038,491 of CM038682.1, forward strand.
AAATGAGGCCGAAACAACATATAACAATTCCGTAAGTCCTCATATGCTAATTTCGAAATTGGTCCAGATCTGAATAAACCTTATGTTCAAGTTGTTAAACAGCAATTTAAGATGCACCACGATGATCTGCACGAAATTCTAGTCAAGTTACATATAAAGTACATTTAATTCAGAGCTACGGCCTAGAAGATATGAGCAAAACAAGATAAGCATGGTATTGATGCAAAATGCACTCAAACATCAAGCAAACACCTCAAAACAAGGATGCAACATGATAATAAGAAGCTACATGCAAAATCAAGCAAGTTTCATATAGAGCACACTCAAAACGGAGCAACGGTTCAACACATACACCCTATACAAGTTTAAAGGACAAGCTGTCCAAAACAGCCACTAGGCATATTGCAAGCATCAAAACAACATGCTACAGGACCTCAACATGAAAACAAAAGGCATGGTCATGATGTACAGGTAAAGCATTACAAAACATGAGCACTGAGGTATCTCCGAAATCACTAGAACATGCTCAAAATGACATGGCAAGATTGCAAATAATAACAGCTTGTGCATTGGCGAAATAAGATCAAAGTTGCAATGTTTAGAGCTATCAAAAACATGTTACAGGAACTTAACATGGTAAACAAAGGCATGGCATGAATCTACTAATTGCATAGAACAAAAGTCCCTTACTGACCATAAGCCAAAAAGGATCAAGATATGATGGCACCCACGTAAACATGGCAAGTTGTATTACAGATTCATACATGGCAGGAACAACGATAAGTAGGCATGTTGATGAGCTTGAAGCACTCACCACAGAGCAATACATGGCATGGCAAGGCAACCAATAGTAAGAAGACATGGCATAGAAGCTATAAATGGCAAGAACAACATCATAGCATGCAAGGATCAACTACAACAACCTTGGCAAAATTGAATAACATGTAAACAACCTGCCAGGAAACATTTTATAGCAAAAGTAGAGCTCGATTGACTCAAGCTATGGCACTCCATAATTGCAAACAAGGGCATGGATGGATAGAGCAAGACATGCATAACAAATCATCCTTACTGAAGTATCTCAAAATATGCATGGATCTCTCAGTAGCATCAAGTTAACATGGCATCAAAATATCAGCTAAACAGTATTGAAATCAGCAACATCGTGAAGCCTACTTTGCATGCTTGTGCTAGTCACCACAGAGATCACAAAAATACATGGCATATACCCTGGAAAGATGGCATGGCATATTACAAAACACATGTAGGACTCAAGATCATAGGGTGCACACATCAATCATGGCAAAATGACAAAGTGCATGTTCGATAAGAATCAAACTAACATCACATAGCACTCTTCTAACAGCATTTAGGGCATCAAGATGAGCTCAAATGAAAATGATGCAATGATATGAAATGATCTACTTATCGAGACCTAACATTTTGACATATTACACGCAAGAAAACCGAGCAACCATGACAGAGAGTTATGGCATGACGAAAATGCAACAAAATATGCAACAATTTCGGGGGAGAGAAAATTCGAGGGGGAGAAAGTCAACCGCGCGGATTTCGGCCGGAGAGGAGGGGGGATCGCCGAGACGGAGAGGAGGGGATGCCAGGGGCTCGCCGGAGATGGGAAGGGCGCCAGCGGGCAAGGCAAGACGGATCCGGAAAGCCGGACCTCGCGGATCCGGCCGGATCCCTGCAAGGGGGGGCGGGGACGAGCTCACGGAGCTCATGGGCCGAGGGCGGCGGCGCGCCGAGCTGGGAGGCGACGGCGGGTGCGGGCGCATCTGCGCGGGCGGGAGGGAGGCGCCGGAGGAGCTCGGACAGCGGCGGGCGCCTGGCGGTTCTCGCGAGCCCGCCGGCCGGAGGCGGCGGAGCGACACGCAAGGCGCGGGAGTGGTTAAGGGCGGCGGTGCGGGCGTGTCCGGCGGAAAACGGACATGTCCGGGCGCCAATGAGGACGAAAGGGACTAGGGTTAGGTGGATTCATCCGCGAATTTTGGAGGGGAGGGCAATATATAGGTAGAGGGAGCTAGGAGAGTCCAAATGAGGTGCGAGCCGCCACGCGATCGGATCGAACCACCGAGAGCATGGAGGGAGTTTGTGGTTTTGGGCCACTTAGAAAAGGGTGTTGGGCTGCAATACAAAAGAGGCTTTTTATGTTACCCGTTAACTGCTGAGTACCAAACGACCTCCAAATGATCCGAAACTTGACAGGCGGTCTACCGGTGCTATACCAAGGCCGCTTGGCAAACCTCGGTCCAATCCGAGACCGTTTAACACCTGCACACGAAAAGATGTTAAAAGGGGGCGCCGGGAGACATAGGAGTGCCGGATTGCAAAACGGACAACGGGGAAAATGCTCGGATGCATGAGATGAACACGTATGCAAAATGAAATGCGCATGATGACATGATATGAAATGCAGATGATGACATGGCAAAGTGCAACACGCAAGCACATGACATGGCAACGACGGCGAATAATCGCGACACCGGGCGATCGAATCCGGGCGTTATAACACTCCTTCATTAACAAGAGATCTCGCCCCAAGATCTTAGGGTTTAGACGAAGAGAAAAGGGAAGAGGTGAAACAAGAAATGCAAGAGAGAAGAGGCAAGAATCGAGAGCACTCGAGAAGAAGAGAGGAACGACGAGAATGACGAATCGAAAGCTCACGGAATCGAGATAGACTATGAAACTACCGCTCTAACCGGAGTGGTTAGAATGAGAAAAGAAACGAATAAGACTGAAAGGATTTAGGCAGCACACCGGTTGAAAATGGAAAGAATAGAACAAGAACCTCACAAGATGGGATGGCACTTGACGAGATGGACAACACAACGCCTCCGGAAAGAATTGGAAGAATTGAAAAGAACTTAGAAGGAAGGATTGAACGGAGTTGTTGAGAAAATCAACAACGAAAGAATAAGCTTGTTGTGGACTTATGGAAAACATCTCAGAAATTATGAGGTGACAACCAGCCGCAAATGGAAATGATTGAATAGCTTAGAAGAACGAAGAAATGCAAAACTCCACTTCAAAAGAATACGGAGAATTAATTACACTTCGAGACGAGAGAAGAAGAGATACTTGAACTCCACCAACAAAATCTTGATGAACTCTTGAAGAATGAATTAAATCATGAAGAACCACCGTGAAGAACTCCGGTAACAAAAGGATGATGAGATAGAATGAAGGACTAAAGAATAAGATGAGCGTTGCAATGATTTAGATGGAGGTTCCGACGAGATGGTCGAGGAAATAATTGAACTCCGAAAAGAAAAGATGAAAGCACTTGAAACTAGAATTTATTCCTCAAGAACAAACTCCGAAGGAAGGGATTACTCACTTGGATGAAATAAGAATAAGACTTATTGTATGCTTATCCTTCACCAAATTATATTGATGACAAGCAAAGGATTTTGCATATTACTTATTCTTCTTGAAAAACAATTGAGAAGTGACATAACGCAAACTTGAGAAGGTCTTCATGAACCACCGGTAGGATTGAAAAGAACGAATGGATGAAATGATAATCAAAGAAAAAGAATCTTGAACGAACCACCGTAAGAATTCGAAAATGACTGATGAAAGAGAATGAATCACCGGGAAGAATTAGAGAAGCACGGAGATACTTGAGGGAATTAAAATGCAAGAGAACAAAGAGATCGCGAATCGATAGAAGAATACTTGAACGGCTAACCGGATAATATTGAGACGAACGAAGGGCACGAATAAGGAATAGTTGGAGAACGAATTTGAAAAACTTAGAATGAAGAAATCTTCCAAAAGATGGCCTCCGGATGATCGAGAAAGAAAGCAACTCCTGAAATACTCCGGATGGATGAAAAGAATTTACATGATCGGAAACAATTAGATAGGATAACATCGAGCTAGCACCATGAATCTCCGGGAACGGACAAGATTTAAGAGAAACTCTACTTGGTCTAAAGAAAACAGAGAGATTGAGCCAACATCGAAAAATGATTTGAAATCGATCTTGGAAAAGCATCCGCTGATGGGATCCATTCTACGCCGATTCAAAAGAATTGAGAATAACTCCGTAAATTAGAAGAGTCGTAAGATCCTCGAAAAAGACCCGTGGGTTAGGGCCCATCAAGAGATAGCACCGCTGGAAAGGATTGTTGAATGATAGATTATGCACCGAACAATTGAAATATTAGAATGAGGTGATAACCTCAATTAATTGGAACACGCATTTAATCTCCCGAGATATCTTCCAACTCCGAATGAAAAATCAAGTAGAGATGAACGAGCAAGGAAAACACTTGAGCCGAGAGAAAGAATATGACCAATCCGAAAAACTTAATTTGAGTGCACCGAAAAGAAAGGGATGAAGAATGGCTAACAAGACGAGAACTCACCGTTGAAATAATTGAGGAAGACTCCACACGAATGAAATTGATGGTCGGGAGAGAGGCAAACTCCGGGAAAAAAAGGGTGGAGGGCGGAAAACAAAGGCATCTTGAAGGGAAATCGATTTAACAACTTGAAGAGAAAACACCGTTGAAATCATTGAGAAGAGAGAGCAAAACTTCTCACGAGTAGAATGGATACTGACACGGACTCGTTCGGAAAAGAAGGAGGGCGGCGGAAAAGAAAACAATCGAGGATTGGACTCGACAACGATGAAGAGGCTCGAGTCAACTTGACGAGAAATGCACCGATGAAAAGAGCTGAGGGCCAACGATCGAAAACCAACTGCGTGATCCTAAAGAAAAATTTGAAGGGAAGAGAAGTAGTTCAAAACACCTACATCAAGATTCCTCACCAGAGCGCATTTAAGGGCTGAGGAGTAAAAAGAATTCCTACTCCGATATAACTAGACCAAAATAGTTTTATTCTAGACTCAACATCGCCAAACTACACGATCAATCAAGGGGCCTTAGGGTCGGTCGAGGCTCGATACCAACTTATCACGCCTAATATGCGCACCCTATCCAAAAGGAACTCAAGGTCCCACCAAGGATAGACCCGATATTGAAACGCTTTTGCAAGGTGGATATCATTACATCAACATTACATAATAGATGGGGATACATACATAAGGCACAAATGCCACCGAATACATCAACATCATATACAGAGAACAACATCCGACTACGGATGAAACATAAACAGAAACTCAAACGATATCCACCTGCTAGCCCAGCCGACCGAACCTATCCCCGATCAAGAAGAAGCGAAGATGGACTCCAACACAAGTAAACATCGCCTCTCGCCATGATCATCGCGAACCTGCACTCGCAATCGGTGGTGTAGTAATCTGTGAGCCACGAGGACTCAAAGAATCCCATTACCATGGGTATCAAGACTAGCAAAGCTTAATGGGAGAGGAAGGGGTAAAGTGGTGATCTCGCGATCAACGAAGGATATTCCTTCTCCCGGGAAGACCGATCGATCTCGGATCCGGCTACAAGACATTCGACAATGACAATAAAACAAGACCAGCAAGACCTCGGCGTGCGACTACCACGATAGTAGCAGCAGCGTATCTCGTCTCGAGCCACGACCGGATAAGGCAATCACGTCTGACAACCAGCGATACCCCAAGTTGCCTCGGGGCTGCACATAAGTGGCTCTAGTTTGGACCAACACTTAGACAAGCATTGGCCGGGGGTAAATAAAGATGACCCTCGGGATCTTGCGACTCCCAAGGGAAAAAAGGCTAGAGTGAGGCAAATGTAAAACCAATGTTGGGCCTTCTTTGGAAAAGTCTTACTCAAGCGAAGCATCAAGGGGTCCCATAAATCACCCGACCGCGTTAGGGGCGCAAAATCCGGGAACATAATACCGATATGGCAGGAAACTAGGGAAGCAAGAGTGGAACAAAACACCGAGGCATAAGGCCGAGCCTTCCACCCTTTACCAAATATATAGATGCATTAATTAAATAAGATATATTGTGATATCCCAACAAGTAAACATGTTCCAACAAGGAACAACATCTCCATGTTCAACAAGGAACAAACTTCATCTTCACTGCAACTAACAACGCTATAAGAGGGCTGAGCAAAGCGGTAACATAGCCAAACAACGGTTTGCTAGGAAGGGTGCAAAAGGTTAGAGGCGACATGGCAATTAGGTGAAGCGAGCAGCAAGTGATAGGTAGCGCAGACATAGCGAAAGAAACGAAGCAGCTAGCATAGCAATGATAGTAGTGAGATCGAGGTAGCGGTCATCTTGCCTGAAATCCCGCAAGGAAGAAGAAGCGAGTCCATGAAGAAGATGAGCGGAAGAAGCGAAGACCAGTGTGAACAAGCGAATCCTCACGATCATAGCAAGCAGGAACTAACAAGAAGAAGCATACAACATAGTAAACACCCACACATAGACAAGACATGATGCACAACCGAGCATGATGCATGCCAAAGCTACATGAAGCTACTCATGACAAGAGATGATGCAAACAAGAGCAACACATCAAGGCAAGTTTAAATGAGGCCGGAAACAACATATAACAATTCCGGTAAGTCCTCATATGCTAATTTCGAAATTGGTCCAGATCTGAATAAACCTTATGTTCAAGTTGTTAAACAGCAATTTAAGATGCACCACGATGATCTGCTGCAGAAATTCTAGTCAAGTTACATATAAAGTACATTTAATTGAGACTACGGCCTAGAAGATATGAGCAAAACAAGATAAGCATGGCATTGATGCAAAATGCACTCAAACATCAAGCAAACACCTCAAAACAAGGATGCAACATGATAATAAAGCTACATGCAAAATCAAGCAAGTTTCATATAGAGCACACTCAAAAGCGAACAGCAGTTCAACACATACACCCTATACAAGTTTAAAGGACAAGCTGTCCAAAACAGCCACTAGGCATATTGCAAGCATCAAAACAACATGCTACAGGACCTCAACATGAAAACAAAAGGCATGGTCATGATGTACAGGTAAAGCATTACAAAACATGAGCACTGAGGTATCTCCAAAATCACTAGAACATGCTCTCAAAATGAAGATTGCAAATAATATGAGTTTGAGGCATTGGCGGAAATAACATCGGGTTGCAATGTTTAGAGCTATCAAAAAACATGTTACAGGAACTTAACATGGTAAACAAAGGCATGGCATGAATCTACTAATTGCATAGAACAAAAGTCCCTTGACCATAAGCCAAAAAGGATCGAGAAGATATGATGGCACCACGTAAACATGGCAAGTTGTATTACAGATTCATACATGGCAGGAACAACGATAAGTAGGCATGTTGATGAGCTTGAACACTCACCACAGAGCAATACATGGCATGGCAAGGCAAGCAATAGTAAAAGACATGGCATAGAAGCTATAAATGGCAAGAACAACATCATAGCATGCAAGGATCAACTACAACAACCTTGGCAAAATTGAATAACATGTAAACAACCTGCCAGGAAACATTTTATAGCAAAAGTAGAGCTCGATTGACTCAAGCTATGGCACTCCATAATTGCAAACAAGGGCATGGATGGATAGAGCAAGACATGCATAACAAATCATCCTTACTGAAGTATCTCAAAATATGCATGGATCTCTCAGTAGCATCAAGTTAACATGGCATCAAAATATCATTTAACAGAGCTTGAAATCAGCAACATCGAGAAGCCTACTTTGCATGCTTGTGCTAGTCACCACAGAGATCACAAAAATACATGGCATATACCCCTGGAAAGATGGCATGGCATATTACAAAACACATATGGGACTCAAGATCATAGGGTGCACACAATCAATCATGGCAAAAATGACAAAAGTGCATGTTACGATAAGAATAGAAACTAACATCACATAGCACTCTTCTAACAGCATTTAGGGCATCAAGATGAGCTCAAATGAAAATGATGCAATGATATGAAATGATCTACTTATCGAGACGAACATTTTGACATATTACAGCATAAAACCGAACAACCATAATGAGCGAGTTATGGCATGCGCAAATGCAACAAAATATACAACAATTTCAGGGACGAGAGAAAATTGAGAGGGAAAGAAAGTCAACCCGCTTGGATTTGAGATTCGCCGGAGAGAGGGATCGCGGAGGCGGAGAGGAGGAGCGGCCGAGGCTCGCCGAGGAGATGGGGAAGAAGCCCGGCCTTGGCCAGCCTCTGGATCTTACAGATCAGCCGAGATCCAGCCGGATCCCGGCGGATCAGCCTTGAGGCGAACTCGCCCAGGCCTCAGCAAGGCCGAGGCGGCCTGCCAGCTTTGTGAGGGCGCAACAGCCAGAGGTCTGGCGCTGCTGTGGTGAGAGGAGGCGCCGGGAGGAGCTCAGACAGCCTTTGTGACTCATGCGCTTCCTTGGCCGTGAGGCGACCACGTGCTTGACAATGGCTAATGAGGAGTGGTTCTTGAGTGGCCCGGTCACCAGGCATGTCAATGGAAGCGGACATGTCCGGCTAGCGGAGGCGAAAGGACTAGGAGTTGAGATGGATTCATCACGCGAATTTTGGAGGAAGTGCAATATATAGGTAGAGGGAACTAGGAGAGTCAAATGAAGTGCGGTTTTCGACCCGTGATCGTGGTCGAACGACCAAAAGCATGGAGGGAGTTTGGTGGAGGTTTGGGCCACTTAGAAAAGGGTGTTGGGCTGCAATACAAAGGAACTTCGGTTACCGGTTAACCGTTGGAGTACCAAGCGACCTCAAATGATCCGAAACTTGGCAGGCGGTCTACGGTGCTATACCAAGGCCGCTTGGCAAACCTCCAGTCAATCGAGACCGTTTAACACCCTTGCACGAAAAAGATGTTAAAAGAGGCGGGGAGACATAAAGTGCGGATTACCAAAAGCGGACAGCGGGAAAATGCTCGGATGCATGAGATGAACACGTATGCAAAATGAAGGGTAAAGTGGTGAGGTTGCAAAGAGCGACTAAGCATATATGGTGGTTAACTATAACATCCCAAATTTCCTATTTGGAATGTTTTACAATTATAGCTAAGCATCCTATGCATCCTGTTTGAATTTGAATGCCATTTGAAGTTTCAGAGCAAGTTGAGTTTTGAATTTGAATTTCAAACTTTGGCATGTGGGAATCATTTCAAAAACTAAGCCTGATAAATACTTGATCGAAAGTATGAGAGGAGCAAACATGACACTCCAAAAATATCAGAGGAAACAATGCCAAAAAGATTTGGATTCAAACCTGAAATTTATTTGAATTTGAAAAAATAGATTTTATGAAGTTTGATTTTGCCTTTGGAAAAATGTTCAAATGAAAGGAATATTCCCCGATCATTTTGGTATATATATACCCTATATAAATTATTTATAGATTTGGTTTTATTTTTGTTTTAGTTTTATTTAAAAAAACTCGGGGCGCAACCAGCCACCCCACCCCAGCGCCTCCCCCTCCGCAGCCCCTCACTTTGGCCCACTGAGCTGCCTAATCCAGCCAGCGCCAGCCAGCCAATGAGCCACCGCCTCGCCTCGCCTCACACCTAAAAGCCTAGGCTTCGCCACCCGACCCTCGCCTCTCTCTCTCACGTGACCCGTGGGACCCCTCTTCTTCCCTCGCCCACGCCACGACTCGCGGAGATCCACCGGATCCCAAGGATCCGGATCCCGACCGCCTGATGCCCTTCCGGTTAAGCCGAGGCCCCGCTATAAAGAGCCGAGCCCCGCACCCCATTCCCCGAGAGCTCGCAGCACCCTCTTCCTCCTGCTCGACGTCAGCGGAGACCCGAGCCTCCCGCCGCCATAGTTGCGCCGTCGACCCCTAGTCCACCCCGACTTCTAACACCACCGAACCCTTCCCGACCTCAAGCGCTGTTTTCCCGACGAAGTCGCTGGCTCGCTGACGCCCGGACCTTGGAAGCACTACTGCCGGGCCATTGTCGCCGAGTCCCAGAAGTCACCGAAAGCACCCTCCGTCCGATCCTAGATCTAGGGCTAGGATTAGAACCTCAAGGGTTAGGTTTTAGTTAGAAAACCGCCGGTCCACTCGGCTTATTTTTAGTTAGATTTTTTTTGGACCGTTCGCTTAGTTTAAACCTAGGCCCGCTTAGACTAAGTTACGCCTAGTGCATGATAGGCCCATTAGGTCTTTTTTCTTTTATTTTGATTTTCTGTTTTAGCTTAATAGTTTCTGTTTTTAAAAATGTATATCTTTTATTATGTTTAATATTTTTAGATGATTCTTTTTTGTTGGATTGCAAATTTTATGTAGTTTTGTAGAATATATATTTAGCTATGTTAAAAATAATTAAAATTGCTTTATTTTAGTTTTGGTCAGAATAGTAAATCTGCTATAACTTTAGTTAGAAAAATTATTTTTGCATGATTCTTTTGTCACCACTTTATTTTGACATTGCTAAACCCTAGAAATTAACTTGGGTATTTTAGGATTAATAAATAATTAGTTTTAGACAGAATCCTATTAATCCTAATTAATTAACTAGTCCTGTTTTCCTATTTAATTAATTAGTAAATTAATTTATTTTTAACTTGAGATTAGATATTCTAGGTTAGTTTCTGTCATTCTAATAGTTGAACTTTTATTTATAATTAATAAAAGTTTTAAAATTATTTTCTTAATAGAAATTGGATTAGGCCTAAAATGAGTTTTATAATGGCTTTTTAATTATTTCTTTTGCTCCTAGTTGCTTAGTGAAACCTTTTCTGTTAAGTTAACCTAAAACCATGATTAGGTTATATTAAGGAATTTTGTTATATAAAAACTATTTTTGTTATTGTTTGGAGTAGGGAAAACTTTGAATTGGTTTCTTTGAGTTTTTCTTTTGGATTTGGTTTTGATTGTTTTGTTGTGCTATGTTACTATTGTTATCTTGTGTGATCCTCTTGCTTTGTGCTTATTGTGTTATTGTTTGTCTCGGTAGAGTTTCTGAGTGCTAAGCTTGCTACTACGACTCTTTAGCTTACGAGGATCATCAGCAAGGCAAGTTTTGATCATGTTATTTCTATACCTATGTTTTTGTGCATTAGTAGTTGTCACCACCCCACCATGCATGCAGTAGAGAAATCTTGAAGTCATTAAACTTGAGTAGTATCATGTGGTAGGATGAACCAACCCCTTGTTACCATGACCCCGGGACGTAGTACTTACTTTGCTATGCTCGTAGACGGGATTTGGGATGAGTGAAATTCATAAGCAAGATGTGAGAGTCAATGATGATGATAACCCATGGACTACAATGATCAAGATGGACTTCGGAAAATCACTACTGGGTGGAGGACGGTTGACGGGCACCCTGGAGCACCCAGTGGTGGCCGGGATGCATGGAGAAGCGCCATGACATCTTGCGGAAAGCTTCACCCAGCCACAAAGAGAAGGATGGATGCCCCATGACCGGAAGCTTACCTGTGCAGCCGCAAGCCATTATGGGCTCTGGCTGGGTTGACCCTAGTAGTGACGCTGGCTGGACGGTACTACGGAAGTAGACGAACAGTAGGATTGGATGGGTACCGGCAAAGGCCGTAAGAACTCTTTGGAAGACCTGTTTATTGGTCCGCCTTCAAACACCATGAAGTGCTAAGACTTTAAAGGAGGGAATGATTCTTTATGGGAAAGTGCGCAACCCTCCGCAGAGTTTAAAGATCTAATCGATTAGCCGTGTCCCCGTTACGGACATTTGAGCCTCGAACTTGGAAGTATTCGGATATCTCAACATTAAAACTAATGAATTAATTTGAGGGTTTATGACTTAATAATTTGGGAACGAGATATTGGTTGGCGGAACCATCTCAATAACTACCAACAATTGTAGTAATTTGCAAGCAAGTCCACTGTAGTAGGATAAAATTTGCTTTTCGCAAAATGATGAAACTTAGAGCTCCACAGCCAAAAATGCATATAGTGTTAGTAACTTTATTATTGTTATTCTTCATGACTTGCCAGCTTATTCCAAAAGCTGACCTACATGGCTGCAACGTATTATGTTACGTAGATATATTCCGATCAGAGGAGGCTACGCCCGCTTGGCGATTGCCCTTTGGAGTCGGATGGACTCGCTTACCTTCGATGCTTCCGCAGCATTAGTAGTTTATTTCTCATGAGTTGGCCTTGAGCCAAATTTATTCCTTTGTAATAAAGACTCTATATGAGAATCGTTTTAATGATATTCAGGTGTGATTGAATTTTGATTACTTTATCGATGTACTGTGAGTACCAGCATGATCTTGGGATGGTACAGACACAGAGATTTGACCGATTTTGGGTCAGGTCGCTACACTAACATACGCAGGTGAGAGAGAGAAGAGGAACAAAGGAACGGTCGTCAACTAGTAATGATCAAGAAGTGATCCTGAACTCCTACTTACGCCGACATAACCCGTAAAACCGTGTTCTCCTCTCGATCAACCCCAAAATAGACACTCACGATTCACGCTTTACGGTTGGTGTATTTTAATTAAGAACAACTTCGGTTTTCTACAACCGACATTAACAAATTCCCATCTGCCACATAATCAAGGCACGGCTTTGAAAGTTCAAAACCCTGCAGGGTGTCCCAATGAAGGAAATATGCCCTAGAGGCAATAATAAAGTTATTATTTATTTCCTTATATCATGATAAATGTTTATTATTCATGCTAGAATTGTATTAACCGGAAACATAATACATGTGTGAATACATAGACAAACATAGTGTCACTAGTATGCCTCTACTTGACTAGCTCGTTGAATCAAAGATGGTTAAGTTTCCTAGCCATAGACATAAGTTGTCATTTGATTAACGGGATCACATCATTAGGAGAATGATGTGATTGACATGACCCATTCCGTTAGCCTAGCACATGATCGCTTAGTATGTTGCTATTGCTTTTTCATGACTTATACATGTTCCCGTAACTATGAGATTATGCAACCCTGCCACGGAGGAACACTTTGGTGCTACCAAACGCCACAACGAATCGGGTGATTATAAAGGAGTACTACAGGTGTCTCCAAAGGTACATGTTGGGTTGGCGATTTCGAGATTAGGTTTTGTCACTCCGATTGTCGGAGAGGTATCTCTGGGCCTTCTCGGTAATACTCATCACCTAAGCCTTGCAAGCATTGTAACTAATGAGTTAGTTATGAGATGATGTATTACGGAACGAGTAAAGAGACTTGCGGTAACGAGATTGAACTAGGTATTGATACCGACGATCGAATCTCGGCAAGTAACATACCGATGACAAAGGAACAACGATGTTGTTATGCGGTTTGACCGATAAAGATCTTCAAGAATATGTAGGAGCCAATATGGGCATCCAGGTTCCGCTATTGGTTATTGACCGAGAATAGTTCTAGGTCATGTCTACATAGTTCTCGAACCCGTAGGGTCCGCACGCTAAGGTTCGGATGATGCTTATATTATGAGTTTATGAGTTTTGATGTACCGAAGGAGTTCGGAGTCCCGGATGAGATCGAGGACATGACGAGGAGTCTCAAATGGTCGAGACGAAAGATCGATATATTGGACGACTATATTCGAGTTCGGAAAGGTTCCAATGATTCGGTATTTTTCGAGTACCGAGAGTTACGGAATTCGCCGGGAGAAGTATTGGGCCTTATTAGGCCCTGCGGGAAAGAGAGAGGGCTGCCTAGGGCAGGCCGCGCCCCCATGGCCTAGTCCGAATTGGACTAGGGGAGGGCCGCACCCTTCCCTCTTCCCCTTCCCCAAGTCCTAGTCCAACTAGGAGAGGGGGGAGTCCTACTCGGTGGGAGTAGGACTCCTCCAGCGCCGCCTCTTTAGGGCCGGCCGCACCCCCCCTTGCTCCTTTATATACGGGGGCAAGGGGGCACCCCATGGGACACAAGTTGATCTACGGATCTTTCCTTAGACGTGTGCGGTGCCCCTTCCACCATATTCTACTTCGGTCATATCGTCATGAGCTTAGGCGAAGCCCCGCGCCGAGAAGTCATATCGTCATGAGCTTAGGCGAAGCCCGCGCCGGTGGAGCATCAATATCGCCACCACGCCGTCGTCGGTTGACGGAACTCATCCCCGACACTTTGCTGGATCGGAGTCCGGGATCGCCATCGAGCTGAACGTGTGCAGAACTCGGAGGTGCCGACGCTCGGTACTTGGATCGGTCGGATCGTGAAGACGCACGACTACATCAACCGCGTTGTTATAACGCCTCGCTTTCGGGCTCACGAGGGTACGTGGACGACACTCTCCCTCTCGCTGCTATGCCATCACCATGGTCTTGCGTGTTCGAGGAAATTTTTGAAATTACTACGCTCCCCAACAAAGGGCATCCGAGCCTGGTTTTATGCGCTGATGTCATGTGCACGAGTAGAACACAAGTGAGTTGTGGGCGATACAAGTCATACTACCTACCAGCATGTCATACTTTGGTTCAGCGGTATTGTGAGATGAAGCGCCCGGACCGACATTACGCAGACGCTTACGCGAGACTGGTTTCACCGCTGTGAGCACTCGCTGCTTAAAGGTGACCGGCGGTGTCTGCTCTCTCACTTTAGTTGAACTGAGTGGCTACGCCCGGTCCTTGAGAAGGTTAAACGAGTCTATTTGACAAAGTATCGCTGTGGTTTTGATGCGAGGTAAGAACGGTTCTTGCTCAGCCCGTAGCAGCCACGTAAAACTTGCAACAACAAAGTAGAGGACGCCTAACTTGTTTTTGCAGGCATGTTGTGATGTGATATGGTCAAGACGTGATGCTATATTTTATTGTATGAGATGATCATGTTTTGTAACCGAAGTTATCGCAATCGGCAGGAGCCATATGGTTGTTGCTTTATTGTATGAAATGCAACGCCATGTAATTGCTTTACTTTATCACTAAGCGGTAGCGATAGTCGAGAAGCAATAGTTGGCGAGACGACAACGATGCTACGATGGAGATCAAGGTGTCGCACGGTGACGATGGTGATCATGATGGTGCTTCGAGATGGAGATCACAAGCACAAGATGATGATGGCCATATCATATCACTTATATTGATTGCATGTGATGTTTATCCTTTATGCATCTTATCTTGCTTAGATTGACGGTAGCATTATAAGATGATCTCTCACTAAAATTATCAAGAAGTGTTCTCCCGAGTATGCACCGCTGCCAAAGTTCATAGTACCTGACACCACGTGATGATCGGGTGTGATAAGTTCTACGTCCATCTACAACGGGTGCAAAACAGTTGCACGCAGAATACTCAAAGTTAAACTTGACGAGCCTAGCATATAACAGATATGGCCTCGAACACGGAGACCGAAAGGTCGAGCGTGAATCATATAGTAGATATGATCAACATAGTGATGTTCACCATTGAAACTACTCCATCTCACGTGATGATCGGACATGGTTTAGTTGATTTGATCACGAATCACTTAGATGACTAGAGAGATGTCTATCTAAGTGGGAGTTCTTAAGTAATATGATTAATTGAACTTTAATTTATCATGAACTTAGTCTGGTAGTATTTTGCAGATTATGTTGTAGATCAATAGCTCGCGTTGTTGCTTCCCTATGTTTTTATATGTGTTCCTAGAGAAAATTGTATTGAAAATGTTAGTAGCAATGATGCGGATTGGATCCGTGATCCGAGGTTTATCCTCATTGCTGCACGTAAGAATTATGTCCTTAATGCACCGCTAGGTGACAGACCTATTGCAGGAGCAGATGCATACGTTATGAACGCTTGGCTAGCTCAATATGATGACTACTTGATAGTTTAGTGCACCATGCTTAACGGCTTAGAATCGGGACTTCAAAGACGTTTTGAACGTCATGGACCATATGAGATGTTCCAGGAATTGAAGTTAATATTTCAAGCAAATACCCGAGTTGAGAGATATGAAGTCTCCAACAAGTTCTATAGCTAAAAGATGGAGGAGAATCGCTCAACTAGTGAGCATGTGCTCCGATTGTCTGGGTACTTCAATCGCTTGAATCAAGTGGGAGTTAATCTTCCAGATAAGATAGTGATTGACAGAATTATCTAGTCACCATCACCAAGTTAGTAGAACTTCGTGATGAACTATAATATGCAAGGGATGACAAAAGTAATTCCCAAGCTCTTCGTGATGCTGAAATCGACGAAGGTAGAAATCAAGAAAAGAGCATCAAGTGTTGATGATTGACAAGACCACTAGTCTCAAGGAAAAGGGCAAAGGAAAGAAGGGGAACTTCAAAAAGAACGGCAAGCAAGTTGCTACTCGAGTGAAGAAGCCCAAGTCTGGACCTAAGCCTGAGACTAAGTGCTTTTGTTACAATGGAATTGGTCACTGGAAGCGGAACTACCCCAAGTGTTTGGCGGATAAGAAGGATGGCAAAGTGAACAAAGGTATATTTGATATACAGATTATTGATGTATATTTTACTAGTGTTCATAGCAACCCTCGGTATTTGATACTGGTTCGTTGCTAAGAGTAGTAACTCAAACGGAGTTGCGTAATGAACAGAAACTAGTTGAAGGGGAAGTGACGATGAGTGTTGGAAGTAGTTCCAAGATTGATATGATCATCATCGCACACCCCTATACTTTCGGATTAGTGTTAAACCTAAATAAATGTTATTTGGTGTTTGCGCTGAGCATGAATATGATTTGATCATGTTTATTGCAAAACGTTATTCATTTAAAGTCAAAGAATAATTGTTGTTCTGTTTAAATGAATAAAACCTTCGATGGTCATACACCCAATGAAAATAGTTTTCAAAACGGTTATTCATTTAAATTCAAAGAATAATTGTTGTTCTGCTTAAATGAATAAAACCTTCAATGGTCATACACCCAATAAAAATAGTTTGTTGGATCTCGATCGTAGTAATACACATATTCATAATATTGATGCCAAAAGATGCAAAGTTAATAATGATAGTGCAACTTATTTGTGGCAATCGCCGCTTGGGTCATATCGGTGTAAAGCGATGAAGAAACTCCATGTCGATGGGTTTTGGAATCACTTGATTATGAATCATTTGATACTTGCGAACCGTGCTTTTTGGCAAGATGACTGAAACTCCGTTGTTCGAACAATGGAACGAGATACTAACTTATTGGAAATAATACATACCGATGTATGCGATCCAATGAGTGTTGATGCTCGTGGCAAGTATCGTTATTTTCGATCTTCACAAGATGATTTGAGCAGATATGGGTATATCTTCTTGATGAAACATAAGTCTGAAATAGTTGAAAGGTTCAAAGAATTTTAGAGTGAGGTGGAAAATCATCGCAACAAGAAAATAAAGTTTCGCGATCTGATCGTGGAGATGAATATTTGAGTTACGAAGTTTGGTCTTCAATGAAAACAATGTGGAATAGTTTCACAGCTCACGCCACCGGAACACCACAACGTTATGGTGTGTCCGAACGTCAGAATGCGTACTTTATTTTGATATGGTGCGATCTATGATGTATCTTACCGATTTACCACTATCGTTTTGGGGTTATGCATTAGAGACAGCTGCATTCACGCTTAATAGGGCACCATCTAAACCGCTGAGACGACACCGTATGAACTATGGTTTAACAAAGAAACCTAAGCTGTCGTTTCTTAAAAGTTTGAGTTGTGATGCTTATGTGAAAAGTTTTCACCGATAAGCTCGAACCCAAATCGGAGAAGTGCGCTTCATAGATTACCCAAAAGAAAATGTTGGGTACACCTTCTATCACAGATCCGAAGGCAAGTTTTTCGTTGTTAAGATGGATCCTTTCTAGAGAAGAAGTTTCTCTCAAAGAAGTGAGTGGGAGGAAAGTAGAACTTGATAAGGAAATTGTACCTTCTCCCTTATTGAAAGTAGTTCATCGCAGGAATCAGTTCGATGATTCCTACACCAATTAGTGAGGAAGTTAATGATGATGATCATGAAACTTCAGATCAAGTTGTTACCAAACCTCGTAGGTCTTCCAGAGTAAGATCCGCACTGAGTGGTACGGTAATCCTATTCTAGAAGTCATGTTACTAGACCATGATGAACCTATTAACTATGAGGAAGCGATGATGAGCCCAGATTCGCGAAATGGTTTGAGACCATGAAATCTGAGATGGGATCCATGTATGAGAACAAAGTGTGGACTTTGATGGAGTTGCTCGATGATCGGCAAGCCATATTATATAAATGGATCTTCAAGAGGAAGACAGATGCTGATAGTAGTGTTACTATCTACAAAGCTCGACTTGTCGCAAAAAGGTTTTCGACAAGTTCAAGGTGTTGACTACAATGAGATTTTCTCAATCAGAAGCGATTCTTAAGTCTGTCCGAATCATGTTAGCAATTGCCACATTTTATGAAATCTGGCAAATGGATGTCAAAACTACATTCTTTAATGGATCTATTAAAGAAAAGTGGTATATGATGCAACCGTAAGGTTTTGTCAATCCTAAAGGAGCTAACAAAATGTGCAAGCTCCAATGATCCATCTATGGACTGGTGCAAGCATCTCGAGTTGAATAAACGCTTTGATAGTGTGATCAAAGATATAGTTTTATATGCAGACTTAAGGTGAAGCCTGTATTTACAAGAAAGTGAGTGGGAGCACTACAACATTTCGATAAGTATATGTGAATGACATATTGTTGATCGGAAATAATGTAGAATTATTCTGCAAAGCATAAAGGAGTGTTTGAAAGGAGTTTTTTCAAAGAAAGACCTCGTTGAAGCTGCTTACATATTGAGCATCAAGATCTATAGAGATAGATCAAGACGCTTGATAAGTTTTTCAATGAATACATACCTTGACAAGATTTTGAAGTAGTTCAAAATGGAACAGTCAAAGAAAGAGTTCTTGCCTGTGTTACAAGGTGTGAGATAGAGTAAGACTCAAAACCCGACCACGGCAGAAGATAGAAAGAGAATGAAAGTCATTCTCTATGCATCAGCCATAGGTTCTATAAAGTATGTCATGCTGTGTACCAGATCTATTGCATACCCTACCACTAAAGCTTGGCGAGGGAGTACAATAGTGATCTAGGAGTAGATCAATGGACAGCAGGTCAAAATTATCCTTAGTGGAATAAGGATATTTTTCTCGATTATGGACGTGACAAAAAGTTCGTCGTAAAGGGTTACGTCGATACAAGTTTTGGCACTGATCTAGATGACTCTAAGTCTCGGTCTAGATACATATTGAAAGTGGGAGCAATTAGCTATAGTAGCTCCGCAGAGCATTGTTGACATAGAGATTTGCAAAATACATACGGATCTGAATGTGACAGATCTGCTGACTAAAATTATCTCACAAGCAAAACATGATCACACCTTAGTACTCTTTGGGTGTTAATCACATGGCGATGTGAACTAGATTACTGACTCTAGTAAACCCTTTGGGTGTTGGTCACATGTCGATGTGAACTATGGGTGTTAACCACATATAGATGTGAACTATTGATGTTAAATCACATGGCGATGTGAACTAGATTATTGACTCTAGTGCAAGTGGGAGACTGAAGGAAATATGCCCTAGAGGCAATAATAAAGTTATTATTTATTTCCTTATATCATGATAAATGTTTATTATTCATGCTAGAATTGTATTAACCGGAAACATAATACATGTGTGAATACATAGACAAACATAGTGTCACTAGTATGCCTCTACTTGACTAGCTCGTTGAATCAAAGATGGTTAAGTTTCCTAGCCATAGACATAAGTTGTCATTTGATTAACGGGATCACATCATTAGGAGAATGATGTGATTGACATGACCCATTCCGTTAGCCTAGCACATGATCGCTTAGTATGTTGCTATTGCTTTCTTCATGACTTATACATGTTCCTGTAACTATGAGATTATGCAACTCCTGCTTACGGAGGAACACTTTGGTGCTACCAAACGTCACAACGAATCGGGTGATTATAAAGGAGTACTACAGGTGTCTCCAAAGGTACATGTTGGGTTGGCGATTTCGAGATTAGGTTTTGTCACTCCGATTGTCGGAGAGGTATCTCTGGGCCTTCTCGGTAATACTCATCACCTAAGCCTTGCAAGCATTGTAACTAATGAGTTAGTTATGAGATGATGTATTACGGAACGAGTAAAGAGACTTGCCGTAACGAGATTGAACTAGGTATTGGATACCGACGATCGAATCTCGCAAGTAACATACCGATGACAAAGGAACAACGATGTTGTTATGCGGTTTGACCGATAAAGATCTTCAAGAATATGTAGGAGCCAATATGGGCATCCAGGTTCCGCTATTGGTTATTGACCGAGAATAGTTCTAGGTCATGTCTACATAGTTCTCGAACCCGTAGGGTCCGCACGCTTAAGGTTTCGGATGATGCTTATATTATGAGTTTATGAGTTTTGATGTACCGAAGGAGTTCGAGTCCCGGATGAGATCGAGGACATGACGAGGAGTCTCGAAATGGTCGAGACGTAAAGATCGATATATTGGACGACTATATTCGAGTTCGGAAAGGTTCCAATGATTCGGTATTTTCGAGTACCGAGAGTTACGGAATTCGCCGGGAGAAGTATTGGGCCTTATTAGGCCCTGCGGGAAAGAGAGAGGGCTGCCTAGGGCAGGCCGCGCCCCATGGCCTAGTCCGAATTGGACTAGGGGAGGGGCCGCACCCTTCCCTCTTCCCCTTCCCCAAGTCCTAGTCCAACTAGGAGAGGGGGGGGGTCCTACTCCCGGTGGGAGTAGGACTCCTCCAGGCGCGCCTCTCTAGGGCCGGCCGCACCCCCCCTTGCTCCTTTATATACGGGGGCAAGGGGGCACCCCATGGGACACAAGTTGATCTACGGATCTTTCCTTAGACGTGTGCGGTGCCCCCTTCCACCATATTCTACTTCGGTCATATCGTCGCGGAGCTTAGGCGAAGCCCTGCGCCGGAGAAGTCATATCGTCATGAGCTTAGGCGAAGCCCCGCGCCGGTGGAGCATCAACATCGCCACCACGCCGTCGGTTGACGGAACTCATCCCGACACTTTGCTGGATCGAGTCCGGGATCGCCATCGAGCTGAACGTGCAGAACTCGGAGGTGCCGACGCTCGGTACTTGGATCGGTCGGATCGTGAAGACGCACGACTACATCAACAGCGTTGTTATAACGCTCGCTTCGGTCACGAGGGTACGTGGACGGACACTCTCCCTCTCGCTGCTATGCCATCACCATGGTCTTGCGTGTTCAGAGGAAAATTTTGAAATTACTACGCTCCCCAACACCAACTTAGCCCATGATAAGCTCTTGCGATCAACGAAGGATATTCCTTCTCCCGGAAGACCCGATCAGTCTTGAGTCCGGCTACAAGACATTTCGACAGCAATAAAACAAGACCAGCAAGACCTCCCGCGTGCCGACACCTCGATAGTAGCCGCACAGATCTCGCCTCAAGCCACGACCGGATGAGCAAGACGTGACGCAACCGACGATACCCCAAGTTGCCTCGGGCGGCACCGCAAGTGGGTTTAGTTTGACCAACACTTAGACAAGCATTGGCCGGGGGGTAATAAAGATGACCTCGGGATGCGCGACTCCCAAGGAAAAAGGCTAGGTGAGGCAAATGTAAAACCAATGTTGGGCCTTGCTGGAAAAGTCTTACTCAAAGCGAACTGTCAAGGGGTCCCATAAATCACCCGACCGTTAGGGACGCAAAATCCGGGAACATAATACCGATATGACGGAAACTAGGGCGGCAAGAGTGGAACAAAACACAGGCATAAGGCCGAGCCTTCCACCCTTTACCAAATATATAGATGCATTAATTAAATAAGATATATTGTGATATCCCAACAAGTAAACATGTTCCAACAAGGAACAACATCTCCATGTTCCAACAAGGAACAAACTTCATCTTCACCTGCAACTAACAACGCTATAAGAGGGCTGAGCAAAGCGGTAACATAGCCAAACAACGGTTTGCTAGGAAGGGTGCAAAAGGTTAGAGGCCGACATGGCAATTAGGTAGGCTTGAGCAGCAAGTGATAGGTAGCGCAGCATAGCGAAAAGAACGAAGCAGCTAGCATAGCAATGATAGTAGTGAGATCCAGGTAGCGGTCATTTTGCCTGAAATCCCGCAAGGAAGAAGAACGAGTCCATGAAGAAGATGAACGGAAGAAGCCAACCAAGCGAGACAAACGAATCCTCACGATCGCAACGTAAACGAGAACTAACAAGAAGAAGCATACAACATAGTAAACACCCACACATAGACAAGACATGATGCACAACCGAGCATGATGCATGCCAAAGCTACATGAAGCTACTCATGGCAAGAGATGATGCAAACAAGAGCAACACATCAAGGCAAGTTTAAATGAGGCCGAAACAACATATAACAATTCCGGTAAGTCCTCATATGCTAATTTCGAAATTGGTCCAGATCTGAATAAACCTTATGTTCAAGTTGTTAAACAGCAATTTAAGATGCACCACGATGATCTGCACGAAATTCTAGTCAAGTTACATATAAAGTACATTTAATTCAGAGCTACGGCCTAGAAGATATGAGCAAAACAAGATAAGCATGGCATTGATGCAAAATGCACTCAAACATCAAGCAAACACCTCAAAACAAGGATGCAACATGATAATAAGAAGCTACATGCAAAATCAAGCAAGTTTCATATAGAGCACACTCAAAACGGAGCAACGGTTCAACACATACACCCTATACAAGTTTAAAGGACAAGCTGTCCAAAACAGCAACTAGGCATATTGCAAGCATCAAAACAGCATGCTACAGGACCTCAGCATGAAAACAAAAGGCATGGTCATGATGTACAGGTAAAGCATTACAAAACATGAGCACTGAGCTATCTCCAGAAATCACTAGAACATGCTCAAAATGACATGGCAAGATTGCAAATAATAACAGCTTTGCATTGGCGTAAATAACATCAAAGTTGCAATGTTTATTGCTATCAAAAAACATGTTACAGGAACTTAACATGGTAAACAAAGGCATGGCATGAATCTACTAATTGCATAGAACAAAAGTCCCTTACTGACCATAAGCCAAAAAGGATCAGAAGATATGATGGCACCCACGTAAACATGGCAAGTTGTATTACAGATTCATACATGGCAGGAACAACGATAAGTAGGCATGTTGATGAGCTTGAACCACTCACCACAGAGCAATACATGGCATGGCAATGCAACCAATAGTAAGAAGACATGGCATAGAAGCTATAAATGGCAAGAACAACATCATAGCATGCAAGGATCAACTACAACAACCTTGGCAAAATTGAATAACATGTAAACAACCTGCCAGGAAACATTTTATAGCAAAAGTAGAGCTCGATTGACTCAATCTATGGCACTCCATAATTGCAAACAAGGGCATGGATGGATAGAGCAAGACATGCATAACAAAACATCCTTACTGAAGTATCTCAAAATATGCATGGATCTCTCTGTAGCATCAAGTTAACATGGCATCAAAATATCGCCTAAACAGGCTGAAATCAGCAACATCAAGAAGCCTACTTTGCATGCTTGTGCTAGTCACCACAGAGATCACAAAAATACATGGCATATACCCCTGGAAAGATGGCATGGCATATTACAAAACACATGTAGGACTCAAGATCATAGGGTGCACACATCAATCATGGCAAAATGACAAAGTGCATGTTCGATAAGAATCAGAAACTAACATCACACAGCACTCTTCTAACAGCATTTAGGGCATCAAGATGAGCTCAAATGAAAATGATGCAATGATATGAAATGATCTACTCATCGAGGCGAACATTTTGACATATTACACGCGCAAAACGGAGCAACGATGACAGAGTTATGGCATGACGAAAATGCAACAAAATATGCAACAATTTCGGGGACAGAGAGAAAATTCGGAGGGGGGAGAAAGTCAACCGCGCGGATTTCGCCGGAGTTCGGCCGGAGAGGAGGGGGATCACCGGAGACGGAGAGGAGGGGGCCGGCCAGGGGCTCGCCGGAGATGGGAAGGGCGAGCCGGGCGGGGGCAAGACGGATCCGGAGGCGGACCTCACGGATCCGCCGGATCCCATGGCGGGGGCGCTGGGACGAGCTCACGGAGCTCAAGGGGCCGAGGGCGGCGGCGCGCCGAGCGCTGGGAGGCGACGGCGGGTGCGGGCGCACTCTGGGCGGCGGAGGGAGGCGCCGGAGGAGCTTTGACAGCGGCGGGCGCCTGGCGGGCTCGGCGAGCTCGCCGCCCGGAGGCGGGCGGAGCGACACGTGGCGGCGCGGGAGTGGTTAGGGGCGGCGCTGGGCGTGTCCGGCGGAAAACGGACATGTCCGGCGCGCTGAGGACGAAAGGGACTAGGGTTAGGGTGGATTCATCCGCGAATTTTTGGAGGGAGGGCAATATATAGGTAGAGGGAGCTAGGAGAGTCCAAATGAGGTGCGGTTTTGCCACGCGATCGTGATCGAACGATCGAGAGCATGGAGGGAGTTTGGTGGGTTTTGGGCCACTTAGAAAAGGGTGTTGGGCTGCAATACAAAGAGGCTTTTGCGGTTACCCGTTAACTGCTGAGTACCAAACGACCTCCAAATGATCTGAAACTTGACAGGCGGTCTACCGGTGCTATACCAAGGCCGCTTGGCAAACCTCGGTCCAATCCGAGACCGTTTAACACCCGCACACGAAAGATGTTAAAAGGGGGCGCCGGGAGACATAGGAGTGCCGGATTGCAAAACGGACAACGGGGAAAATGCTCGGATGCATGAGACGAACACGTATGCAAAATGAAATACGCATGATGACATGATATGAAATGCAGATGATGACATGGCAAAGTGCAACACGCAAGCACATGACATGGCAACGACGGCGAATAATCGCGACACCGGCGCGATCGAATCTGGGCGTTACAACACTCCTCTACTAACAAGAGATCTCGTCCCGAGATCTTAGGACCGAGACGGAAGAGAAAAGGGAAGAGGTGAAACAAGAAACGCAAGAGAGAAGAGGCAAGAATCGAGAGCACTCGATAAGAAGAGATGAACGACGAGAATGACGAGAATCGAAAGCTCACGGAATCAGATAGACTATGAAACCACTCGTTCTAACCGGAGTGGTTAGAATGAGAAAAAGAAATGAATAAGACAGAATGGATTTAGGCAGCACACCGGTTGAAAATGGAAAGAATAGAACAAGAACCTCACAAGATGGGATGGCACTTGACGAGATGAACAACACAACGCCTCCGGAAAGAATTGGAAGAATTGAAAAGAACTTAGAAGGAAGGATTGGACGGAGTTGTTGAGAAAATCAACAACGAAAGAATAAGCTTGTTGTGGACTTATGGTAAACATCTCAGAAATTATGAGGTGACAACCAGCCGCAAATGGAAATGATTGAATAGCTTAGAAGAACGAAGAAATGCAAAACTCCACTTCAAAAGAATACGGAGAATTAATTACACTTCGAGACGAGAGAAGAAGAGATACTTGAACTCCACCAACAAAATCTTGATGAACTCTTGAAGAATGAATTAAATCATGAAGAACCACCGTGAAGAACTCCGGTAACAAAAGGATGATGAGATAGAATGAAGGACTAAAGAATAAGATGAGCGTTGCAATGATTTAGATGGAGGTTCCACGAGATGGCTGAGGAAATAATTGAACTCCGAAAAGAAAAGATGAAAGCACTTGAAACTAGAATTTATTCCTCAAGAACAAACTCCAAGGAAGGGATTACTCACTTGGATGAAATAAGAATAAGACTTATTGTATGCTTATCCTTCACCAAATTAAATTGATGACAAGCAAAGGATTTTGCATATTACTTATTCTTCTTGAAAAAGAATTGAGAAGTGACATAACGCAAACTTGAGAAGGTCTTCATGAACCACCGGTAGGATTGAAAAGAACAAATGGATGAAATGATAATCAAAGAAAAAGAATCTTGAACGAACAACCGTAAGAATTCAAAAATGGCTGATGAAAGAGAATGAATCACCGGGAAGAATTAGAGAAGCACGGAGATACTTGAGGGAATTAAAATGCAAGAGAACAAAGAGATCGCGAACTGATAGAAGAATACTTGAACGAAGCACCGGGATAATATTGAGACGAACGAAGGGGCACGAATAAGGAATAGTTGGAGAACGAATTTGAAAAACTTAGAATGAAGAAATCTTCCAAAAGATGGCCTCCGGATGATCGAGAAAGAAAGCAACTCCTGAAATACTCCGGATGGATGAAAAGAATTTACATGATCGGAAACAATTAGATAGGATAACATCGAGCTAGCACCATGAATCTCCGGGAACGGACAAGATTTAAGAGAAACTCTACTTGATCTAAAGAAAACAGAGAGATTGAGCCAACACTGAAAAATGATTTGAAATCGATCTTGAAAAGCATCCGCTGATGGGATCCATTCTTACGCCGATTCAAAAGATTTGAGAATAACTCCGGTAAATTAGAAGAGTCGTAAGATCCTCGAAAAGACCCGTGGGTTAGGGCCCATCAAGAGATAGCACCGCTGGAAAGGATTGTTGAATGATAGATTATGCACCGAACAATTGAAATATTAGAATGAGGTGATAACCTCGAATTAATTGGAACACGTATTTAATCTCCGAGATATCTTCCAACTCCGGAATGAAAAACTGGCGAGAGATGAACGAGCAAGGAAAACACTTGAGCCGAGAGAAAGAATATGACCAATCCGAAAAACTTGATTTGAGTGCACCGAAAAGAAAGGGATGAAGAATGGCTAACAAGACGAGAATTCACCGTTGAAATAATTGAGGGAAGACTCCACACTAATGAAATTGATGGTCGGGAGAGAGGCAAACCCGGAAAAAAAAGGGTGGAGGGCGGAAAACAAAGGCATCTTGAAGGGGAAATCGATTTAACAACTTGAAGAGAAAACACCAGTTGAAATCATTGAGAAGAGAGAGCAAAACTTCTCATCACGAGTAGAATGGATACTGACACGGACTCGTTCGAAAAGAAGGAGGGCGGGCGGAAAAGAAAACAATCGAGGATTGGACTCGACAACGATGAAGAGGCTCGAGTCAACTTGACGAGAAATGCACCGGATGAAAAGAGCTGAGGGCCAACGATCGGAAAACCAACTGCGTGATCCTAAAGAAAATTTGAAGGGAAGAGAAGTAGTTCAAAACACCTACATCAAGATTCCTCACCAGAGCGATTTAAGGGCTGAGGAGTAAAAAGAATTCCTACTCCGATATAACTAGACTCAAAATAGTTTTATTCTAGACTCAACATCGGCCAAACTACACGATCAATCAAGGGGCCTCCTAGGGTCGGTCGAGGCTCGATACTAACTTATCACGCCAATATGCACCCTATCCAAAAGGAACTCAAGGTCCCACCAAGGATAGACCCAAGATATTGAAACGCTTTTGCAAGGTGGATATCATTACATCAACATTACATAATAGATGGGGATACATACATAAGGCACAAATGCCACCGAATACATCAACATCATATACAGAGAACAACATCCCACTACGGATGAAACATAAACAGAAACTCAAACGACATCCACCCTGCTAGCCCAGGCTGCAGACCTGGAACCTATCCCTTGATCGAAGAAGAAGCAGAAGAAGGACTCGAACACAAGTAAACATCGCTCTCTCGTCATGATCATCGCGAACCTGCACCTGCAACTGGTGGTGTAGTAATCTGTGAGCCACGAGGACTCAGCAATCCCATTACCATGGGTATCAAGACTAGCAAAGCTTAATGGGAGAGGAAGGGGTAAAGTGGTGAGGTTGCAGCAGCGACTAAGCATATATGGTGGCTAACATACGCAGGTGAGAGCGAGAAGAGGAACAAAGGAACGGTCGTCAACTAGTAATGATCAAGAAGTGATCCTGAACTCCTACTTACGCCGACATAACCCGTAAACCGTGTTCTCCTCTCGATCAACCCCAAAAGAGACACTCACGGTTACGCATACGGTTGGTGTATTTTAATTAAGAACAACTTCGGTTTTCTACAACCGACATTAACAAATTCCCATCTGCCACATAATCGCGGGCACGGCTTTCGAAAGTTCAAAAGCCCGCAGGGTGTCCCAACTTAGCCCATGATAAGCTCTCGCGATCAACGAAGGATATTCCTTCCCGGAAGACCCGATCAGCCTCGAGTCCCGCCACAAGACATTTCGACAGAATAAAACAAGACCAGAAGACCTCCCTGCGTGCCGACACCTCGATAGTAGCCGCACAGATCTCGCCTCGTGCCACGACCGGATGAGCAGACGACGGCAACCGACGATACCCCAAGTTGCCTCGGGCGGCACCGCAAGTGGTTTAGTTTGACCAACACTTAGACAAGCATTGGCCCGGGGTAATAAAGATGACCTCGGGATGCGCGACTCCCAAGGGAAAAAAGGCTAGGTGAGGCAAATGTAAAACCAATGTTGGGCCTTGCTGGAAAAGTCTTACTCAAAGCGAATCGTCAAGGGGTCCTATAAATCACCCGACCGCGTTAGGGACGCAAAATCCGGGAACATAATACCGATATGACGGAAACTAGGGCGGCAAGAGGAACAAAACACTGTGCAAAAGGCCGAGCCTTCCACCCTTTACCAAATATATAGATGCATTAATTAAATAAGATATATTGTGATATCCCAACAAGTAAACATGTTCCAACAAGGAACAACATCTCCATGTTCCAACAAGGAACAAACTTCATCTTCACCGCAACTAACAACGCTATAAGAGGGCTGAGCAAAGCAAGTAACATAGCCAAACAACGGTTTGCTAGGAAGGTGCAAAAGGTTAGAGGTCGACATGGCAATTAGGTAGGCTTGAGCAGCAAGTGATAGGTAGCGCAGCATAGCGAAAGAACGAAGCAGCTAGCATAGCAATGATAGTAGTGAGATCCAGGGTAGCGGTCATCTTGCCTGAAATCCCGCAAGGAAGAAGAACGAGTCCATGAAGAAGATGAACGGAAGAAGCCGAACCAAGCGTAGACAAACGAATCCTCACGATCGCAACGAAACGAGAACTAACAAGAAGAAGCATACAACATAGTAAACACCCACACATAGACAAGACATGATGCACAACCGAGCATGATGCATGCCAAAGCTACATGAAGCTACTCATGGCAAGAGATGATGCAAACAAGAGCAACACATCAAGGCAAGTTTAAATGAGGCCGGAAACAACATATAACAATTCCGGTAAGTCCTCATATGCTAATTTCGAAATTGGTCCAGATCTGAATAAACCTTATGTTCAAGTTGTTAAACAGCAATTTAAGATGCACCACGATGATCTGCACGAAATTCTAGTCAAGTTACATATAAAGTACATTTAATTCGAGCTACGCCTAGAAGATATGAGCAAAACAAGATAAGCATGGCATTGATGCAAAATGCACTCAAACATCAAGCAAACACCTCAAAACAAGGATGCAACATGATAATAAGAAGCTACATGCAAAATCAAGCAAGTTTCATATAGAGCACACTCAAAACGGAGCAACGGTTCAACACATACACCCTATACAAGTTTAAAGGACAAGCTGTCCAAAACAAAGAATAGGCATATTGCAAGCATCAAAACAACATGCTACAGGACCTCAACATGAAAACAAAAGGCATGGTCATGATGTACAGGTAAAGCATTACAAAACATGAGCACTGAGCTATCTCCAGAAATCACTAGAACATGCTCAAAATGACATGGCAAGATTGCAAATAATAACAGCCAGTGCATTGGCGTAAATAACATCAAAGTTGCAATGTTTAGAGCTATCAAACAACATGTTACAGGAACTTAACATGGTAAACAAAGGCATGGCATGAATCTACTAATTGCATAGAACAAAAGTCCCTTACTGACCATAAGCCAAAAGGATCAAGATATGATGGCACCCACGTAAACATGGCAAGTTGTATTACAGATTCATACATGGCAGGAACAACGATAAGTAGGCATGTTGATGAGCTTGAACCACTCACCACAGAGCAATACATGGCATGGCAAGGCAACCAATAGTAAGAAGACATGACATAGAAGCTATACATGGCAAGAGCAACATCATAGCATGCAAGGATCAACTACAACAACCTTGGCAAAATTGAATAACATGTAAACAACCTGCCAGGAAACATTTTATAGCAAAAGTAGAGCTCGATTGACTCAAGCTATGGCACTCCATAATTGCAAACAAGGGCATGGATGGATAGAGCAAGACATGCATAACAAAACATCCTTACTGAAGTATCTCAAAATATGCATGGATCTCTCAGTAGCATCAAGTTAACATGGCATCAAAATATCGCCTAAACAGGCTGAAATCAGCAACATCAGAAGCCTACTTTGCATGCTTGTGCTAGTCACCACAGAGATCACAAAAATACATGGCATATACCCCTGGAAAGATGGCATGGCATATTACAAAACACATGTAGGACTCAAGATCATAGGGTGCACACATCAATCATGGCAAAATGACAAAGTGCATGTTCGATATGAATCAGAAACTAACATCACATAGCACTCTTCTAACAGCATTTAGGGCATCAAGATGAGCTCAAATGAAAATGATGCAATGATATGAAATGATCTACTCATCGAGACGAACATTTTGACATATTACATGCGCAAAACGGAACAACGATGACAGAGTTATGGCATGACGAAAATGCAACAAAATATCCAACAATTTCGGGGACTTAGAGAAAATTCGGAGGGGGAAGAAATTCAACCGCTGGATTTCACGGAGTTCGCCGAGAGGAGGGGGATCACGGAGACGGAGAGGAGGGGGCGGCCAGGCTCGCCGGAGATGGGGAAGGGCGGCGCCGGGCGGCAAGACGGATCCGGCCGACCTCACGGATCCGCCGGATCCCGCCAAGGGGGGCGAGGACGAGCTCACGGAGCTCGCGGGCCGAGGGCGGCGGCGCGCCTGAGCTGGGAGGCGACGGCGGGTGCGGGCGCATCGGCGGGCGGGGAGGAGGCGCCGGAGGAGCTCGGACAGCGGCGGGCGCCGGGCGGGCTCGGCGAGCCTGGCCGCCGAGGCGGGCGGAGCGACACGTGGCGGCGCGGGAGTGGTTATGGGCGGCGGCGCGGGCGTGTCCGGGCGGAAAACGGACATGTCCGCGCAATGAGGACGAAGGGACTAGGGTTAGGTGGATTCATCCGCGAATTTTGGAGGGGAGGGCATATATAGGTAGAGGGAGCTAGAGAGTCCAAATGAGGTGCGGTTTTGCCACGCGATCGTGATCGAACGACCGAGAGCATGGAGGGAGTTTGGTGGGTTTTGGGCCACTTAGAAAAGGGTGTTGGGATGCAATACAAAGAGGCTTTCATGTTATCCTGTTAACTGCTGAGTACCAAACGACCTCCAAATGATCCGAAACTTGACAGCGGTTCACCGGTGCTATACCAAGGCCGCTATAAACCTCGTCCAATCCGAGACCGCTTAATACCCGCATACCTAAAAGATGTTAAAAGGGGCGCCGGAGACATAGGAGTGCCGGATTGCAAAACGGACAACGGGAAAATGCTCGGATGCATGAGACGAACACGATGCAAAATGAAATGCGATGATGACATGATATGAAATGCGATGATGACATGGCAAAGTGCAACACGCAAGCACATGACATGGCAACGACGGCGAATAATCGGCGTACACCGGGCGATCGAATCCGAGGCGCTATAATCGGTGTTTTGGCATTGGCCGCACTGAAATTTTTATGCTGCATCTAGACACCAGGGCTTAGGGCATTATTCTGCCCATTTTCATAAAGACCGAATACCTTAGGGAGTATTCGCGCCTCGAAGTTAGGCCTTATATGCATTAGCTCCAATCATGTCTTCGGTCAAATGTTGGGTTGCCTGCCCCTGTTTTGCTGCCTTACGCCCGCTTTCACCGCTAACACGGCACTGTGGAGAACCATCGCGACAGTGCCCGGTTCGCCGGGCGAAAGCACCTCAAGAGAGAAAGCCAAAACTGACTGTCATGATATAGCGAGAGACCGTCAACCACTGATGACTCACAGAATGTTTAGAATTCTCCGATTAACGAAGGACCGTTTTGGTCAGCACATACGCACTCTCGACCGGGAGAGTGCGGAAGTTCTGTGGGCTATATAGTAGCCCCACCTCGAACTCCTATGGCTAAGTGAAAGTGAAAAGCATTATAGTCTGGTTGCTCGTTTGCTACGCTATCACCTCCTTAACAGGACCAAGACGTTGGATTAAGAGTGAAAAGCGCTTTTTATGAACACCTCAAGACTATGTGCGTGGGGGCTAAAGCCAAGGACTGCCATCTTTCAAGTTATACACATATACATAAACGGGCCAGACAGGAGTAGTTTACTACTTGAACGCACAAGTATAAAAACACTCATATTACATTGAAACATTGTCTTCACAAATCATACATGTCATTCCAACATAATATCCTTCGAGCATCGCGGCTCTATTAAACGAAAGCCGATGTGACTTCTTCAAAGTAGTGCTCGGCAGTACTGCTTCGCTCGAGTCTTGGGATGCAACGCCGGTGGCCTTCATCTCGCCAAAGATGTCTTGACACGGCAAGAGCCATCCGCGCCCTCAATACACGCCGATCGCTTCATTGCGCCGACACGCTGCACCGCACCAAGAAACTGCTGACTACACCAAAATAGTTTCGGTGGGGTCCGTCCGCCACAAGTGAGTCAAGACATGCTTCATGGCCAATCCGGACAATCGATTCAGCTCGCCCATTCGCCAACCGATTGGTCACGGCAGAGGACGCCCGGACTATGGAATTGCGACCAATATAGCTCTTCCTTCAGGCCCCTTTCGCCCCGGAAGTGCTCAATCGCTGGCCCACAGCCCGCCGCCAAGTCCAGATAAGCATCCTCTCGAACTCCATAATTTATCCAATGGAGCATACTTTGATCTGTATATATCTCCGCAGCAGAGACGGTTTTCCAATGAATTGCCCGGCCCGACTAAGCTCCTCCTTGGCAGCTCTCAAAGCCGATTGGGCGTTTGATTCAAGTATGCCTTGTTTAGGCCCTCTTGTTCCGCTTTGACGCTCTTTTTTCAAGAACCTCGCAGCGATCGGCAACATTCCTTAACTTTTGGCCATCTCGCCATCTCCTCTTTGCTTCGGCAAGGAGCAGCCCGCTCAGCTTTAGCTCTTCGCCGATTTAAAGCGGCCGATTATCGCTCTCGGCTTGTTTCTTTCGCCGCAAGTTCTCGCCCGCAGCCTCAACGGCAGCGGCACCATCTGCATTAAGCATACACACAAGAAGACATGGGCATCAAGCTCCCTTACCAGGTGTCCGTGATAGAAGTCGATACCTTGTGACTCGTTAAACCGCTTATCGACCAGCGATGTCCGCGGCCCGCTTCGCCAAGTTGCCGCTTAGTTCGGCATATTCATCATCCCGCTGGCCTCCGGACGCCCGCCACCTATTTAGAAGCGGCGATGTGTTAAAACTGAGACTTGATCTCGCACGCTGTCAATTTTGACAACATACCGAGTCTAAGGGCTACTATCTACACAGTATGATTTTATATGCATAATCGCCGAAGGTACATCATTTTTTGCAGATTTCAAATCCCGCCAAGAAGCTTCGACGGTTTCATGCAATCCGCCTCCATGGATGCATTTTTCAATCACCGCACTCCATTAGAGCACGGTGATCTTCCGAGATAGCCACTCGCCCAAGCAGATCCTTCAGATCCTCCGATCAAGACACCACTTGGCGCTGACCTTCCGCCTCACGGACTTGGGGAACCTCCGCGACTACACCTCCGGTCAGTCCGCCTACATGAGTGTGCGACAGGTGGAGGCGTTGCTTCCATCATCTCCTAAGAAGATCCTCAAGACGAGCTCACGAGAAGGGCTGAGGTCCGAACTACAAGGTACAATTTCGTTATCTTCATAAATAAATACAGGATGTTCCTTATTTACAAGACCCTTCGCTTTACTTACGGCTCACTGGAGGGCTGATCCCTTGGGGAAATAGTGCGGCTGGGTTACTTCTCAGCACGACTCTCCGACGAAGATTCCTTCCTTTCTTTGAGGCCTTGACCTCCGGATCTTCCAAGCGGTCCTTCTTTCTCCTAAGGTGGGACTTTAATCCTCCTTCCTTGATAGCCTCCTTCACAGAGGCAGTTGCTCCCCACTCCTCCCTTCACCTTCTTCAAAGGCGCCGACCTTCAACATCTTGGTCAACATGGATCCGCGTGGTCTCCGGGAGGGAGCCGACACCTTATCAACTTTGCCTTGGCAATCCACTCCTGCTCAAGAAATGGCCTTTAAAGGGCATATATATAAAATAATGAATGAACGGCTTGTCCGGTTACAGGACTACTTACTTGAGTATCCGGGCGATTGCAGCTTAGTCCTCGTGTCTCGGTCAAGTCCGACACTTCTCTTGTGATCCAAGAATAGTTTATACATCTCCACGGGTGTCGTGCCCATAAAATTTTGGAGAGCTCGTGGTCCCTCCAGATTGAATTCCACAAAGCGGAGGGGGCAACGCTTGCAGGGCTGAAGACGCCGGATCACCATAACCCGCGCCATCGCAACCAGATTGATCCTCTTCCGTAGGTCTCGACACGGCCTCGCAGCAGGGAACGCCCTGACGACCCCACGAGCCCCTTGTTGACCCATGACACCAGCCGCTGTGGTGGACCCGAGCGAAGGCAGGAGCGCCACCATTTGGTGCCCCCGAGCGGTGATATAAAACCACCTCCTGCTACAAACCGAGCTCCTCTTGAAAAGAGCCCTGCCATGGAGCATCAAGACATTTGCTTATGACTGCCCCTCTCGCGACTGCTTGCTGCCCCTTGATCGCTTTTGGCTCCACCTTTAAAGGTCTTGAGCCACAATCCAAAGTGAGTGGTAATATGGAGGAAGGCCTCGATACAACGATGAATGACGAGATATGGAGGATGGACCTGATTCAAGTCATGGAAATCAAGCCCATAATAAAACATGAGCCCCCCGCAAAGGGGTCCGCTTGGAAGCCTAAACCCCGACGGAAGTGAGACACTTAACACCACGCTCGCCGGGCTCAGGAGGGAATGACCTGCACTAGAGCAGGCAGCCTATGCGAGATCTCGCCGTTAGATACCGGGCGCCTCGCAGCTTTAGCACGCCTTCTTCAGAACGGAGGAAGACACCCATCGCCATGTTGGTCGGAGCCGACATCATTGAAAGTCCGTTACCAATCAAGCTTTGGGGTGTTGGAACTCAAGCGCTAGGCTAACTCGATAGAGGGTGTAAAAAGGAGAGGGCCTTGGTCTCGTTATAAAGAGGTTGAATAACAAGAGCCCACCCTGTGGTCGATTAGGACTCACCTTTGATAGAAAAGGCAGGCAAGTGACAGCACGCTTGGGTTACCCACGTCCGTATTGATGAGAATCCCGGAATAAGGGGGCACGATCCACGCTTTGATAAGGTGTGCTAAGGAAACCGCCTCGCTAAACACGCCGAGGTGGAACAATAAAAACGATTCATATGAAGGCCCCGCCTGTGGTGTGATGTCATGCCGCAGTATCACGCCGCAGATCTGTGCAAAAACTATTCTCTATGGTGTTATGTGGAACTTGTTTTGCAGAGCCGACACTATCCCGTGTTCACAATCTTCTACAAATTATTCGAGGAAGAACCCGCCTTTGCAATGCCGAAGACAATATGCGCTACGGACTCGCCGCCATTGAAGCCTGGTTCAGGGCTACCGAGGAGTTCAGACTAGGGGTGTCCGGATAGCCGAACTATCATCATCGACCGGACTCCAAGACTATGAAGATACAATATTGAAGACTTCGCCCCGTGTCCGGATGGGACTTTCCTTGGCGTGGAAGGCAAGCTTACGATACGGATATGTAGATCTCCTACAATTGTAACCGATCTGTGTAACCCTAACCCTATCCGGTGTCTATATAAACCGGAGGGTTTTAGTCCAGAGGACTAACAACAATCATACTATAGGCTAGCTTCTAGGTTTAGCCTCCTTGATCTCGTGGTAGATCCACTCTTGTAACACACATCATCAATATTAATCTAGCAGACGTAGGGTTTTACCTCCATCAAGAGGGCCCCAACCGGTAAAACATCGTGTCCCTTGTCTCTCGTTACTATCCGCCTAGACGCACAGTTCGGGACCCCCTACCCGAGATCCGCCGGTTTTGACACCGACAAGAATCCTTCGCCACCAAGTCCGGAGTATTCGCCCTATGGAGAGCAACAGTAAAGAGTCCGGAAAGTCCGTGCACAATCGGACATGTTGATCGGTCTTCGAGCAATCGGCTATCTTAGAGGCGCATCGTACTTTAATGGGTACGGTGGTTGAGAGGATTTCATCCACCAAAAGTGGGTTGCATGAAGCTTTTATGATCCTGCTAAGAGGCTTTGAGGTACGCGAAGTAACATATATACTTTTTGACGGTACCGCACACGCTAGGTGTGCTCTATACAAATAGTAGCCCCTGAGACTCTGGTTGCTGTCCAAAGGCGGAAAACAAAGGATCATAGTTCCAGGTAATGATCGCGTTGCTTACATGTGCAGGCGGCCGAGGGTCCGGTGGCTGGCCGGACTGCTGGGTATGCCGAACTGAGGCGGCAGCTTGACGCGGCAGATGCCGACATCGCGCTTGTGAACAAGCGGCTTGACAAGGCACAGGGTATGTATTTTCGGGTTGTCAACAAATATTAAGAGGAGCATGATGCTAGTATCTATAATATGTTGTGACTGCAGATGGAGCTGCAGCGTGGAGACCCTTCGCGGAACTTGCCCGAGCCAAGGAACAAGCCAGAGAAGTGATGCGGTCGCCTCTAAAGGCGGTCAAGAGTTAAGAGTCAACAGGCTGCTCATCGCCAGAGCAAACATAAAATAGCCAAGATGGATGTTGAGCTGAAAGATGCCGCCACCGATATGATCTTCTTGAAAAGGAAAGCCAAACGAGAGCGGCTGACCTGAAGAAAGCCATGGAAGCAGCTAAGAAAACCCACTCTAAAATCAGAGCGGCGAAGGAGGAGCTCCGCAAGTCGAGATATCACGGCTGTGAAGGAAATATGCCCTAGAGGCAATAATAAAGTTATTATTTATTTCCTTATTTCATGATAAATGTTTATTATTCATGCTAGAATTGTATTAACCGAAACATAATACATGTGTGAATACATAGACAAACATAGTGTCACTAGTATGCCTCTACTTGACTAGCTCGTGAATCAAAGATGGTTAAGTTTCCTAGCCATAGACATGAATTGTCATTTGATTAACGGGATCACATCATTAGGAGAATGATGTGATTGACTGACCCATTCCGTTAGCTTAGCACTTGATCGCTTAGTATGTTGCTATTGCTTTCTTCATGACTTATATATGTTCCCCGTAACTATGAGATTATGCAACTCCTGCTTACGGAGGAACACTTTGGTGCTACCAAACGCCACAACGAATCGGGTGATTATAAAGGAGTACTACAGGTGTCTCCAAAGGTACATGTTGGGTTGGCGATTTCGAGATTAGATTTTGTCACTCCGATTGTCGGAGAGGTATCTCCGGCCCTCTCGGTAATGCACATCACTATAAGCCTTGCAAGCAATGTAGTTAATGAGTTAGTTACGGAATGATGCATTACGAACGAGTAAAGAGACTTGCCAAGAACTAGATTGAACTAGGTATTGATACCGACGATCAAATCTCGCAAGTAACATACCGATGACAAAGGAACAACGATGTTGTTATGCGGTTTGACCGATAAAGATCTTCAGAGAATATGTAGGAGCCAATATGGGCATCCAGGTCCCGCTTATTGGTTATTGACCGAGAATACTTCTAGGTCATGTCTACATAGTTCTCGAACCCGTAGGGTCCGCACGCTTAAGGTTTCGGCGATGCTTATATTATGAGTTTATGAGTTTCGATGTACCAAGGAGTTCGGAGTCCCGGATGAGATCGGGACATGACGAGGAGTCTCAAATGGTCGAGACGTAAAGATCGATATATTGACGACTATATTCGAGTTCGGAAAGGTTCCAATGGTTCGGTATTTTTCGAGTACCGAGAGTTACGGGAATTCGCCGGGAGAAGTATTGGGCCTTATTGGGCCCTCAAGGAAAGAAAAGGGCTGCCTAGGGCAGGCCGCGCTTCCCATGGCCTAGTCCGAATTGACTAGGGAGGCCGCACCCTCCTTCCTTCCCTTCTCTCTTCCCTTCCTTGTCTCCTACTCCTAATACAGAAGGACTCCTAGTTGAGTAGAAAGGGGAATCCCACTCCTGGGAGTAGGACTCCCAT
Organism: Aegilops longissima; assembly: GCA_021605205.1. Classification (NCBI taxonomy): domain Eukaryota; kingdom Viridiplantae; phylum Streptophyta; class Magnoliopsida; order Poales; family Poaceae; genus Aegilops; species Aegilops longissima. The sequence continues at coordinate 194,076,632 of CM038682.1, forward strand.
GGCGCCGCCTCCTAGGGCCGGCCTCCTCCTCCCTCCCTCCTTTATATACGGGGCAGGGGCACCCCATGGACACACAAGTTGATCTACGGATCGCTCCTTAGCCGCAGCGGTGCCCCTCCACCATATTCCACTTCGGTCATATCGTCACGGAGCTTAGGCGAAGCCCCGCGCCGGTGGAGTATCATCATCGCCACCACGCCGTCAGGTCGACGAACTCATCCCCGACGCTTTGCTGGATCGGAGCCCGGGATCGCCATCGAGCTGAACGGTGCTGAACTCGGAGGTGCCGTGACGCTCGTTACTTGGATCGGTCGGATCGTGAAGACGCACGACTACATCAACCGCGTTGTTATAACGCCTCGCCACGGTTCACGAGGGTACGTGGACATACACTCTCCTCTTGTTGCTATGCCATCACCATGATCTTATGCAGCGTAGGGAAATTTTTGAAATTACTACGCTCCCCAACAAAGGGCATCCGAGCCTGGTTTTATGCGCTGATGTCATATGCACGAGTAGAACACAAGTGAGTTGTGGGTGATATAAGTCATACTGCTTACCAGCATGTCATGCTTTGTTCGGGCGGTATTGTGAGATGAAGCGCCCGACCGACATTACGCCAGACGCTTACGCGAGACTGGTTTCACCGCTCGAGCACTCGCTGCTTAAAGGTGACCGCGGTGTCTGCTTTCTCACTTTAGTTGAACCGAGTGACTACGCCCGTCCTTGCGAAGGTTAAAACAGCACCAACTTGACAAACTATTGTTGTGGTTTTGATGCGAGGTAAGAACGGTTCTTGCTTAGCCTTTGCAGCCACGTAAAACTTGCAACAACAAAGTAGAGGACGCCTAACTTGTTTTTGCAGGCATGTTGTGATGTGATATGGTCAAGACGTGATGCTATATTTTATTGTATGAGATGATCATGTTTTGTAACCCAAGTTATCGGCAATCGGCAGGAGCCATATGGTTGTCGCTTATTGTATGAAATGCAAAAGCCATGTAATTGCTTTACTTTATCACTAAGCGGTAGCGATAGTCGAGAAGCAATAGTTGGCTAGACGACAACGATGCTACGATGGAGATCAAGGTGTCGTACCGGTGGCGATGGTGATCATGACGGTGCTTCGAGATGGAGATCACAAGCACAAGATGATGATGGCCATATCATATCACTTATATTGATTGCATGTGATGTTTATCCTTTATGCATCTTATCTTGCTTTGATTGACGGTAGCATTATAAGATGATCTCTCACTAAAATTATCAAGAAGTGTTCTCCCGAGTATGCACCGCTATAAAGTTCTTCGTGCCGAGACACCACGTGATGATCGGGTGATAGGCTCTACGCTCAAATACAACGGTGCAAAACAGTTGCACACGCGAATACTCAAGTTAAACTTGACGAGCCTAGCATATAACAGATATGGCCTCGAACACGGAGACCGAAAGGTCGAGCGTGAATCATATAGTAGATATGATCAACATATTGATGTTCACTGCTGAAACTACTCCATCTCACGTGACGATCGGACATGGTGTAGTTGATATGGATCACGAATCACTTAGAAGATTAGAGGGATGTCTATCTAAGTGGGAGTTCTTAAGTAATATGATTAATTGAACTTTAATTTATCATGAACTTAGTCCCGTAGTATTTTGCAAATTATGTTGTAGATCAATAGCTCGCGTTGTTGCTTCCCTATGTTTTTATATGTGTTCCTAGAGAAAATTGTATTGAAAATGTTAGTAGCAATGATACGGATTGGATCCGTGATCCTGAGGTTTATCCTCATTGCTGCACGTAAGAATTATGTCCTTGATGCACCGCTAGGTGATGACCTATTGCAGTGAGCGATGCGACGCTATGAACATTTGTTGATCCGTGATCCGAGGTTTATCCTCATTGCTGCATGAAGAATTATGTCCTTGATGCACCGCTAGGTGACAGACCTATTGCAGGAGCGTATGCGCACGTTATGAACGCTATTAGCTCAATATGATGACTACTTGATAGTTTAGTGCACCATTCTTAACGGCTTAGAATCGACTTCAAAGACGCTTTTGAACGCCATGGACCATATGAGATGTTCTAGGAATTGAAGTTAATATTTCAAGCAAATACCCGAGTTGAGAGATATGAAGTCTCCAACAAGTTCTATAGCTAAAAGATGGAGGAGAATCGCTCAACTAGTGAGCATGTGCTCAGATTGCCTGGGTACTTCAATCGCTTGAATCAAGTGGGAGTTAATCTTCCGATAAGATAGTGATTGACAGAATTTTCTAGTCACCATCACTAAGTTACTAGAACTTCGTGATGAACTATAGTATGCAAGGGATGACGAAAACGATTCTTGAGCTCTTCGTGATGTTGAAATCGACGAAGGTAGAAATCAAGAAAGAGCATCAAGTGTTGATGATAGACAAGACCACTAGTTTCAAGAAAAGGGCAAAGGAAAGAAAGGGAAACTTCAAGTAGAATGGCAAAAGTTGTCACTCCCGTGAAGAAGACCAAAGCTAGACCAAAGCCTGAAACCGAAAGTGCTTACATCGCAAAGGAAATGGTCACTTGAAGCGGAAATGCCCTCAATATTTGGTGGATAAGAAGGATGGCAAAGTGAACAAGAGTATATTTGATATACAGGTTATTGATGTGTGCCTTACTAGTGTTTATAGCAACCCCTCGGTATTTGATACTGGTTCGCTTATAAAATTAGTAACTCAAACGGAGTTGCATAATAAAATGTAAACTAGTTAAGGGTGAAGTGACGATGTGTGTTGAAAGTAGTTTCAAGATTGATATGATCATCATCGCACACTCCCTATACTTTCGGGATTAGTGTTGAACCTAAATAAATGTTATTTGGCGCTTATGCTGAGCATGAATATGATTTGATCATGTTTATTGTAATACGGTTATTCATTTAAAATCGAGAATAATTGTTACTCTGCTTACATGAATAAAACCTTCTATGGTCATACACCCAATGAAAATGGTTTGTTGGATCTCGATCGTAGTGATACACATATTCATAATATTGAAGCCAAAAGATGCAAAGTTAATAATGATAGTGCAACATATTTGTGGCACGCCGCTTAGGTCATATTATGTATAGCGATGAAGAAACTCCATGCTGATGGGATTTTGGAATCACTTGATTATGAATCACTTGATGCTTATAACCATGCCTCATGGGCAAGATGACTAAGACTCCGCTCTCCGAACAATGGAGCGAGCAACAGATTTGTTGGAAATCATACATACCGATGTATGTGGTCCGATGAATATTAAGGCTCGCAACAAGTATCATTATTTTCTGACCTTCACAGATGATTTGAGCATATATGGGTATATCTACTTGATGAAACATAAGTCTGAAACACTTGAAAAGTTCAAAGAATTTCAGAGTGAAGTGAAGAATCATCGTAATAAGAAAATAAAAGTTTCTACGATATGATCGCAGAGGTAAAATATTTGAGTTACGAGTTTGGCCTTCAGTTAAAACAATGTGAAATAGTTTCACAGCTCACGCCACATGGAACACCATAACGTAATGGTGTGTCCGAACGTCATAACCGCACTTTATTTGATATGGTGCGATCAATGATGTCTCTTACCGATTTACCAATATCGTTTTGGGGTTATGCATTAGAGACAGCTGTATTCACATTAAATAGGGCACCATTAAACCGCTGAGACGACACCGTATGAACTATGGTTTGGCAAGAAACCTAAGCCGTCGCTTTCTTAAAGTTTGAGTTGCGATGCTTATGTGAAAAGGTTTTCAACCCGATAAGCTCGAACCCAAATCGAAAAGTGCGCCTTCATAGAATACCCAAAGGAAACTGTTGGGTACCTTCTATCACAGATCCAAAGGCAAAACATTCGTTGTTAAGAATGGATCCTTTCTAGAGAAGGAGTTTCTCTCAAAGAAGTGAGGGAGGAAAGTAGAGCTTGATAAGGTAATTTGTACCTTCTCCCGAATTGGAAAGTAGTTCATCACCAAATCAGTTCCAGTGATGCCTACACCAATTAGTGAGGAAGCTAATGATGATGATCATGAAACTTCAAGATCAAGTTACTACCAAAACCTCGTGAGGTCAACCAGAGTAAGATCCGCACTGAGTGGTACGGTAATCCTATTCTAGAAGTCATGTTACTAGACCATGATAAACCTACTAACTATGAGGAAGCGATGATGAGCCCAGATTCGTGAAATGGCTTGAGGCCATAAAATCTGAGATATGATCCATGTATGAGAACAAAGTATGGACTTTGATTGACTTGCTCGATGATCAGCAAGCCATGTTAAATAAATGGATCTTCAAGAGGAAGACAGATGCTGATAGTAGTGTTACTATCTACAAAACTCGACCTGTCGCAAAAGGTTTTCGACAAGTTCAAGGGATTGACTACGATGAGATATTCTCACCCGTAGTGATGCTTAAGTCTGTCCGAATCATGTTAGCAATTGCCGCATTTTATGATTATGAAATTTGGCAAATGGATGTCAAAACTGCATTCCTTAATGGATTTTTAAAGAAGAGTTGTATATGATGCAACCGAAGGTTTTGTCAATCCAAAAGGAGCTAACAAAGTGTGCAAGCTCCAATGATCCATTTATGGACTGGTGCAAGCATCTCGAGTTGGAATATATGCTTGATGATTTGATCAAAGCATATGGTTTTACATGACTTTTGGAGAAGCCTGTGTTTACAAGAAAGTGAGTGGAGCACTACAACATTTCGATAAGTATATGTGAATGACATATTGTTGATCGGAAATAATGTAGAATTATTCTGCAAAGCATAAAGGAGTATTTGAAAGGAGTTTTTCAAAGAAGGACCTCGTGAAGCTGTTATATATTGAGCATCAAGATCTATAGAGATAGATCAAGACGCTTGATAAGTTTTTCAATGTGTACATACCTTGACAAGATTTTAAAGTAGTTCAAAATGGAACAATCAAAGAAAGAGTTTCTTGCCTGTGTTACAAGGTGTTAAATTGAGTAAGACTCAAATCCCACCACGGCAGAAAATAGAAAAGAGAATGAAAGTCATTCCCTATGCCTCACCATAGGTTCTATAAAGTATGCTATGCTATGTACTGCACCTATTGTATACCTTGCTCTGAATTTGGGAAGGAGGCAATAGTGATCTAGGAGTAGATCATCGGACATTGGTCAAGAAAATCCTTAGTGAGGACTAAGGAAATATTTCTCGATTATGGAGGTGATAAAAGAGCCCGTCAGAAAGAGTTAACCCGAGGGTCCGGAGGGTTAAGGTTTCGGCACCTTTTTAAGAAGTTTAGAAGGTTTGATTGGTAATCAAAGGAGTTCAGTTCCCGGATTGAAATTCAAAACAATGCAGGATTTAAATTGGTTTGAAGCTTAAAGATTATATTTGAGCCTATTTATTTGGAGTTCGGAAAGGTTTCCAAATGTTCGGTTTTTTCAGCCAAATTCGGGGTTTCCCAAAGAAGATTCCCTTGGGCCCCGCCGGAAAAAAGGGTGCCTAAAGGCAAGGCGGGCTTCCCCTTCATTGGCCTAAGTTTGAATTGCTGGGGGCCCAAACCTCCTTCCCCCTCCTCCCTTCCCCCCTTTTTCTTTAATCAGGAAGGACCCATTGAGTAGGGGGAACCCCTGGGAGTTAGGACTTTCCCAATGGGGCCCCTCCAGGGCCGGGCCTCCTCCTTCCCTTCCTTTAAAATAAGGTGGGGCCAAACCCCATACCAAAGTTGATTCGGATCGTCCTTAAGGTCAGGCGGTGCCCTTCCACCCAATATTCCACTTTCCATATACCGGGAGCCCGAAGCCCTTTTTGCCGCGGAGAATCCAATAACGCCAAAACCCCTTCGCATGAAACCCGGAACTTCATCCCCAACGCTGGCGGAGGTCCGGGACGGCCAATTTTACCTGCGGCCCTTGAAGGAGGTCCCACGCCTCCTTATTTTGATTTGGTGGATGTTTAAGAGGGCACCACAAATCAAGGGGTTAAATTAAAGCCCGCCAGGGTTAGAAGGGTTGTTGCTACACCCCTCCGTTTATGAACACCAGACTTGGGGCGAAGGGAAATTTTGGAAATTAACCTAAGCTTCCCCAACCAAGGAAAGCCCTCCGGTTGCTAAATTTCAAGATCCAAGGGATGGCCCTTTTCCATCAATTGGGAAGTTCCCGATTTGGATTGGGATGAATCCCTAACCCGATTCGAGTTTTAAAGGTTCGTAAAGTTCAAGAAGTTTGGAAAGGGTTTTCCTCCAATAAAAGGTCCCAACACCGTTCCTCAAAATAAATTAACCAAATGGGAAAAAACCAAGTTCCAATTGTCCGACTTGGCCATGAGGCCCGGCCTTATTTAAATCTTTTCCCTAAAGGGACCGCGGTTTTTCTTTCCGGTTGTAAAATTCCTTTGGGATTTGGCCGGACATGAATTCCAAAAGGTTCTGCCATTAGGGTGCCCAAACGGAAGGCCCCTCCTCGGTTTTAACCATAACGGGCCAAGGAATGGAACCCCCCTTCCAAGTTTAAAAATTAAATAGGCCCAGTTCCCACCGAGCCCACAATTTTGGGGGAAGCCTGAAGGCAACCCGGTAAATGGAGGCCTGCCTTCAAAGATTACATTGTTCGGGGCTGTTCCCCAAATTGCCAAAAACCCAATTGCCATTTGGATTAAAAGGGTTGTTTTAATTTTGGGTTGAAAGATTTGGCCTCCCCGGTATTCCCCATAGTTTATGTTAGATTTCCTTGGAAATTTCCGTCTGGCCTTCAAGGCCCAAACGGGCCTAAGCGGGGGTGTTCCAAAAGGACCATTCACCTTTCCAAACCCCGCCTTGGTTCCATTATTAAGGAGGGCCGCCAACAAAGGCAACCGGCCTATTGCTTAACCTTTCCACTTAGCCAAAGGGTTTAACCGGGGCCACAAAGGCCCGGCCCACCGCCAGGCCGGTTTTAAGACTCCAAACCGAAACCATTTTTCTTAATGCCGAAGGGAATTTCGCAAAGTTTCCGGCCGGGAGTTCAATCCGAAAGGGCCCTGACTTAACCCCTGGTTTAACCAATGGGCAAATTATTTTCACCAAGAGGTGCCCCAATGAACCAGGGCCCCTCGCAATTCCCCCGGTCCAATTAGCCAATGACAACCGTTTGGTTTGCCATGGACCGGCAAACCAACTTCCCAAAACAGGATTGGAGGAAAACAATTATGGGCCGCCCTTCCCCGGCGCCTAACACCCCCTGGTTTCCGGACTTTACCCTAAACTGGGGAGGAAACACCCTCGAAGGACCCTTAAAAGGGGGTAGAATTTCCAAGGGGAAAAATGCTTCCCGAACCCCGTTGGGAAAAACCCAAGGTCCTCGTGGGAGGGGCCCCAAATCCCCAAAAGGCCTAAGGCCTGGTAAAAGAAAGGGAAGTTTTTTAAACCTTTTTGGCCCTTTCTTGAGGATAAAAACCCTTTAGGGCCCCCCTTTAAATTGATATTTTGGGATTATTGGGATGATAAGAGGGATCTACCACGGGGATCAAGGAAGGGCCAAACCCCTAAGGGCAAAGCCATGGTTAGGAATTGTAAGGTTGGGTTGTTCTCGGAGAAGGTCCGTTTTAAAGACAACCGGAGAGGGTTAAAGGTTTTACAAGGCGGGTTACAATGGAGGGTCAATTTATCCGAAAGCCAAGCTTCCTTTTGCCAAGGAAAGCCCTCCTATATGGGTAAATCCTTCAAACTTGGTTTCAAATCGGGTCCTCGAGGATAAAATTCCCAGGTTCAAGGGGAGAAGAGGATCCGAGGACCCGGGGCAAAGCCCCAAACAGGGGAAGAAATTCGCCAGAGGGTCCTCGTCCGGGAGGCCCCGCCGCACAATCTCCCTTAAAGAGTCAGCCTCCAACGAGCCGTAAGTAGAAAGAAAGGAGTTTTATAATAAGGGACATCCTTATTTGTGCTTCCGAGGATAACTAAAGTTTTTACCTTTGTAGTTCGGATCTCCGCCCTTCGCAAATGAGCTCATCTTCGGGGACCTTCGTCCGGAGATGATGGAGAGCGAGACGCCCGTCCGGGCACTGCTGGATGGGGCGGACGAGCTCAAGTGTCGCCACGAGGGAGCCCCGGTTTGGCAAAGCCGATAGTTCGGCGCCAACTGGTGTACGGGTCAAGGATCTGCTTGAGAAGGCGTTTATCTCGTAAGATCACCACGCATTGATGAGCATGGTGATTGAAAGGATTTCGTCTGGCCAAGGCGGGTTGCACAATGCCGCGTAGTAGTTTGTCAAGGGGTTTGAGGTACGAAAATGACACACCGCTTAACAGCTTTTGCATATAGAATGCGCCTCGTATGGATAGTAGCCCCGAGACTCGTAGGTTGTCAAATCGACAGCTGCGTCGAGGATCAAAATCGCAGGTTTAAATTTCCGCCTTTGCCGATGCAGGTGGCGGTTGTCCGGGGCCACCGACCGACGGAGTTGCCGAACTAAAGCGAAACTCGCTGTTGCGGATGCGACATCACGCTGGTCAACAGCGATTTGATGAGTCGCAAGGTAAGTGTTATCGCGCGTCACTTGGTAAGGGAGCCAAGCCAGCCTCACAACATGTTCGTGAAATGCAGATAGTGCCGCTGTTGTGGAGAGCCTTCGGGTACGAACTTGCTCAAGCCAAGGAGCAGGCCGAAGGAGTAATGCGGCGGCCTCGAGGGCGGCCGAGGAGTTAGCGGCCGAAAAGGGTCGCACACCGCCGGAGCAGGGAAGAGATGGTCGAAATGGCCTGAAGTTAAAAGATGCTACCGACCGTAATGAGGCTCTTGGGAAGGAGCGCTTAGCGGGCAAGAAGACCCGGGAAGGCCATCGCCGGTTAAGGATGCCCGCTCGCAATGCGGGCTATAAAGGAGAGCTGCGCCAAAGCCGAGATATTGTAGCCGGTAAGCCTTTTTCGCTGCGCCAAGGTATACGGATCCAAAGTATGCTCATGGCTAACTGGGGTCCAGAGGACTTTATATGGACTTAGCAATGAAAGCGGCGGATGCCGCCAGCATTTTCGCCGAAGGATCACAAGACTAAGAGCTGTTTTGGTCTCAATTCCATAGTCCGGAGCGTTCACTTCCGCCGACCGACCGCTTGGCCGAGTGGGCTGAGCTAAATAGGTTGTCCGGCTTGCTATGACGGATATAGTGACCCATATCCGCCGGATAGGCCCGAGCCAAGAGTTACTTTGGCTTATTGCAGCAATTTCTTGGGGCGGTGCCGCATATCAAGGCGATGAAGCGGTCGGGCTCAGATAGAGGGTGCGCGGATGGCACTCGCCTGCGTGAAGACACATTGACAGAAATGGATGCCACCGCTGTTGCGCACCCGGTTCGGATGATAACCGTTACCCGCCGAGCACTATTTTGGCGGCGTGCGTGGTGCTCGTGGTAATAGAGTCGCAGTATAAAAAATGTTACGCTTTGAATGAACGCTTTATGATGTAAAACAATATTTATGATGTAAGCGCCTTTTATACTTGTGCTCAAGTAATAGAATATCTCCTATGCGGCCGCTCATGTATACGCGTGTATAACCCGAAAGATGGCAGTCTAAGCGGGCTTTCAGCCCCACGCACAAGGTGCGGGGTGTTCGCAAAAAATAGCTGCTTTCACACTTAATCCGACGCCTCGGTCCTGTAAAGGAGGTGGTAGCGAGCAAACGAGGCAACCGGACTATAATGCTTTATCACTTTCACTTAGCCATGGAGTTCGAGGGTGGGGCTACGACATAGCCTCGGGGCACCGCGCCTCCGGATTTGGGGCGCCAGATGTGCCGGCCGAAACGGCCCTTCGCCAAAGCGGAGGAATCCTAAACATTCCCATGGTCGATCGAGGGTTGACCAGTCTCTCATCAGTATCATGACAGCCGCCGCTTTCATCGAGGTGCTCGCCAAATTAATCGGGGCACAATCGCAGAGTTCTCCGGTGCCGCTTAGAATATGATACGGAACGAAGGCAGCAAAACACAGGAGCCGCAAACCCAACATTTGACCAAAGACATGATTCGAGCTGATGCATATAAGGCCTAACTCGAGACGCCAACACTCCCGGAAGGTGTTCGGTCTTAACAATAGCGGCAAAACAAAGCCCTAAGCCCTTGTGTCCGTGTACGGCAGGTTCTTCTGCACGCCGATGCCAAAACGCCGCTCCACTCTGGTTATAATGATAAACCAGGGATTATAGCAACAAGAGACAGAAGAAAGGTTTACGAGGGTCTTAGTCTAAAAGAGTCCTTAACGGGTCCCTACCGCACGCTCATACCGTGTTCCGCGCAGCCGTATCCTCGGACGGGTGCACGCTGCTCATCCAGTAAAAAGAGAGGAACTTAGTTGGAAAAGAAATTAAAGCGAGAAAGTGCATAAAAATTAAAATATAGATTAATAAAGCTGAGCCTATGCTAGCTCATTATGGCTTATATGTACAAACCCTTGTGAAGGGGTGCGCTAGGTAGCCCCTAGATTATTTATTCCGACTGCCCACCGGTCCGGGGTCTCAAACGACCTTTTAATGAAATGATGCCACGGACTGGCATTTTAAGCGAAGAGACGCGTAATGTGGTATTGCATTGAAGCGGACGTAAAGCTTCCCGCCCCAAAGGATGCTTGATAGCTACTTTTAAATGGGGCGCATGAAGGGTTAGCTTTTCTCGCCGGAAGTTGTCAAGTCACCCTAACACAACTTCTAGTAATAATGAAACTGCACCGGGCGTAAGGGCCCGGCGCCACCTTTGAAGGAAGTGCGGCTATGCCGAATTGTAGTAGGGTCTATCCCAACTTATGGATTGTGTCCGGATATAGCAGGTTTAAGTCACCGCCGCCCATCAAAACCGCGTGAATTGCAGTCCGCCTATTATGGGATCCAATATCGTGGCGCTCATCCTGCTCCGGATACTTCGACTAATCCAGATGGTCGAAAGTGATTGGTTTTCACATCCAATCTCGTGTTCCACTGGGTGGACCGTATGACACTTGTCTTAGCGGGTGCCGTGTTGGTTTTCCTCCGTGACTATCACGTGAAGCGAAGTTTATCGTTTTGACTTCTTGTGGGAAAGTCTTTTGACTTCCGTGCTTTGGTGGGGTTCGGCTATCGCCCTCGCCATGATCAAGCTTCCCTTGTGTCTCGGCGTTGAGTCTCGCCGGATTGTTTAAAACCCAACAATTTCGTTGGTATGGTTTGCGTGCCTTCCTGAGGTATCGTGGATTTGACATATCCGATCTAAAATTTTGTTTAAATTTGATAGCTCGCTCGTTGTCCTTAAGAGGCCGTGTTTTATTGTTTGGCCGCATGAAGCTTTTGAATCCGGCGTTGACCGCCGTGTCTTTTGGGCTTTTTTATTTATTCCGCGCCGATCTTTCCTCGCGCCATGACTTTCCGCTTTCCATCTCGATCTCGGATGTACTGGTCGCTGGTGCTGATCTTGCTAGCTGCTTGTCTTCTCCGCGCAAAAGCGCCATGAGGCTTGTTAGCACGGCCATTGTTCTTGGCTTCTTGGCCGAGGTGTCGGGCGTAGCCATTCGCCTTGGACGTTGTGTTTAAAAGCTGCTAAGGCTTCCGTCCTGGACAGTTGACTATTTGGTTCTTTTGGTAAGGAACCTGTTCCAGAATTTATGCCGACTCACCGGCTGTTGGGTTATATGACTCAGATCATCTCAGATCCGGAGGGCGGACATAAGTCCTTGAAAATTTGTTCTAAACGCGCCCTCAAGCTCTTCCCAACTTCCAACAGTGTTTTCGGGAGGCTTTGAGCCAATGCCGAGCTGGCCCTTTGAGCTTGAGGGGTAGGTATTTTATGGCGTGGATATCATCTCCTCAGACATGTGTATGTGTAGTATGTAATCTTCTATCCGCACTCCGGGTCTCACAGCCGTCAGATGCCTCTATGTTTATGGGTTTGAACCTCGCTGGAAATTCATGATCTAGCACCTCATCGGTAAAATATAGCGGTGTGCGCACCCCGTATTTGGGTGTGCCGCTGTCTTCAACACTTGTGGTGTTGTGTTACTCGGGCCCTTTTTGGCCCGTAGATGGACCTAGGGCCGCCCATTTCTAGGATTATAATTCGCTTGTGTGCGGCCCCGCTTGTCGCTGGCCTGCCATCTCGTCCGCCTATCCGCCAGCGGCTCTTTTATTTTTTGACTGTGAAGGCTCTATGGCTTCCTCACAAATTCTGGCAGCAACTTGCGCTCTGGTAGTTTCTTGTTTGATGGCCATTGCCATATTTGTTCTGCAGTCTTGAATACTTTGCTCCACTTCATTCGAAAGCGTGTCTCTCGCTGTTTTGAGCTTCCATTTTTCCTTCTTCAAACTTCTTGCAAGTGGCGACGAAGTCTTTTGTGTATGTTCTTATGTTCCGTGTTGTGTCCGGACTGTTGATTGCCCGTGAAAGGGTTGATTATCCGCTCGCCCTGTTCGCCGTCCGCTGGTTTGCCCTCGCTTATCGCTGGGTCGTTAGGGAATGCTGCTTTGATCGAGGCGGGACTTAGGACGGCGCTTCACGCCGCTGCTTTTGTTGTTTATCGCGGGATTATCCTCCGCCGCCGCCCCGTTGTTCCTCTTATCGCTTCCCTTTGGGGTGTCCACCATGTATATGTCGATGACGAGGTGGTCTTCCAAAGGTCCCCGTAGGCACCGGTTCTGGTAGTCTCCGCATCGCCGCCCATACCGCCGATGTCTTCGGAGTCGTAGTCGAGTACCCGTTAAATCGCCGACGGTGGCTACGGCGGGTGGTGGGTGGCTCAATTTCTTCGCCGTCTGCTGTCTCCAACCATGCTGGCCATAGTTCGCCGTTCTCCGGATGGCTAGAGATGCTTCAAAATTTATTTACGATATCGCCAAGGGCGAGTGCTGAAAGATGTCCGCAGCGGTGAATTCCATGATCGGGCGCCTAATCGGATTCGACCGGCAGGGCACAGGAGGTTCGGAGTCCGGCGCAGAGTCCGACATCTTAGAGTCCGCGAGCTTTACGCGACAAGGTAAGTGTTCGCCCATCGCCAGAGATGTTGCAGCTCCCGAGGCGGTGTTCAGCCATCCGCCCTCGATCCGAGCGATCGACCCGGACTATGGGTCGAGCGGATTCGTAGCGGGCTCCAAGGTGCTGTCCGCGCGTAGTTAGGTCATGCCCATCGTGACAAGCGGCACGCCGCCGTGGCTCAGATCCATCAAGATCAAGTTCCCCGCGATATCGGCCGCGGAAGTTTAGGCTTCCAAACCTGACTCGACGGCGAGGGGCGAGCTTGATCGCTCCAGATGGCAAGTGAGTTGCCCAAAGCGGCCGCCATACGAAGATCTGTCCGGGAGAAAGTCTCACCCAGATCTGCGCTGTTGTCGATTGAAGAGGCCATCACGCCTATCGGTGACGGCTACGTAGGAACTCTCAATGAAAGCACCAATGTCGGTGTCGAACTCATGGATCTCGGGTAGGGGGTCCCGAATCTGCGCCTAGGCGGATGGTAACAGGAGACAAGGGACACGATGTTTTACCCAGTGTTCGGGCCCTCTTGATGGAGGTAAACCCACGCCCCGCTTGATTGATATTGATATTGTGGATGTTTACAAGAGTGGATCTACCACGAGATCAAGGAGGCTAAACCCTAGAAGCTAGCCTATGGTATGATTGTAAGGGTTGTTGTTCTACTTGACCAGAGCCATCCGTTTATATAGACACCGGAGAGGGCTAGGGTTACATAGAGTCGGCTATAATGGTAGGAGATCTACATATCCAGATCGCCAAGCTTGGCTTCCACGCCAAGGAAAGTCCCATCCGGACACGGGCTAAATCTTCAATCTTGTATCTTCATAGTCTTGGAGTCCGGTCGATGATGATAGTCCGCCGATGATAGTTCGCCGATGATGGTAGTCCGCTATCCGGACACCCCTAATCCGGGACTCCTCTCGCTATGCTGAGTATCCGGAGGGTGTGAAGCAACAAGAGGCAGTAAAAAGGTTTACACAGGGTCTTAATCTAAAAAGAAACCTTGATCGGGGCCCCGCAGCACGCCTCAAGACATGTTTCTCCGCTTTGCCGTGATCCTCGAAGGGTGTAGCACGACGATCATCCGTAAAAGAGAAAAACCAGTGAAAGTCTTCGTATGAAAATTGGTTATTCTAATGAACCATTAAAATGCAATCTAAATAGGGTTGTCTAATGTAGCCCTTTTACATGCGGAAGCCCCTAGCACCACCTATGGGGTATATCCATCGACCCAATCTCAGGTTTATCTAAGCTGTTACAAGCTAGTGGTGCGCCGGACTCGCCTAATAGTGTCTCAAGGGTCTTGACGATCAATCATTTATTCTGTTGGAGAGGCCGCTCAGTTGTTCGGCTGCTAGAGCCACCACACATTCCTCCGCACATAAGGAGAGCTCGTGGTTCCCGCTTAACTATGATGATGCCACGGACCGGCATCTTAAGCTTAAGATAAGCGTAATGCTGTACCGCATTAAAACGAAATAAGGCCATTCTTTCGAGTAGTGCGTGATAGCCGCTCGAATGGAGCGATGTCAAGGTTAATTCTTCGCTCGAAGTTGTCGGAGAACCGAATACAACCTCTAGAACTAGAGAGCCCGCAGCGGCCTCCGGGCCCGGTATTACTTCTTTAAAGGTAGTATTGCTTTGGCTGATTCTTGTCGGGTCTATCCCCATTTTGCTAACCGTGTCCTCATATATCAGATTAAGACTACCGCCGTCAGTCCATAAGGACTCCGGTGAGATGGTATCTCACAATTATTGGGTCTAGCACCAAGGCAGCCGATCCTCCATGCCGGATACTAGTCCGGTGATCCCTCGTGATCAAAAGTGATCGGGAAGGTCCACCAAGGGTTGAACTTGGGGTGACGGCTCCACGGCACATACGCCTCGGAGTACGCTGCTTGCTCCTCCTCTTCGCTACGTGAATCATGTTCACCGCTTTGACCTCCGTGGGAATTTTTTTCTCCCCCTGTTTGGCGGGCGAGGCTCATCCTCGCCTTCACTTGGTGTCTCCTCCTCTCATGCTCGGCGCTTAGCTTGCTGGCTCGCTTGAAGACCCAAAGATTCTCTCTGGTGTGATTTGCGTGTTTGTTTGAGGTGCCATGAATCGACATAATCTGTTCTAGAATCTTGTTTAGGCTGGACGGTCCATCTCGCTGCCTTTTGAATGGCTCTTTCCGCTGACCGGGTTGAGAGTTCTTAATCCGCGCTATCGCCGCGGTTGTCCGGGCTGTCTTTCATTGTTTCGACGCCGCTTTTATTGCGTCCGCGGTTTTCCATTGCCATCCCCGACTTCGATGTTCCCGGTCGCCAGCCGCTAAGGGCCAGCTAACTATCCTCGACCCGCAAAAGCGGGTCATAAGGCTTGTTAGGGCTGCCATTGTCCTCGGTTTTTCCTCGCCGAGGTGTCCGGCGAGCCATTCGTCCCGGACACTGTGTTTGAAAGCCGCTAAGGCTTCGGCATCGGGGCAGTCGATGATTTGATTCTTCTTAGTGAGGAATCTATTCCAAAGCTTTTGGGATGACTCTCCGGGCTCTTGAATTATATGACTTAAATCGTCTGCATCCGGAGGTCGGACATAAGTCCCTTGAAAATTAGCCCTAAAAGCATCCTCAAGCTCTTCCCAACTTCCAATTGATTTTTCAGGAAGGCTTTTCAGCCAGTGCCGAGCTGGTCCTTTCAACTTGAGGGGCAAGTATTTGATGGCGTGGAGATCATCTCCGCGAGCCATGTGGATATGAAGGATAAAGTCCTCAATCCGCACTTCTGTGGTTTGTCGTTCGTCAGATGCCTCTATGTTCACGGGTTTGAATCCTCCGAAATTGCAGGATCCAACACCTCATCGGTGAATATAGGGTGCGCGCACCCCCGTATTTGGATATGTCGGCATTCGACGTTGTAGTGTTCGGTTTTGATTCCGAGCTGTTATACGGTCAAGATAGTCATTTTTTCGACCATGATTCGCGTCGAGCGCTTCTAGATCCGAGATGGACCTGGTCATACCGGCTTTTTGTGTAAGTCCTCACGAATCGTGGTGCTGACTTATGTTCGACATCGTTAGCCTCTATCGCGCCACGGGTGGTCGATCCGCTGATCGCCGCTTTATTTTTCGGCTGTATGGGCTCTAAAGCCTCGCCATCGATTCAGCAGCAGCAATGCGCTTTGATAGTTTCTTTGTGTGGCGATCGCCACTGCATTTTCTTCAAAGGTTCAGCACTTTGTTCCATCTACGTTGAGTGTATTTTGCGCCGCCTTAAGCCTTTGCTTCGCTTCGCATTCTCGCTGTGGCAATAAGCCTTCTATGGAGGTTCTCTTGCTCCAAATGCCTTTATGGGATGATGTGCATCGTCAGTTCTGACCGTTCTCCTCTCCGGAGATAGGTTGATGAGCTTACCCGGCGTCGCCTGCGATCGGGCAGCGGTTCGCATTATGTTTGCCGTCCATTGCTCATCCTCTCGTCATTGGTCCATGTGGTTGTCGCTTCCTTTGAGTCGACCGGGTATTATTCTTCTTGCGCGTTATCACTGCTTTTGCCGAGGCGGGATTTGGGGCGCGCCTATGTCGTTGCTTTGGTTGCTTCTCGAGGGTATTATCCTTCGCTGCATCCTTCCGCTCGTCATTGTTTTCTTTGGGTGTATCCACCATGTATATATCGTGGTGATGAAGTGGTTGTCCAGCGCCCTCGTGGGCGGTGGTTCTTTTCCTCTCCCGCATCATCGCCCATACCGTCGATGTCTTCAAGTCGAAATCAAGCTATGTCGGTTAAATCGCCGACAAAGGGCTATTAAGTGGGTGGTGGTGGGGAACGATTTCTTCATCGTCCGCTTCCCACTCGAGCCGACATAGTTCGCCGAGGGTCTCCCGACAAGGAGAGACCTTACGAATCCAGCACGCCGCCAAGGGCGCAGTGCTGAAAATATCCGCGAGGTAACTCCATGATCGGTGCCCAATCAGATTCGATAGGCACGGACGCAGCGTTCGGAGCCCATGGCCGGGACGAATCCAAGGGTTCGCAACACAGGTCTCATAAGAGGTGAAGTCAGATTCGCCTAACGCTACTGAGTGTGCGACCTTCGTGGCGGGTCCATCCACCCATCCTCGGATGGTACGATCTGCCCGGATTGAGGACCGGAGTAGGCACAAGTGTGATCTCCGAACACCGCTCGACAAACAGAGCTAAGTCGCGGTTCGCCGTGACTATGCGGTGCACCGACATGGGTTCAATCCGTCAAGATCAAGTCTCCGCTGATGTTGTCAAGATAGTTGAAAGTTTCCAAACCCGACTCGACGGTTGGGGCGAGTCTCGACCGCTTCCAGATGGCTAATCGAAGGCTCGCAAGGCGAAGCCACCAATATGAAGATCTGTCCGGGAGAAAACCTCATCCGGATCGCATCGCTGCCGATGATCGAAGGAGCCATCAAGTTTTATGGTGACGTGCATGTGGAACTCCCAATGAAAGCACCAATGTCGGTGTAAAACCGCGGATCTCGTAGGGAGTCCCGAACTGCAAGGCCCGAGGTGGATGGTAATAGGAGGCGGGGACACAATGTTTACCTGTGTTCGGGCCTCTCGATGGAGGTAATACCCTACTTCCTCGCTTGATTGATCTTGATGATATGAGTATTACAAGAGTTGATCTACCACGCTAGATCGTAGAGGCTAAACCCTAGAAGCTAGCTTATGATTATGATTGTTGTTGTCCCACGGACTAAACCTCCAGCTTTATATAGACACCAGAGGGGGCTAGGTTATATATAGTAGGTTACATGGGAGGAGATCTACATGCTAATTGCCAAGCTTGCCTTCCACGCAAAGGAGAGTCCCACTTTGACACGGGACGATGTCTTCAATCTTGAATCTTCATAGTCCAATACCCAGCCAAAGTATATAGTCCGCTGTCCGATGACCCCTAATCCAGACTCTCACGGGGACTGCAGCGGCGGATCGGGCCCGCAGAGGATGACGGGACACTCGATGGCCACTCACAAGGCCGGGCAAAAGGCCAGGATAAACCTCTTGGCCATTAGCCTCGAGCTCCCCGACACATGGGAAGAGGTTGAGGATGGAGCGCCGGTGATGGCGGTGACCTACCAATGGTTTTGAGGGTTATGTGTCCGTGGTGAGCGGAGGTTTTGGAGTGTGTGAGGGGGGGCAAGGTTGTGTTTGAGGAAATATCGCGATAACCTAAAAATTTTACTAGGCGGGAGTAAACAAGGGCTATTGAAAATTTGGATCAAGGGCGAGCAGATATTTTTGAGATTGTGAGGGATGCAGAGGCGGAGTAAATGTCGGGCTAAATGAAAATTTGAATCAAGGGATCAAGGTAAAGGCCAAGAATGTATATCGCACACGGTCCACACATACTAATCGTAGCTATCAAACATTAAAACCTTCCATGCGGTAGATATTTTCGAGATTGCGAGGGATGTAGAGGCGGAGTTTTGGGGAGTGAGCTAGTGTGCTTGACACGCCGGTTGTGGATCAAGCCGACGCACCTTCTCGCCAGAAGCTATAGACGCATTTATACAATCGACAGTGCTCCAAGATATTTTGTACTACATCTCACACGGTTGGTGATAATAAATTGTGTGGGATCTACTTGATTTGAATTACAAAATGGGGTCACAAAGAGAATGGATGCTGTTTGGATTGCTAGACCTTTATCTGCAAAGTGAACATGCAACTATATGTGTGCCATAAAAAATTGGAATTATTCAGGTTCCTTTGGACATTTTATACAATAAACTGGTTTTCTAGCCATTTCACGGCACAATTCAAAATTAAACTACATGCACATGCTCCCGCATACAAATTGGTTGAAAAATCAAATCAGGTCTCCAAGCAGGCATGCTTAGGTCCCATGCAAGAAATGGGAATGAATTTTTCGTGGTCTGCTTGGCCTTCTTTATACATTAACGGGTTATACATGCACATGCTCCTGCATACAAATTGGTTGAAAAATCAAATCAGGTCCTTCAAAGGCATGCTTAGGTCCCATGCAAGAAATGGGAATGAATTTTTCGGGTTCGCTTTGGCCTTCTTTATACATTAACTGGGTTTCTAGGCATTTTAGGTGCATAATTCAAATTTGAACTACAAGCACATGCTCCAATGCACCAAAGTTGGTTGAAAATCAAATCTGTTTCCTTGGGTGAATTTCTAGGTGCCATGCAAGAGATGAGAATGAAATTCAAACACTGTGGCACAGCTTGATTGCCGCAAACAATGAGATGCCTGATTTTTAGATTCTAGTACATCCAAAACTCGTCTGAAATTCATGAAACTTGGCATGCTATCACGGAGCGGCATCAACATGTCGTGGTAAAAATTTTGTCCCATTTGGCGGCAGGTTCGGGTATAAGCTTCTCACAAACCAGAGCTTCTCACAACAAGCATGATGGTTTCGGTAGGGAACGTCCCACCTTTGGGTATGAAACGATATCCATTGCCTCTTATTGCTTTCAAAAAAAATTTCGTGTCAAGATAGAACAATAGGAGTGTTGTGTCGATTTTTGGGATTTTTTGGGGTTCGTTTGGATATTTTTATGCATTAACTGAGTTTTCAATGCATTTATGTGTATAATTCAAATTTGAACTACATGCACATGCTCCAAAGGCATATAAATTGGTTGAAAAATCAAATCTGTGTCCTTGGGTGCATGATTAGGTCCTATGCAAGAAATGGGAATGAATTTCAAACTGTGTGCACCGTTGATTGCCGGCAAAACATTGAGATGCGTGGTTTTAAATTCTAGTAAATCCAAACTCGTCCTAAATTCATGAAACTTGGCATGCTATCATGGAATGGCACCCGACATGTTGTGGCATTTTTCGTGTCCATTCCGAGAGAAGGCGCATCAATAATGACAGCCAACAAAGGCATTTTGAAAAATAGCTGCCACTTTAATATCTCAAATGTTTGTAGAATTCAAACCGTAGGTGTTCTTTAACCATTCACGTGACGCCACGTGGTCGGTGTCAAACCGGCGGATCTCGGTAGGGGGTCCCGAACTGTGCGCCTAGGCGGATGGTAACAGAGACAAGGGACACGATGTTTTACCCAGTTCGCCCTCTGATGGAGGTAAAAACCTCACGCCCCGCTTGATTGATATTGATGATGTGTGTTACAAGAGTGGATCTACCACGAGATCAAAGAGGCTAAACCCTAGAAGCTAGCCTATGGTATGATTGTTGTTCGCCCCACGGACTAAAACCCTCCGGTTTATATAGACACCGGATAGGGTTAGGGTTACACAGTAGTCGGTTACAATGGTAGGATATCTACATATCCAGACGCCAAGCTTGCCTTCCACGCCAAGGAAAGTCCCATCCGACATGGGACTAAGTCTTCAATCTTGTATCTTCATAGTCTTGGAGTCCGCCGATGATGATAGTTCGCTATCCAGACACCCCTAGTCCGAACTCCTCAAGAGCTCCCTAACCAGGCTTCAATGACGATTTAGTCCGCGCAAGATATTGTCTTCGCATTGCAAGGCGGTTCTTCTCCAATAATTTATAGAAGATTGTGAACACCAGATAGTGTCCGCTCGCAAAAATAAATTCCACATACCACCGAGAGAAAATAATATTACACAAGATCAATTCCATCGACGATTGTGTGGCGTGACGCCGCACCACTACCAAGCCTTTACTCAAATTGCTTTTTATTGTTCCACCTCAGCGAAGTTTAGCTTAAGCGTTTCCTTGGCACGCCTTGTCGAGGCAGTAGATCGTGTTCCCTTATTCCGGGATTCCCATCAATACGGATGTGGGTAACCCAACCGCGCCATTGATTGTGACGCTTGGGAGATAAGCTTAGTTTTACCAGGCCGGTGGGGACACATGTTTTTGTCCGCCCATATAAGGATAAGGATCCACCCTTTCACATGCGCCTTCTTCCTCCTTTGCTCATCCATTCTCGCACTCGAGCTCCAGCGCCCCAAGTCCAAGACTTTCCTCCTCAACCTTCTCCAACCATGTCGAGCGGAAGCAGATGGATGGCCTCCTCCGCCACGGAGGTGCACATCACAAGATCAAGGAGGCCGGATACTTGTCCGCGATATCGCAAGACAAGCTGCCCGACGCGAGCAGCTCATTCCAACCCCAGCCCCCATGAGAGGGTGGTATTTCTCCCCACTTCCTCCGCGGACTAGGTTTTCCACTTCACCCATTTGTCCGGGTCTCATGTTCTACTACGGCCTGACTTAACACGACCTAGCCCCGAATTTTGTCCTCAACGCCTCGGCGCATCGTCAGTGCGAGGCCTTCCTCCGCATCCAGCCCCACTTCGCTTAGGCTCAAGACCTTCAGCAGGTCAAGTCAAGGTTGTGAAGGGCAGCTAAGCAGAAAGGAGGCGCCATGGTCGGCAAGATGGCCAAAGTCCTATGGCTCGAGGGCCTTTGTGGAGACAATAAAGGTGGCAATCGGGTGGTTCTACATCACCGAGCCACGGACTCAATGGGTGGCGGCCCTCGACCAGATCTGATTCCCACACGGCTCTCGCCATGGAAAGAGACGGGCCTGGTGGGGGATTCGACGAGCTATCCGACTCCAAACACGCTGCTCGAACCCGGTGGACAAGAATCGCAGCTTGTCAACGAATCAGGTGATGCTCATCCGCCGGATTCTCCCATGCCAACAACGGGACTTCAATTTGTGGGAGTTTGATCCGCAAAGACCGG